>WPIO01000008.1:6707500-6922500 GCA_009760855.2 Cristatella mucedo | reverse complement strand
GGACTTGACAGAGGGAGAGACTGGAAAGGCTATAATAGTGGTTGTGGCAGCCCCTTCCGTAAGCCAGATCTTTGGGAGGGATTTCAACCGCCTAAACTCACCCATGCCCTTGCTTTCGCGGCCCGTTTTTGCACGCTCCGATGATGGTGAGCACCATTGCGAGCGAACGAATGAGGAAGTCTCTATTCATTGTGCACAGATGCTGTGCACCAGCGCAGCTTTGTCGAGCGATCGAGGCTCTCCAACAGCTTCTAAGGAGAAGCTGTTGGAGCTGAGAAGACGAATCTAGCTAGAGGCGCTTAGGGTTACGTGCATTCGGCGGGAACATCTAAGGTCTCCCCTCCGGAGAAGACCTACCACTTTTTTCCAGGACTGAGCTCATAAAGTATGCTAGCACGGCCGCATTCCGCGAAAGGTCAGAGTCGTCCGTTTTCAGGTTAGATTTCCGGTCGGTGCCATCATTATGGGATAGAGGAGGCTACCATGAAGCTGCATATTTCATTTTTGATGTGCACGCCTGCAGATGCTACAGGATGCAACGCCCTCTTCGCGGAGATTTGTACCCGCATGCCAAACTTTAAAGAGGGGCCTGGGAGCTTTTCTGGGCAATGCGCCTTTGGCGTTTCAAGTTGTTTCTTTCGGCAATGTTCTGCCATAGTTTTAGTTGTGTTTACGTAAATCTGTCGCGTAGTTAGTCTTCGGGCGCAGACTCGTGTTCAGTAAATGGGTTACACTCTTTATAAATGGCGTTTTAAAAAGGCTTCGGTCGGCGGTAGTCTGACTGGCCAGCGCTCCTTCCCCTTTCTCGTCCGAGGCCGGCTGAACGTCCATGCTCTGGCGAGGGAGGCACCAACAGGGCGAGACCAGGAATATAGAGGCAGGAGGCGTGTTCGTAAAGTCGTCGGTCGCCTATCGAATCTAACTAACTTACTAGTTATGGGCAAACCAAGTATGATTCAGAAATTGGAAAGGCTAACACTCAAAACCGGCTCTGCCAGCGTATCTCCTGTTGAATCTGCTCGAAATCTAGGTGTCATGTTCCAATGCGACCTTTCGGTAGACAATCACATTAGCTCTACAATCAAGTCTGCCTAATTTTAGCTACATAACTTTGCTAAAATTCGGGCTTGTTTAGATAAGGATACCACATCTAATTTGGTCCATGCATTTGTGACATCTCGTCTTGACTTCTGTAACTCACTGCTTGCTGGCCTACCGGCACGTGCAATCAGGCACTGACAGCTGGAGCAAAACTCTGCAGCTAGGCTTGTCTGTCGTGAGCGTCGCAGTTGCCACATCACATGACTTCTCACCGACCTGCACTGGCTCCCACCCAGTCAAGCAACGGATCGACTTCAAGATTTTGTCGCTCACTTTTGGGTCACTTCATTCTTTGGCTCCAGTCTATCTCTCAGATCTACTCCCCCACCAGGCCAAGCATAGTACCATCCTCTTTTCGGAATCCAATAGTTTACCAATACCTCATACAAACCTAAAATCCTTTGAAGACCGTGCATTTAGTTCGTATGCTCCCAAAGCCTGGAACTTACTCCCGACTTCCATCGCAACATTTCCTGACTTGACCACATTAAAAAAAACTTAAAAACACTTATTTCGGACAGCATATAGTGGATCACTGTGATTCGTCCTTGATGTGCTTATGCGTGCTGACACTGTGCTTGCTGTCACTAACCCCAACTGATAACACTCACCATTCAATCGCATTTCCCTTTACAGCAAATGTAAAGCGCCTAGAATGAGATTGAGTTCTCTGAGGGCGCTTTATCAAGTGCATTATTATTCTTTTGGTTGATATTTCGAGTTTTCCAAAACACGTAGTAATCCCGGTTTTTGAGGACTAAGAAAGCCCATTTGATCGACCTTTTCTCGGTGAGCAGAATCCGAGTAAGCTCATGGTAAGCCACTATTTCACTTTAAAAAAAGGCTCAATAATTATACTAGTTAGAGGCTTGTTGCGACCACCAAAATGCCTGGCATTTAAGCAGGTAGCCGCCTCATCCAAGTCGAATGACGTCCTTGCTGCTGGAAATCGCGGGCTTGCGTCTGTGCCTCATCCCTCCGGCATAATGCCTGTCTTTCTTGAGAAACGCAGTTTCAAAGGTCGAGCGGACAAGGGCCAAGCTAGCGAGATAGGCGCCCACTTGGCGTGAGTGAGCGCACTACTTCGCCTGTGTAATGGTACCACACGTTAAAGCATCCGTCTGGTACCTTGGCCTTGTCTAAAGATGTGATACACAAAGTGCTCTATTTCCAAAATACACATCAAGCTCAGAACTGGGCTTAGCAACGGCCATATCTTGGCCACCAGTTTTTTCCATAGCAACGCTTTTTCTAACATGGAATATGCTGCACATACATACATATCTGTTCTATTTTCTATTGGAAGGTACCCTTATTTAACCGTGAAATCTACCGCCCCAGATTCACCGTGAGTGCAAAGATATGTTTAGCATGTGATAAATGTGAGTATGAGTTCAGTTAAAAGTCTCATTGCACAATAAAGAAATCTAACAATAGAAGCTATCCACGAACCCACATCCGCTTCATTTTAAGCATTCATAAAGTTTTCATTCAGACAATATTCATTTAAACTGTACCAACCAAATATCATTAAAAATTGCAGGCCTTCCGCCCGCCACCGTTTCCAGCCAACTCAAATAGCGTCCCTAAATACTTAGCGGCAGCTCAGAGTAGCTATTGCATCGCATGCTTTCTTAGAGAGAGAGAGAGAGAGAGAGAGAGAGAGAGAGAGAGAGAGAGAGAGAGAGAGAGAGAGAGAGAGAGAGAGAGAGAGAGAGAGAGAGAGAGAGAGAGAGAGAGAGAGACAGAGAGAGAGAGAGAGAGAGAGAGAGAGAGACAGACAGACAGAGAGAGAGAGAGAGAGAGAGAGAGAGAGACAGAGACAGAGACAGAGAGAGACAGACAGAGACAGAGAGACAGAGAGACAGAGAGACAGAGAGAGACAGAGAGAGACACAGAGAGACAGAGAGAGACACAGAGAGAGAGACAAAGACACATAGGCACAGAGACAGAGAGAGACAAAGAGATAGAGAGAGAGAGACAAAGAGAGAGACAGAGATAGAGACAGAGAGAGACAGAGAGAGAGACAGGCAGAGAGAGACAGACAGAGACAGACAGAGAGACAGAGAAAGACAGAGATGAAGACAAGGACTGAAGAGACAGCCGGAGACAGTCAGAAAACCGGAGAAAAACAGACTGAGACGGACAGAGACCGGCAGAGAGACAAGCATACCGAGAAGAAAAATAGAAGAGAGACACCAGAGACACAAAGATAAAGAGAGCGATAACAAGAGCGATACAGAGATCGATATTTCTTTTTCGGTCTCAGAGCACTGCTTCGAGTACGCGAGACATGCATCCAGAGGGAAAAGAGAGAAGAGAGACACCCGAGACACGGAGATAAAGAGAGCGATAAAGAGAGGGATACAGAGATCAATATTGCCGTCTCAATCTCACAGCACTGCCTCAAGTGCGCCTCGGTTGTCTTTCAGCCACAAACTGAAGTCCTGCAACTGGGGGTGAATCTGCCGAGTCAGCTCGACGCTGTTCTTCAGATCTGCTCGTCTTAAAAACTCGAACATGTTGGCGTAGTCAATGCTTCCAGGAAACTGACGATCTCGGAATTCCTGTATGGTGGCCTTCAAATTGATAATAAAAGGATTGTACCATTGAGAATGAACGAAAACAACAAAAGAATGGCACTGTGCCCTTTCCGCAATGCCATTAAACCGTTTAGCTCTAGAGTGACAGCCCTCCGAACGACCTGTCGTTGGGCCGGGTAACGCGACCGAGCAACAAGTCTGCTGGCTCCAGCACCAAAACCTTGATTTCAAACTACGCCGCCCAAGCCCAGTCTACACACACTAGACGGCTGCTGGCGTCGAGGGATCTAGCCCTCCCCTCTCGTTGTACTCCTTCGGCAGCCCTTATATTTCACGCAAGCGTTGCTTCTTGCACTGTCGAGCCATTGTTCATTCCGAACCCGCCCGACAGCTGGCGGCAGTTTGTGATAGAGGGATGTCCCCACAGATGCTGCCAATGCATGGATTTGGGCAGGACTGCCGATTCATCTGCCAAATCATCGTCTGCCCTTCCACCGCCCGTGAGCTTGCGGCTGCTTAGGCAGTCTGCGAGCCCTCGTACGGTCTCCACAGACTGCAAAGTCAAGTTCCCTCACAACTAGTTAGTGTGAGAACGAGGATACATCAAGAGCGGCTTGGACGAGGAGGTGAGTCTTCAATTTCTCTTGCGCGAGAAATAGGAATTGCTTATGCTAAGATTTAATTATTATAACGTGTCGCTTTGTAGCTCCCTGAGATATCTAAATTTCTACCCAGACGCTTTAAACTCGCTAGAGAAAAATTAATAACCAAGGATTAGTGACATGCAAGGTATTAAGCATCCAGTATCGTGCTTAGGCCAGCATGCTAATGCAAACGTGAAGACCCTTATGGCTATCGGTTGGTTTGACCTCTGGCTAGTTGCATTTACCGAATCGTGCACAGGTAAGAGGAACAAAAAAGAGAAGTTCGCTAAAGCGAGGGGATGAATGGAACGGAGGAGTCTCTAACTGAGACTTATTCCATGCACGGTCATTCCGGTAGTGACTGTAGCCGGAAGCGAATTCCATACTTCCGGGGCTGAAAAACGAACTTAGTGCTCTATCGCCAACAGATTTCAAATTAGCACGCAGCATAGCGAGACAACTAGACGTCGAGGACCGGGCGATGCGAGAACACATCACAGGAGCAAGCAGGTCGCATAGGTGGGGTACGGACATTTCCCCCTGGACGTTCCCCCCTGGGGTAGGACATTCCCCCCTCGGTATATGGTTTAGGGTTTAGGTTTTAGTGTTTAGGGTTTAGAGTTTAAGGTTTAGGGTTGTTAGGATTTAGGATTTATAATTTAAGGTTTTGGGATTTTAGCGTGTAGTGTTTAGGGTTTTAGGGTTTAGTGTTTAGGTTTTAGGTTTTAGGGTTTAGGGTGGGCTGCGCCTCCGCCTTCTAAATTCACCCTTGCTCGTACTCCGCGCTTTAATTACTGTGTATTAGGGCGTAACTAGATCTCTTGAGCTCGATTTATACTCAGTAGACCTCTTAGGCTTAGCGCTCAGTTGCAGGAACGCGCGGCACGCCGTAGCGCAAGCCCACTTTGACGGCTAGGAACACGTTCCTGGCGGCGTCGAGCGGGACCGAACTTCCGCGGGACCGAACAGTATAGCTCGCCGCTGCCGCTGCAACCGCCGCCGCCGCTCGCTCCATTAGAGACCATCCTTCCAATCCATCCATTATTCTTCTAATTATACTGAGTTGGTTTTATTTTAATAAAGCGTGAATTTCATTTGATCATGAATATATATATATATATGTGTGTGTGTGTGTGTGTGTGTGTGTATTCTTATTTATATATTCATCAACATAGGGGGAATGTCCTACCCCAGCGGGGAAATGTCCGGGGGGGAATGTCCTAGGGTCCACCAGTAAGGAAACGTCCTACAACCGCATAGGTAGGCTGGTGCAGATATGCGAGGCAACCTGTAAAACAGACAGAGTATCTTGAAATAGATTTGATGTTTGATAAGGAGCCAGTGTAGCTCAGACAGAAGTGTCGCTATGCGGCAGCTACGCCGTTTGTGACTGACCAAACGAGCTGCTCAGTTTTGCATCAGTCGCCGACGATCAAGGGCAATGCGACAAGCGTCAGGAAACGAGACATTGGCATATCCTATTCTGATCTACGGCACGCTAAAAAATTCCTACCTAAAAATGCCAGAGCCAATTTCAACGCATCCAAAATTTCAGTCACCAAGTCAGTTCATTTAATCAATTCAGTCAATTACAGTACGAATATTGCTTATAATTTGCACTTGTTTGCTTCGACCAACGACGCTTTCCCAGAGCGGCGACTGTAACTCCCGAAGCCCAAACAGTACTAGTTCTACTAGTAATAATAATTTTAACAGTAATAAGGATGCGAGATTTTTATTGCGCCCTATGAAAATAAATCTCTTTCGTGGAATGTTTAGTGTTCGTGCACATTGTGACTGGGGATTGGATACTGGAGTGCTTGGGCAAGGTATGACTGCGCGAGAATTGACTGCGGCGCACGAAGAAGCATAAGTGTGCAAAAGCTTTCATTTAAATATCAGATTTTAACACCAATAAATCTTATGCGAGAGAAATTTCACCTCTGCAATGACGACGGCACCACTCCTGGGTCAGGTGTACTTGCTCCTTACATCAGCAATCTAAATGCTTAGCATAAATTTTGCTTCGATTTTGCCATTTTGGTTATTGTCACGTGGCCGTCTGACCCTTGGTCTTAGCCCAGCGGCGAGGAGCTCTCGCTTCGCGATTCATGCCTCGTTACTCGGGTCGCAACTCGGTATCGCCGGATGCAAGCGCGGTGAAAGCCACCGAGGATCTTCTGCTGCTGCGCAGACAAGGTTGGTGAATCGGCTGCCCTTTCCTCTACTTAAGCGTGGTCACTCTCCATTGCCAGAGAGCGACCAGGTGCGATAAAGAGCGCGAAATTACTGTGCAATGAATGAGACGCTAGGCGCTTCCCCACTCTTACGAGACCCGTCTTACGAGGTTAGCAGTTCTCCACCCCATACATTGGGCTCAGGTTCTGCACGGACACACCCGTCTCATCATCTATCCTGCTGAATATTTCTCAACTTGAACGACGTTTGCCAATCCGTCAGAACTTATATTGTCAACAAATTTTCAGCACCCAAACTGACCTCATGTGCGAATTCTCGACAAGTGGGTCACAAGCCTCGGTCAGTTATCTCGAACCATTGGCGAACGTAAGGTATGGCGCCCTAGCGAATACTAAAGCCGCTAGGGCCGGAATCCGCTGCGTAGAAGCAATCCGTTGACAACGCGAGCGCCGCTTGGATTCAAAAACAACGTTCGAGTAATGAAATAAAACTCGCCAGTGTGGCGATGGGGATGACTCGGCTGAGTTAAATTAATAAGAATATGGCACTCTCACCTGGCGGAACTTGAAAGTCTTCTTGGGAAATAGCTGGGTGAGCGTCGATGCTACGTCCTTGCCTGTTAACTTGGTACCGCTGAGACTCAGGGTCTTGTTAATAAATTGGTTTCGATGAGTTAAGATTTGCCTGATGCATTCTGCTGCGTCGGCCAGTGAGATCATATCCAGCGCCGCCCCTCCAAGATCCGGAAAATCTAAAATCATGATAGCAAATTACTCAACGAAGCGTCGATTTAACAGCCAATTTTTTTAACGCTCATCATACCAATCAAACACGATACTAACGGATATTTACGTAAATATAACCATTTTGCCGTCTGCTGGGAATCTGGTGCTCAAGCAACTCTCTCTAGCAGTGAGATAATTGTATAAAGATATATGAAAAGTTCATAAAAGCTTAGCTTGTTTTGCCCCCTCAAGCATGATCAGTTGAACCCCAGCAGTGCTAACCAGTCGGACAATGCGCCGACGTACCGGTCTTTATCAGCATCTCATTTAAGGTAATGAATGTGCCGCTCTATGAGGTTCTGGGTGGCCGTTTGGAATGCTTCGGTATGTTCGGTGCATTCTCAGAGCGTTAGGAAGAAAAATCTGTAGAAGTTACATATTTTGCTTCGGGTCTTTATATCAAAGTTGTTGAAATAAGAGCTTTTTGTCAGCCTTTGACGAACAAGATCCGCTCCACGTTTGCTAAAATTTTGCAATAAGCTATCTTTAAGGTATCTTTGCAAGTGTCGTGTACATGTTTGACATGTTGATTCTCAGCCATCTTTATTGGTTGTGCCTTGTAATAACGGGCCGTACTAATTCACCCGCTGCATAGAACGTTGCAATCGCCATATTACACCACTTCTCATCAGCTTGCACTCGCTTTAGACCGCTCCATTCTTTTGCAAAGGCCTACCTATCTTAGCCACTTTCCAACCAGGTTAGGCATCGTACCACTCGCTCTCCTGACTCAAGCCTGTGAGCTATACCTCCAAACAACATTGAATCCGGAGGATACCATGCCTATAATTTGTATGTTCCCAAAGCCAGGAAGCCCCACTATCTCCCAGTGACGTCACGACATCCATTAACATCGAGAAATTTAAATAGACGATAAAAACCGCCGGCTCATTACAGCATTCGCTACATCCGTGTGAATTGTCCTTTGCGTACTTATGCGTACTGACACTTTTCATGTCACCGCTTGCAGTGGACATTTTTTCTTTCCAGCATATGTAAAGCATCTAGACAGAGATTTGGTTATCTTAGGGTGCTATGAAATTGTTTTGTCATTGTTATTACATTTCGCTTGCTGCAATTCCGTCTCCAATGGATTAGCAACAAAGACATATTGGAGACATAGGCAGAGATTTTCTTAATTTCGATTTTGGGTCAGGACCACTATCCTTTGGGACAACTGTCCGTTTCCAAAACCATCCGTTGGGGCAAATGTCCGTTTCCCATAGTGGCTATCTGTTGTAATACCGCCGGCAGCATATATCCATTCGCATTCGCCTGAGCGCTGAGATTTTATTTGCTCAAATTTTAGCGCTTCAAACTCTTTTCATCAAGGTTTTTGAACAAATTAACTCGCATCCGTTAATCACACCAGGTTATTCAATTGTACTTGGCCATGATAGGCTTGTGCTGTCGTACAAGGCTGCGTTCTGGTGTGCACCTGGCCAAGGCCATGAGCCAGGTATTAGCCCAGCTTCATACATGTGCAGTAGTGAGTGGGTGGGTGTGTGCGTGCAAGTGCGCTCACGTGCGTGCGGGCGAAAAATGTGTGAGCTTGCCTTAGTTGAGCTGAGCAGGACAGTTTTTCCTCTGTCTCTCTCTGTCTCTCTCTGTCTCTCTCTGTCTCTCTCTGTCTCTGTCTCTCTCTCTCTCTCTCTCTCTCTCTCTCTCTCTCTCTCTCTCTCTCTCTCTCTCTCTCTCTCTCTCTCTCTCTCTCTCTGGAACTGCCTCCCGACCTGCGTCAGAACATCCCCTGACCTGACCACATTTAAAAGGAACTTAAAAACACCTATTTAGGACAGCATTTAGTGGGTCCCTGTGATTCGTCCTTCGCATGCTGACCCTGTGCATGTCACCCCTAACCATGTTATTCATTTTGTTTGTTTTTCAAGCATGATTTTACTTACCATTTAATTGCATTTCCCTTTGCAGCAAATGTAAAGCGCCTAGAAAGAGATTAAGTTCTCTGAGGGCACTTTATCAAGTACATTATTATTATTATTATTATTAGCTGGGTAGCCGATTGGCATGCATCTCAAACCAACATGAGAGCTGAACAGCTGAAGACAAGTGAATTGTAATACTACCTGATTTAACAGCCTCTTTTGTATAGCAACAGAAGAGCCTTGACGGCTATCATCGCCGCTTGCAATGGCAATACAATATAGCAGATTTGAACCCACGACCTCGAGACCGAAGTCCTGAAAAGCAATCACCTTACCTAGTGAGCCATCACGGGAATGAAATACAATGTTTCTTCGTCTGAAACTCCACAAAGCCTCAAGGACTAGGTCGATGTTACCCAGGAGAGTTCTCAGTGGCGTACACAAAGCCTAAGTGGCTTTCGGTGCACATAGGGTAGCCAACAGACTTCATCTCACGCAGCAAAGAGAAATGAGAAGCATAGCCGAGTCACAAGGGCAGTCGAGGAAGTGAGTAGCATGAAAGTAGCAGCTCAGGACGAAGAAGGCTGGATAGGATTGCCATAGTCGGCAGCAGGATAGCAGACGTCGTTGCGTAAGTGATGAGCAACCAGCAGACGAAGCAGGAATGGCCGACTGGTGACAACACCATCCTGCATCTAACTTGGGCTGCCAACTCCTTTCGCTGTGTTGCATCATGTCCGTGGCTGCTGCACTACTCCATACTAAACAAATGCCCATATTTTGGCATCAAAGAATGAGTAAACCAGTCCGAAGCGGCTAGCTGCTAGCGGCAGAGGCTGAGAGCTGGCTGCACGTGGCCTCTCTTCTGGCCGACATTCGCACGTACCTAGCACGTAGCTGACGTGATCTTTGGTGGCTGGCTTAAGAAGGCCGGTAAAGTACTCGTAGAAGGGAGGCACGCTGACGGCCGTTACAGGCAGCTGCAGACTGAATTTGAGATGCTCGAAGATCTCGGCCTTAGCGTCGTAGTGTCGTGCCGGAATGCCGATTGTGCGCTCGACGCTGACGTGCGTCAGCACAATGACGCACGGCACGCGAGCCACCTTACAAGCTTGTCCAATGGACTTTCCGATGGCAACTGTATATACGAAATACGACGCCCAATAGACAGCAGAATGCCCTCTCAGGTCGCTGCTGCTGCTGGTTGCTGTGGCCATGGCAAGGGGCCGACCGACACCAACACTTCAGGAGTGGAGACATTGGGACCGGCCTTTTCCAGCCGGGCCTAGAGCAAGGTGGCTGTAGGAGCTAGAGATGCATGGCTGCATTGCAGTACACCTTTTTCTGTGCTCTGGGCGAGGGAGAGAACGAGGTTGCCATTATTACTGATTACACGGCCGATGGCAATCCTAAGCTGTTTAGCTCAGGCAGCCAGGAGCATTGGCAACATTCAAAGTCATGCTGGAGGCATATGGGCCATCCACGGAGAAGAGCTTGTTAGAATCACGCCTCTCCTGTCAAACTCTATTCTACTATCTGCTGAGTGCGTTTTCGTGTGTCGCTGTCAATTAGTGACCTTTGGCTGGCATATTCGCCTGTTTCCACCTCGTTTCCATCGGCGGCAACTAGGAGCTCAAGAGTGGGCAAGGTTTCTAGCACCGTTTACTGTAATGCTGTCTCTTCTGATCAATAGTTGCTGCTGCTGCACATACAATTCGAGTAAGTCACCAAACTGTTTTTGACTGTATGTGTGCCAGAGGCAGGAAAGACCGAAAGCAGGTTTGACCGCATGATGTAACAGTTATGTTGCAAAGGTACCGTCGTGTGCAATTCCGTTGGACAGCATGCATGCACCAGCACAACGAGTGGATGCATGCATGTATCACGCACCACCATGCATACAAGTGCATGCATGCATTCAACGTGCAAATATATGTGCGCATGCACACGCCCAGCCTTGCATGCCTGCTGTGTCTACACTATCACATGAGCACAAACGGTTGTGTGTGAAGCCCAAACCAAAGTGCAGTTGAATCACTGAAGAACTCACGAGTTTGCTGACGCGAGTGCTCTGAGTAAAGAAAGCATGCTTGTAACTGAGAATGAGTGGGCAAGTGTAATAAGATGGAATTTTTTCAAGTAGCAAGAAATCGCAGCAATGGGCACTCAAGCAATCAACCACTAGATGGCGGTCATTGTGTACTATGCCTTGTCCAAGAATTCACCTGTGCACAAGAACAACAATGAAAGTGCATCGCAGCATAAGGCTCAATCAGGGAAAGCAGGCAACTGCTGATAAACATCGAAAGAAAATCGATTGATTACATAATTGAAGGTGAAGATATATAGATGCATACATATGCTAATATGCATGTATATTGCACATGCTCACACACACACACACACACACACACACACACACACACACACACACACACACACACACACACACACACACACACATATATACATATATATACATATATATATATATATACACACATATATATATATATATATATATATATATATATATATATATATATGGATACAGAAGAGTTATACTACAGGGCTTCTTCAGAGGGATCACAAACGCAGCGTTTCAATGAATTTATTAATCGATGCAGTACGTAGTCGAACCTTGCAAAGGCTTGGTCAGCAAGAGCTGCATCTAAAAAAGTTCACTTTACTGAAGTAACCTACCATTCAGTCGTGGTTAAATGTACACAATAAATGGGGCCATTCTAGTAGCAATAATACTGAAATTAGATACAGGACAAACGTTACTCAATGGCTAAGAACAATTTGATGCCTAAAGTAAAATAGCATCAGCGATGTTCAGCTATTTGAGAACTGCAACGTCTCCTAGACATTATTTTAAAAGCATGCTATTGTTGAGGTAGCTTGCACGGATGCAAAACTTAGCCAGACGTAGTATAATTATTTGCTTAGATTAATTCAGTCGCTTGATTTAGAGGGGGCTATTTGTTATGCTTGACGATAGTTTTGAGACTGATCATGCATTACATTGCAGAAAGCACGAGTTTTGTTCAGGTTCAGGTATACCGGTCAGTGTGTATATCAGGAGAGAGACGATTTATTTAGAATAAAATAAGGTAGCAGTTCGAAGTAAATTTCAGGAGGCGCACATCTTCGCTAAATTTGGCTGTCGGATAAATGGGAACTCACAGGCAAAGTTAAGGTTTTCAGTCGACAACGCATATATTCAGCAGTGGGACGTTTTACCCTGTGTTAGTGAGAAATGTACGGTTAGTTGGTTAAGCCAAGTGGACATATTTTGTACCTTCCTTGTCTTTGCCTTGCGGGTCTTCAAGATCTGTTTCAGTGGCAATAAAGCATACTTGAGCACCAGACAAAACTTGCTCTAATGTCTTTGCATCGGATACGCCTACGTCTCTAACGGGCGACTTGCAGGATTCGCGCTTCCTCCCAGTAAAAAGCACTGAAGTTTCCCATCGCGTGTCTTCTTCAACAGCTTCGACGACTTTCCAACCCAGGTCCCCGTCGATGAAGAGGACTATCTTTTCCATTGCGACTCACCCTACAGCGGCAAAATAAATGAGTCGGTCGTTGCTCTGGTGCCGCTTCAGTTAGTTGCATCCGTACACGTGAAGGAGACCCGGAGCCGGACGTTTACTTTGTACACGAGCTGACAGCAAGGGAAAGCAAGGAAGCTTCTCACTGCGAGAGTTAGTCGAATGAGAGTTGGTGCACTGACGAAGGTGCTTACCAGCTCGGTGGAGCAACAGAGACTCTGACCGAGGACCGCAAACCCCCGGCGGTCCTGCTCTTGCAGCCCAGCAACGGGAAGCCACGCATGCGCACTGCGCTGCGACCGCCGCCTCCTGAGCGTTCAGACCGAGTACCTTCTCCGGGTCGCATCGACCGACCCGTCTCTTGGCCTACGTGTAAATGAGTAGATTGATCAAATTTAGTTCGCAGCCGTTCAAAAAAACCCGGTCGTAATTTTGGGTGAAAAATACTGGTAGCCGGCTCCAGACAGAAGTCCGTCTTCCCAGAGCTGCTGGTATACTCCTGACCGAAACAAATCTCTGAGCGTGAACGGTATCCTGACGGGTTCCATGTGGATACCGGGCAGATTTAATACCGCACGATAAAGTAACAAATTCGTACGCTATTTTGCAAAAAAATTCAGTAGCTGGTGAGCAGCAAGGAATGCGCGCGCCGATTGGTATTCCGTTTGCCTAATCTCCACGGAGAACGCAGTAAAAAGCATTAGAATATTTGAGAATTATCGGCATCGACAGCCTAATATTGAAAGAATGAGTCTGTCGTTGCGGTCTGTATGTTTCGAAGGGGTATAGCTTTTCTCCGAAGAACCTCAAATTCGTAGAATCGCCCCAGGAAGCCGTGGTTTGGGTCCGCCTGGTGGGTCCACAACTTGATCAGCAATTGCTTTGGATCGCGTGAAACATTGAGGCTGTCGAGGTGTCAAACGCCGTAGACTTTCTGCTTTTTGACTAGCAATGACATTGGTAAGCACGGCCAACTGTTTGATTAGTTTGTTGGCCGCTTCTAACGGTCGATGCGTACGACATAACCTCGAGTTTCTGCGAAGCCGAAGCTGCCGCCAGCACGCCATTCTCTCAGCCTGCAACAGGATGCACTTGCTGCCACGGAAGAAGACGACGACGCACCTGTTGAAGATTTTGCACCACCTGAAGACTCTCCTACTGAAGTCGGGCTTTCAGGGGAGCAGTAGCCTTGCTCTTCTTTGCTGTGCTGTACATCTCTTCATCTTAGTCGATTCATCACAAAACGCACTATTTTCATAGCTTTGTGTTTATGCGTAAGAATTTTGCGTGTGCAATTAAATGTACAATAATATTAGTACGGTATTTTTAACGTCTAATTTGTCTTATTTTCTCTTATTTTGTCTAATATATTTGGTAATACGAGCGTAATGGTGACTAAAAAAGGAGTTATTTTATATCCGGAGGGCCATAATAATGTTAAAAACCGTATTTAGAGAGTTATAAATAGGTCTTCTATATTGTGACTATGAAAATATTTGATTTATAAATATAGAATCCTACTTCGCGGAAATTCACCTATCGCGGTAGAGTCTGGAACGGATTAACCGTGACAAACGAGGGTCGACTGTATATATATATATATATATATGTATATGTATATATATATATATATATATATATATATATATATATATATACACGATCGAATTAAGTTCGCGCTCTCTTGAAATAAAATCAACTCAGTATAAGCGGCTACTCGATGGCAAAGTGAATCCAGTTAACGAACCGAGGTCGTGAGCAGGAGCCCAATAGCATACGCGAAGCGCCGGAGTAGAGATTAAGTCCTCTTAGGACGCTATACAATATATATAGATATATATATATAACTCGGAAATCGTATGCCATACCGGATCTACTAGAGCACATCTGTAGGCGTTGACGTGGGGTAAAGCTGCGTACGGCCATAAAGGATGTAAGTGTCGTATAGAATAATAATAATAACAATAAAACTTAATAAAACGCCCCCAGAGAACTCAATCTCTCTAGGCGCTTCACATTTTCTGCAAAGGAAGCACAATTGGATGGTTAGTGGTAGCGTGCTCGATAAACAGCAAGAATAAACGTGGTTAGGGGTGACGTGCACAGGGTCAGCATGCAAGTGTTGTTAGTGGCAGCATGCACATATCACCACCCATAAGCACATAAAGGACGAACCGCAGGGACCCACTAAATGCTGTCATAAACGACTGCGGCGGCGGCGGCGGCGGCGGTGAGGTTTGGAAGGGCGCTAGCCGGGGGTGTCGATGTCGGGAGGGGCGGCGGCGGCCGAGAATACTGCTACACGCTTGCGGCTGCTGTCGAGAGCGTCTGCTGCTGGCCGCCTGGGGCAGAGCTTTGACCTTGAACTTGGTGGCCAGAAGCCGTGTTGTTTACGTATGTTTTAAAATATAATATAGTATATAATATATACCATATTCGTACATTGCAGTCATTAGAAATGCCGTCGCTGCGGCCCGGCTTTTCGGCGGACCACCATGAACGAATATGGTATATATTATATACTATATTATATTTTAAAACATACGTAAACAACACGGCTTCTGTCATGGCATTTCCTTACGGGAGGGAAAGAAATGCCCTACTCCAGGGGGAAAACGTCCTACCCCAAGGGGAAATGTCCGTACCCGGCAGATCAGATATAGGCGATGACAAACGGCACAAATAAGAGAATTGTGGCAGATGGGTGGCTCCAACTAACTCACCAAGTGTAGGTCTCTTGATCATCAGGTGTTGTATGACTCCGTGGCTCCGGCGGCGGCTGTTCTTGTGGAGTCTCACGGAGACACGACGAGCGGGAGAACATGAGCGGTAAACGAGACTCGATCTTTATTTCACTCTGCGGGTATATATACGAGCTGGCTGACTCGCGACACGAAGGGTAGTGCATCTGTGGTGGGCCACATGCTTACATCAAAGGCTGCGGACGATGCACCGAGTCAATTGCCCAACCACCTGCTGCAGATGGGGCATACATCAGTAGCCGATGCTGCTAATTACTCTAATTACAATAGCAGAAGCAGCAGACTCGCACAATAGAGGCTCTACGTTTCTAAGTGAAGCGTACGCTTCGTCCTCGTACAGTTCACGTGGGGAGGGGGAGGCAGGGTTTAGTTGGTATGCATCAAGCAGCTTCAATTGTTTAGGGAGCAAAAAAGAATCATTACGTGTCATTGCTAATCGAGGAACATTATGAGCCAAAAAACCCCACTCAGAGGCCGTGAGCTGAAGATAAGAGCAAGCATGTAATATTCGATTGATATCGTCAGTTCAGTTTTGAAGGACGGTAATTCCTCAGTTGGTTCTGCTGTATTGCGACGGCCGACCAGTCCGGCGGAAGCCGCTGAGGCGAGAACTGTGGGCCCACTTGTCCCGGGTTTCCTTAATAAACGGCTTCTGCCTGAGCCGTCTTGATCTGTGTGCCACTGCCCGCACAAGCATAACATCCTCCATTAGGATAGTTCTCATACCATCGGAATAAATAACCGATGAAATGCACAATCCAAAAATGCTGATGTCGACGATAAACCGTCTCCTCAACCGCTCCCTGATTAGCTCCCTACCTGATGATCCTTGTGATGATCTAGCCCATCGTTTCTCTCGATTCTTTGTGCAGAAGATAGACAAGATCAGGGAATCCATCCCTGCGATGACAACATCCCCACTAGAATGCTGTTCCCCGATTCCTGGCTGCACCTCAATGTCTACATTTAAGCAGGTCACTAGTGATATAGTCCTGAAGTTCGTATCTCAATCAAAGAAGACAACAAGTCCTCTGGACCCTATTTCCACTGTCCTGCTCCTATGCTTGCATTAATCTGCTGCTGCCATGCATAACTAACGTCATTAATATGTCATTAGCCTCAGGTCATGCCCCAGCACCTTTCAAAAAAGCTGTAGTCAGGCTTCTCAAGAAAGCGACACTAGAACAAGAGAACTTAAGCAACTACCGCCCAGTCTCCCTTCTACCATTCCTATCAAAGACACTGGAACGGGTCGTGGCGGACCAGCTGAACTCATATATCGAAACCTCACACCTTGCTAGTAAGTTCCAGTCTGGCTTTAGAGCTAATCACTCCACAGAGTCAGCATTGCTTAGGGTATACAACGACCTACGTAGGAATGCAGAAACGGGGACAGTATCTCTGCTTGTTTTGCTCGATCTTTCGGCAGCTTTTGATACTATCGATCACAAAGTTCTTCTAGAGCGCCTCTCATCTCGCCTGGGCACCACTGGCACTGTTCTGCAGTGGTTCAGGTCCTATCTCAGTGGAAGACACAAGAGTATTGACGTGAATGGACAAAGATCATCTGAGGTAACTCTGAAATATGGGCTCCATGATAGGTCTGGTTCTTTTCCTAGTTTATACTCACCCTCTTGCTGATGTGATTGTCAAGCACAATCTAGGCTTTCACTTCTATGTGGATGACACTCAGTTGTACCTTTGCTTTGATCCTTCCCAGCCTTCGAGCACCTCAAATTCTCTCAACTCACTTGCTGCATGCATTGATGACATCCGCACGTGGAGGGCAGCAAACTTTCTAAAACTAAACGATGATAAAACCAACTTACTAGTAATGGGCAAACCCAGTGTGATTCACAAATTGGAAGGGCCGACGCTCAAAATTGGCTCTGCCAGCATATCTCCTGTTGAATCAGCTCGAAATCTAGGTGTCATGTCCCAAAGCGACCTCTCGTTAGACGACCATATCAGCTCCACAGTCAAATCTGCCTATTTTCAGCTTCATAACATTGCGAAAATTCGAGCTTGTTTAGACATGGATACCACGTCCAAGTTGGTCTGTGCATTCGTGACATCCCGTCTCGACTTCTGCAACTCACTGCTTACTGGCCAACCAGCATGTAGGGCAGAACATCCCCTGACCTGACCACATTTAAAAAGAACCTAAAACACACCTATTTAGGACAGCATTTAGTGGGTCCCTGTGATTCGTCCTTCATGTGCTTATGCTGTGCATGCTGCCACTAACCACATTTGCATGCTGACCCTGTGCATGTCATCCCTAACCATGTTATTCACTTTGTTTGTTTTTCAAGTTTGATGTTACTCACCATTCAATTGCATTTCCCTTTGCAGCAAATGTAAAGCGCCTAGAGAGAGATTGATTTCTCTGATGGCGCTTTATCAATTGCATTAATAATAATATTATTATTATTATTATTATTGCCTTTATACGCATAACGGCATGCAGTTTGTCCTTTGCCATACTGAAATTGTAGAATTTGCTATACGGAAATTGTAGAACCGTATGCGCTAATAACTATTCAAGCGAAAATTGGTATCCTTCAAATTTGACGGTCATTTTTCGGTACCTATTGAAGTACACACTGTATGTAGCTGGACCGATACCAGGAAGGAAATAGCGCTAATGAAAAGCCCCGCAAAGAGACGTGGTGCTCTAGAAAGAAACAAGGATATAAAAATTCGTCTTTTGTAGTTGAACCCAGGCCTTCCGCAGCTTGAGGTGAAATTCATATAAACTCCTCCAATCAGCATTCGAATAGTTTTCCTGCAATAAATGTAGCCTTGTATTGCAAATAGTCATGCATCTAATTAAAGAATCGCTAACCACTTACAATGGCAACCCGTTGGTTTTTTCGTTACAGGCAGCCGTAAATGTGGAACATGGGAAAGTGAAACAAGCAGAGTATTTGTGCTTCTGATACATTTCTGTTTACATTCCTCCTAGAACCCAAAAAGTTTAATGCTACACAGCTTGAGAATTGAAAAAGGACTACTCCTGCATTAATCGCTCTCTTTTCTAAAGAATAGAGCATTGAAATGGCTTCTAAAGTTCCGTAACTTTTCTTTGGAGCTATTAAATGGCAAAAAGTGATAGCATTCAGCATGCAAAAATTAGTAATCGCGGTGCGTGTAAAACGCAGTTTTGGAAGTTCAATTTCTGACTTATACGGAAGCGAACTCTGCACGTTTTTCTTATCCGTAGAATTTTATTTTTGAATGCACTGAATACTCCGCGTTTTCTGCTAAGTTTTAACAATTTTATCTTTGATCTTATTTAAGCAATATCTGAGAAAAGGAGCTCATAATCTATCACTCTGCTGATCACTTTGTGATCATTTTATAATTTTCACGTGGGCTGTAATGGTCAGGAAAGGCAGGTCGCAGTAGCGGTTCTGCTCGCGAAATCAGCCAAGCAGATAAGAACACGTGAATTTCGCTGACCGTGCAGAAAACGACAAGTCCCGCTCAGAAAAACTTAAAAGACGCCAGCGATGGCTTGCGGATGCATAGAAGAAATCAATGAGAGCGCTTTCCCGGCTCTGACGCTCATCGAAGAGTGGCGATGGATAGAGTACGGCGACGCAGCAATTGCACGACGATGGAGAATAAGCACGAAAAGCCTCTGTAGACCTACGGGCCATCTAGGTCTGGTGGCGGCTCCTGCGCAGACGATGAGGCTGCACCTCACCGTGCGCCACCCGGTGCGCTTTTTAGGGCCTCAGCTTCTCTAAAATGACACGGTAGCCTCTTATCTAGAGCCAGGCTGATTTGGGCACCGAAGAAGCGGCGCCCGAGAGGGCCACTCGGAGCCTCTACAAACGTTGCAGTCACGTTAAGTTCTCGTCCTACGTTAGGAGAGCCCGAGTCCCGACGGCGACGGAGCTCCATTCCGAAGTTAGCGTTCCGGAAGCACCTCTCTCCTCTGGTCTTAGCGCGAGACGACTGGCGCCTCGCATTTGGAGAGCCGGGGCATGGCCGGGAGGGGCGCTCCCCGTCCTCCGCCAGGCCTCTGTAGTCCCGTCTATCGAATCCGGCTGGCTCTGTCCGTCTGTCTGGACAAGCATCTTGGCAGCCGAAGGCGCCGCGCTCGGAAAGGCTCTGCAGACCATTGGAAAAAGTAACGGCTTTTCCCGTCGGTGCACAGAGCCTGAAGCATGCGGTGCCGGAAGTGACGCCAGCCACTGCCAACTGCCTCTCAAGCCTCCACTGTACCCACCCGTCGAATGAGAGTATTAATATTCTAAAAAATATAATAATACTAATAAATATAAATATAAATATTCCTAAACGAAAGAGTCGCTCGGCAGGTCTCTCGAGATTTCAGAAATCAAATTTACCTCTTTAGTGTCTAAAAATATTTTATGACCATCTCTTTTGGAAAAATATCGTCTCACCATCCGGAAGCTCACCCTTAACCCACACGCCGAAGGTGCGCCACCTCAGCAGCCTATCATGTCCGATCTGTAAAAAAGCGGCGGCTCTCCTATGATGAAGCACCTTGAAAACGTGCACCTTCAGTGCGGCGCCCGAAAAGGTTCTAGCGCCTCGTTCCCATACCCGGTAGCCGCCCCGCGGAGGAATGGTAGCACTACTAGAGAAGCTGCCGGATTTCCTATGGACGAGCCGGAGGTGTAGTGACGGCAAGCGAGGGCTTGAACGGCTGCGGCGGCCTGACCTGAACATCCGGACGGCCAAGGAAACATTGAAGTCCAGCTCATAGCGATGCTCTGATGACCTGAACATCTAAAAAGCAGTTCTTGAGATGCATTCAAGGCCAGCTCATAGCTGCGATGGAGAGGTGGCGGTGCGCGAGGGAGGTTGAGCAGCGCCATTTTGTTCATCGTAGCGCGACAGCCCACTAGATTAGCACCACCACGCGGCGACCCGTCTAGCGCATGTTCGCAAAGCAAGTGCTTGCACGCTAATATATTTCGTGCACCGTCATGCAAACAGCTAAAATTAGCGAGCGCACACCGAGGACGCGAGTACTGGGCAAACGAATCGTGCTGAAAGGGGTTGCCAAGCGCTGTCCAAGCGAGTGGGCGGACCCGCGACAGGTATACAGCCACGTGTTACATGAAAACGGGCTGTTAGCCAATTTTTGCAACTTCAATGTGCAGTCACAGAGCAACGGCTTGATACCGCGGTGCGAAATGTAATGCTCTAAACATACATTACTCTTAACTTTCCACAAACCATTTGCAGTAAAGAGCGACTCAGTTTGATTTAAATTAACCTCAGTGTATACTTCCTAAAAAAGGACTTACGTTGCTAGCTTCAGCAACGGGCTCTGATCTTAAGCTCTAAACCCAGTATATTAGTCCGATTGCGTGGGGTGAGCCTAAAGAGCCCTGGCTCAGTAGCGGTGAAACGAGCGCATGCTAAATCTGTCAGATTATGCTTGAGATTACTAGAGGTTCCTGAATCGTAACGATTGAGAACCAAATATGTCGCGGTGCTTGAGGAAAACAACGAGTTTTCTGATATAAAACCGAAAGTTGACATATTCACGGCAACTTCTGCTTGTGCAGCAGCGTGCTCTGCCAGAGAACCAATGACCCACCGACCGCCTGTGTTTCAAACTGCCACTAACTGGCGACCGCCGCGGAAGCGGGCGGGCTCGACTCACATCGACCGGGGAAGCTACTTAGAGCAGCCAATTAGCTAGTGGCCTCTTACCCGTTGCAGCTAGAATCTTTTAACCCAACTGGTAAATAATACTGACGACATTTCGTAGCGCCTACATTGCCCCTCAACCTGCTCCGTGTATCCCGACTCTTCTGCAACTCCTTTCCAGTACGTGCTAAGTGAGTAGATAGAGATTTAGTTATCTCAGGGCACTAGACAGAGGTTTTGTTATTTGCTATGATCATATTCCTACACAAAACTCTGCGCTCCTGACAAAATTTAAAAGACGCCTTAACGGTTTCACAGGCAAATGAACCGAGCACAGCCGTGAGAGGTTGCTTGAGGCCCACACGCGGAACAGGTGGCTAAGTCCTCACACAAAGAACGTGAAGATTAAGCCATCAAAAAGGCTTAGCCAAGATTAAGTTGGGGCCTGAACCAAATATTTCTTTTCAGCAAATGTGAAGTGCCTAGAAAGAGATCGAATTATCTGGGGACGTTACAACAAATGTATTATTATTATTTTTATTGACAGCGGCAGTCAATCTCGAGTAGGCTGAAGAGGCGTGGCGAGTGATTAGCAGCTCGCCACGTCCCTTGGGAGGGTAGATGGGGGGGGGGGGTGAATCGGATACTGCAACACCCCAATCGCGACGTCTATGGGCTGCCACTGCCTGATTGAGCTGCACCTCTTGACTTCTGTAACTCACTGCTTGCTGGCCTACCGGCATGTGCAATCAGGCTATTACAGTTGGTAAAAAACTCTGCAGTTAGGCTTGTCTGTCGTGAGCGTCACAGTTGCCACATTACACCACTTCTCGCCGACCTGCACTGGCTACCAGTCGAGCAACGGATCGACTTCAAGGTTTTGTCGCTCACTTTTAGGTCACTTCATTCGTTGGCTCCAGCCTATCTCTCAAATCTACTCCCCCACTAGGCCAAGCATCGTACCACCCACTTTTTGGAATCCAAAAAATTACCAATACCTCGTACAAACCTCAAATCCTTGGGAGACTGTGCATTTAGTTCGTATGCTCCCAAAGCCCGGAACTCCCTCCCGACTTGCGTCAGAACGTCCCATGACTTGACCACATTTAAAAAGAACTTGAAAACACCTATTTAGGACAGCATTTAGTGGGTCCCTGTGATTCGTCCTTCATGTGCTTATGCGTGCTGACACTGTGCATGCTGCCTGCCACTAACCACATTTGCATGCTGACCCTGTGCATGTCACCCCTAACCATGTTGTTCATGTTGTTTATCAAGCATGATATTACTCAGCATTCAATCGCATTTCCCTTTGCAGCAAATGTAAAGCGCCTAGAAAGAGGTTGAGTTATCTGAGGGTGCTTTATAAAGTGCATTATTATTATTATTATTATTATTATTATTACCTCTTCGAAGCATCCGTCGACGTCTGCCTTCCATTTGGATAATACATATCCTAATTTCAGATAGGGGATGGAGTTAAGTAAATAAAATCCATTGAACCGAACCAGGGTGCGATGAGATCTTTCACAGACGTTAAAATATGATACAGACAGCAAGATCTTTATTGCCAATCGCAAGTAGCCACGCTGGAACTTTTGGCCCACACCTGCGGTAGCAGAGGACGAAAGGTAATGAATGGGCTCGTTGTTCCTTAGCGGAGCTCGAGTCGAAACGGCTGGTACGTCGTGTCCAGAGTACCAAAAACCAGTCAAATGATCTCCCGCTGAAAGTTTAAGCCATATCTAATAGCCTGAGTATTGAGCAAGCTAACTGTGGGAGGCTGCGAAATTCCAAATGGATAGCGGAGTTAGTAAGGTGGAAGGGATGCATCGAGTATGTTCTTTCTTGTGGTGAAATGTGCAAGGTCTTGGTTTCAGATGGAAATAATCCAATTTAATCTTGTTTCAACTGATTCTGCCGTGGCAATCTCATAAAAAAGGGGGTATTGAGGACAGGATTGGTATTGCCACGCCCCGTTACTAGGGGCGTGGTGTTGTCAACCTCGAGCAATATGGCGACGCGCGCTATGACGTTTAGGCTAATAACTTACGGGCAGCCCTGACCAGCGGTCCGTAAGCTCTCTTTGTTTGAAGTGGCTGAGAGTGCTATCGTAGTAAGAAGCTTTTTTAGCTTAATCGAGAATGCCTCCTAAAAAGAAGAGCGGCAAGAAGGGCAAAAAGAGCGGAAAGTCGACGGCTCCAGCGATGCCTGAGCCGGTGACCGCAGCGATGGGCAGGGATTTCTACCTCTTACAAATACGAGACTTGGAAAACCGAATGAACAGGTACAATTTTGTTCTGAATTATTCCATTAGTATGACCACTAGACAGCCTGAATGGCTGCCTGAATGTCGGATGATTTTTTGCGAACCTGCTGCCGCATCCACGTGTGAGCCAAGCAGAGCATTACAACAGTTAAAACGAATCTTTGTAGATACCAAAAGAAATGGGCTGAATTAAGTGTTTCTGGTAAGAAGTCTGAGGACGAGTACTATCATACCGTAAAGGACAGAGACGAGATGATTGCATTCCTAAAGAGATCTCTCGAGCAGCGCGCGGACGAACTGGCCGACCTACACAGCCGCTACTTGGGTCTTCTACAAACAAAGGAGGCAGACCGAGAGTACATTGAGGCAGAGCTGCAACGAATGAAGAATGAGCAGCAGGAAACAAAAGAGACCCTGCGGGGAGAAAACGTGCAGCTCAGTAAGCATGTATTCGCTGCCACTCTCGCTCGGACCGCACGAGCGTGATGCACAGGGAGTTGGTAGCTCCGAGTTCAGTTTAGCTATCGCACTTTTAACCAAACGGTTTTACAATCTCTAGCGCTTTGCGCATTTGCGCATGTCAGCTAATGATGAACAGTAACCTCCTAGATTCACAGCTTCCCCCTCCGATGCCCCGCGCCAACTCCAACAGTAGAATAATGAAGTCCCCTCTTAAACCCTATATCCTCCGGCGCCGCTTGCGCGCCTTGTGACTCCTGCTCGATTGAATTTTATCTTTAAAAAGTTAAAGATCATAATCCAAACTTATGAGGACCCGCCCCCCCCGTACCAATACGAGTTCACTAGTAGTAACCCGTTAGCTGGTTTGGCCCAGTGGTTAAAGTACTCGCCCCGATCAAGGCATAGCCGAGGTCGTGGGCTCGAGCCCTGTAACATATATGAAGCGCCTGATTAGAGATTAAGTTCTGTTAGGGCACTATATAAATTAGTTATATATTTTTTTAATCCTGATTGTGTAATATTGAAATTAATAGTCTGCTGAAGCTCAACGGAAGCATTGCAGTTTACCAGTCAGTGGTTTCGAGTTCGATTGCCTGAGTGTGACTCAGCCGAGTAACTCCAGGTGACGTTTCAATTGCCGGGACTTCGACCTCTGCAGGCGGCTGCCTCGCCTTGTGCGTCGGCCGTGCTCGGGCCGATGAATTTGTCTCACGGGTCTTGTGCCGAGCTGGGTTGGTCCAGTGGTTAAGGTGCTCGCCCCGACTAAGGTCTGGCTGAGGTCGTGGGCTCGAGCCCTGAGGCATATGTGAAGCGCCTGAATAGAGATTTAGTTCTCTTGGGGCGCTATACAAATGAATTATATGTGACTGCACATCGCATCGCCAGCTACGCTTTTTCCAGTACACCGACCTGCACGGATGCCATTCTTTCCTCTCTCTCTAGTGGAGTTTGCAGACCCTTGGCATACGAATCAACACCTGTATGTACGCCGCCCGTCTGTCTGCGTTAATTCAGCCGTCCGAGTACAACTTGAACGTGGGGGCATCTTCTCTTTTCATCGTGCCACAAAGTGGTTACCCTGCCGAGCAATGATAATTTTGTGGAAAGCCTTCAACAGCAACAACGGTATTTTCTCGAAGACCTTTTGTGTCAACTGTAGCGTTTAGTTACGCCGACGCAGATTTTCGCGATGGGAATTTATTTGGCTTATGAACAGCAGGGGCGTAGTAATCGGAATTAAGGGCAATGAGGAAGGAGAAATCGTTGATTTTGTGCACGTGGTGTCCCGGGCAGCCAACAGGGTACGTTCCTCTGATCGGTGCACGATCATGGCACTTCAGTAAGCCTGTGATAACCGTCGCACAATAGCACTGCTGGCGCCTACTAAATACTGCTGTTACTAGTTATTAACTTTCTTGTCCGTAGGGCGTGACTTCTGAGCTGATTTCTGTCTTTGTTGACGTTCTACACATAGCCAGGCTGCTATAGTTTGATCTTTGGCCTTTACTCGTAAAGAAATCGATAAAAATTCCATGTTTTGCTTCGGCCAATGTGTTAATTTGCCTTTCGTTGCAATTAAGATGCTACGTTCCACTATGCACTATGCGAAATTCACGTATTCTCGCGCTTGTCTTCAGTTTGATTTCGCCCCCCCCCGCACATTTTATGGATTAACGTTCACCTAAAGAGCTGAGTGTGAGGGTCAGCAGCCACGGCATAGTATGTGTAGCAACAGGTCTTCGCTATAGCAGACCATGGCCCATTGACCCGAATTTGTGCACGACTTCTGCTATACTGTTTTTATACAATTTCCTGAAGCGCAGTGCTAGCTATGGCACTCTTCAGTTACATATTTCTATTCGTCGCACATTTGTGTAAGCCTGCCCTGGAATGGCTGCTGCCATTGTCTTGACCAAAAAATGCACGTGTTTATAGCCCCCTCTCGAATGAGAAAGGATCGCACGACTTCTTGATTTCACGATCTCTTCGCAAGTTTCTTGAATAGATGCGCATTACACACCCGAAACCAAAGGGTTCGATTCTGGGCCTATATCTATTTTGGGTATGCACTTCGTTATCTGACAAAGCAATGTTATTGAGCGGCGTCGAGTATCGGTTGACGCTAGTTATTCCTCTACAGTTACCAGTTGAAAAGCTTCCCTGTTAATTCGCTAAATGTTAGCAAAGCCTTTCCACATACCCTTCTGCTAGTGTGGTGTTTAGTATCTTAAATACACGACACAATATGTTTGCCTTACAATACAATACAATACAATACAATAATAATAGTATACTTGATAAAGCGCCTTCAGAGAACTCAATCTCTCTCTAGAGGCTTTACATTTGCTGCAAACGAACTATGATTGAATGGTGAGTGGTATCACGCTTGATAAACAACATGAATAACATGGTTAGGGGTGAAATGCACAGGGTCAACATGCAAGTGTGGTTAGTAAAATGATGAGCAGTGAGCAGTCCCTTGCATAGTAATTATTACGGAAGGACTGAATTGATTTTGATTTTCTACATACTCAGTTGTACCCATGGTCACTGTTTTCTGTGCTGATCGCTTGTGGGGTCACCATCATCATTGATTTGGCCACGAGTTCCATCTTGAATGAGCCAGGTTAGAAAAAATATTAAGAGAGACCAACCGCAAATAGAGTTTGGTACCCACCGACGCAGCATGAGATCACTAGATTCGTTTTGGCTACTTTATGTGCAAATTCTGAGATCCACTCTTCACTCGTTTGCCTTAGTCCTACACACACGCACACACACACGCACACATGCACAGATACTCAGGCAAACACACACATAAATAAATAAATATATATATATATACATGTATGTGTGTGTGTGTGTCTGCATATATATATATATATATATATATATATATTTATTTATATAATCTGGTTGTTTATGCATTGAGTGCTAGGCTCAGGTCCTCCTCTTCTCCAAAATAATAATAATAATAATATACGTATTTGTATAGCGTCATCAGAGAACCTAATCTCTTTCTAGGCACTTTACATTTTGCTGTAAATGAAACATAATCAAATGGTTATTGATAACATGCACAATGTCATCAAGCATGACATAGTTAGAGGTGACATGCACAGTGTCAACATGTAAATACGGTTAGTGTCAGCAGGGACATTGTCAGTTCGCATAAGCACACAAGGGACCCAGCGAAAACTGTGAGAAACATGTGCTTTTTAGTTTCTTTTTTAAGTGTGAACAAGTCAGAAGATGTAGTGACGCAGGTCGGGGAGTGAGTTCCAAACTTTGGGAGCATAAGAACTCAAGGCACAGCCTCCAAAGGGTTTGAGGTTTGTACGAAGTATAGCTAAACGATCGGGTTCAGAAAATCGGGTATTACGAAGCTTAGCCTGATGGGAGAGTAGTTCTGATAGATAGGCTAAAGCCAGCGAATGAAGGAAATTAAAAGTGAGTCACGGAAACTTGAAGTCGATACCCTGCTTGATTGGAAGCTAGTGAGATCGGCGAGAAGCTGTGTAATGTGGAAACTGCGACGCTCGCGACAGACAAGTCTAGCTGCAGAGTTTTGCATCAACTGTAAGCCCCTGACTACACAGGCCGGTAGACCAGCATGCAGTAAGTTACAGAAATCGGGACTGGATGTTGCAAATGCATCGGCCAATTTGGATGTGGTATTCCTGTCTGAGCAAGCCTTAATTTTAGCAATGCCATGTAGCTGAAAGTAGGAAGATTTGACAGTAGACCTTATGTGGTCGTCAAGTGAAAGGTCGCAATAGAAGAGGACGCCCGTATTTCGGGTAGATGCAACGAAAAATATACTGTCACAGCCGATTTTGAGCGTCGAGTTTTCCCATTTCTGAGTCATACTTGGTTTTAACATGAAAAGTAAGCTGGTTTTATCGTCATTCACTTTAAGAAAGTTAGCTGTCATTCGTGTGTGTATGTCAGCAATGCATTCAAGAAAGTTGAGATCATTCGACGTACTTAAGGGCTGAGAAGGATCAATGTAGCGAGTAAACTAGCGGAATGCTACCCTTGCTAACTCATACGTCGGTTTTGTATGTTGACTTTGGCGTGCTTTAATATCCAGTCAGCTCTGAAATGCTGAAGCGCCCTTAGCAGGATCACATGCTGGTCCATTGAACAGTGAAGTTCGACGTGAAGCACATTGTTTCTTCCTTGTCCACTCACAACTAAAGGAGGCGCAGAAGAATCATAGAGGAGCTTGCCTTGAGAGATGACGATTTTAAAAAGCTCCGCTATCGCTAATGAGCTCACATGTTCACAGAGCAAAATCAAACAAAGGCTGCAAGATTTAATATCTCTGTCATTCCTACTTACCTTTAAATGAATGTGTACTCTGATTGTGAGCCTTTATTTTGAAGCTGCTTTTTTGTCGCTTAAGGGGGTAGGTATGCCTAAGTAAGTATGCCTAAGGCATGAAAATCGAGCACACGTGTTCGTAAGTGTTCAAGCTTCTTGGCTATACAACGGCACAGTTTTACGTCTTTTACGGTCAGATTGTAGTAAGTCAATTACGCCTTTAAAGGCGTTTGCATTAGTCTACGGCCTATAATTCAATTTGATATTCACCGCGAATCGTCGCTGTGCAATTTAGGCTCGTTAACTACATAGATCATCCGTATTGCTCATTCCATTTTAGCTTAGAACCTTATTTTCACCAGCAATGCACTGTTAGGTCGCGTCCGAGAAATGCGGCGATCATTCTCCGACTGCAATCGGTACGAGCGTTGCACTCGGCTTCTGTTATCCTTCAAACAGCTGCGAAGTTGGCATCACTTGATGAGTTCAAGTACAAGAAAGATGAATTGCAAACTCGACTGACAGATATGGAAACGGAGCTTGTACAGCAGCAGAAAGAACATCGAGAAAAAGTTCAAGTACTCCAGGAAAAGTCGGTCTATGACAAGGACAGGTGAGAAAGTATAATTTACCAGATAGTTTACATAGTGCTCGTGTTACAGCAGAAGCGATGTATTTTTTATCACCAAAACAGTTGTAATCCATTTAATAATGATAGCATACTGAGATTTAGACTCACTATGTAGATTCACTTTCCAAGCTATTATATACGGTAGACTTGTATATATATATATATATATATGTGTGTGTGTGTGCCTGTATATATGCCAGGGAAATATGCACTATAGAAAATGCGAGCGACTTAAGCCAAAAGCTGAGAGTGGATGAAAGTGGTATCCAATTGAGCTGGGTTTGTTCTACCGCAAGAATCTTGGGCTTTTGTGTGCTTACTACGAAAACGTGCGTCCCTACGAGACACAGTTATGGATCCATACTTATTTGTTTGTATGATCGGTATATCTGAAAGCACACGTGTTCTGGTGAGTGCATGTATGCATGTGCATGAATACACTGTAGTTCAGTGGAATGATGCACGTGCAACAAGGTACGTGCGAAAGAAAAAATAAATTGTTAAGGCTTGCATTCTAGGTGAGGAGAAGAACATTTTATTGTAACTTTGGAAACGTACAAATCATTGGTACTGGTGTCGTGTGGGTGTTCACCTTTGAACTACTAGTACTTAAGGTATGAGGCGTTTAAGTAGACGCAGGAGCTGATGCAGATGAAGCGATATGGGTGCAGAACTTGTGTTATTGACTAGTAAAGATATGAAATTGAAGAAAAAATTGTCTACTCTAGTTTGGTAAGAGCATCTTTACTTTTCCTAATAGTTAAGGTCATATATTGAACACTGTAATCGAGACGCTGATACAGCTTAATTTTTAAAAGAAACTCGATCTACTCTATGGCATGTCCTCCTTCTAGGCTGAAAAAGGAAATGGTCATGCGCGTGAACCAAGTGGCGGCCGACTTCCGAAAGGTGTCGAACAAGCAGATGGCAGAAACGACGAAACGTACCATCCGCGAAAATGTCTCCATAAATGCTCAGATTTCTAAAATGCACGACAAGACAGCGGAGCTGGAGCAGGAGAACGCAGACCTCACGGAGAAGACCAGAAAGCAGAAAGAGACCATCGAGAAGATGGAGCAAAACGAGAAGGAACTGGCCAAGCGCAACAGCAGCAACCACCGGGTATGGCGCTCTTCTCGCGCAGCTGTAGCGGCGGCGGTGGGAGCGGGTGTAGGAGATTCGTACTGGCGACAGTGGTAAGCCAGTTTAATCACTCCTTAACTTAGCCAATGAACCTCGGGGTTCACAGCGGCGCACCTTGGTCATCCATCGGACCACTCGTTCGCTCATCGAGAACAATGTGCAGCACCCGGACGTTGGGTTATCTCCAATAGTTTTTGCAGCAAATTTACAGTGCTTAGAAATAGATTGAGTTCTCTGAGGGCGCTGTATCAAATGTATTATTATTATTATTATTAAACTCGTGCGCTGGGCTCTCCTTAGTCTCCAATAATTACGGAAATTAACGTAGATGAAGGAAATTGACTTATTTAAAGTTTCGCACACCTACGACTATTGGAAACCGGCGCTTATTTCATGGCCGTAGTCGTATGTGCAGCGCCGGTGCAGAGAACAATGGACAGATTTTCAGATGCAGCTAATTCGCTGTGCTAAAAGGAATTTAAGCTACCAGTGTACGATGGCAGCTGAATTGTAGGGCTGCTTTTCAACTCCGACTACTTTACCGGATGCCTGTCCTACTTCGTATTCGCTTCCCGCTTAATGCACCTCTCTACTAACGGCATAAATGCGCGAAGCCCGTCTCTCTGGCAGCCACCGAGTGCCGGATCTTCGGGTACAGACTCAGCTTGGGATGGGTACTCACCAGTTCAATTTGACTTTGTTCCTTTTTCTTCGAGCTAGCTCCGAGACTGACTCGCGTCGATTAAACTCGCGCGCGTATGCCTTGCTGACGTAGCAGGCCCTTTGCGAATTTGATTCGTACGGAGGCGAATTAAACGGCATGCCTGCGTCCAGCCGTCACCAGCGGCTCGAAGCAGTCGCAAGCTGTGCGACGCTCGACTAACGGCTGCCGCGCTGCGCGAGAAAAATCTATTAAAAAGCTAGCGTCGCTGTAATCTTGAAGTACACAATGAGTGAAGGGCCGTCTGACCCAGGACTGAGTGCATAGAAATTTCCCGCCTCGAGCGAGGCGCGATGAAATGTAATGTATCTTCCTCTGTAATGCCACAGAGTTGCATAGACTAAGTGAGTGCTACGCAGGAGAGTTTTCTATAGCACACTCAAAACAACTTTCAGTACGCATTCGTATCCAAAAGACTTCACCTCAGATCTCACAACCTATCTGGCCTACCGGTCTTGTGCTCAACCGGTTGAGATATCGAAACCGGCGTTCAAGCGCCGTAAACACCGGGCTTCACGAATTGGCTTTAAATGTTCGCGTACTATGCCCAAATCCGAATCCCGGTGTGGCGACTGAACGCACGAGTGTGTTTTTTTTATTTGCAGTTGACATCTAATATGTACCGTAGCGGAGCGCTCGCCCAGTGACAGCTGTTCGTCGTGCTAGCGCGAGTGCATTGGCGTAGCGGAAGTGCGTTGGCGCCGTCGGCCTGTCGTTTACACCTGGTGCTTGCCGCCTGGACGTCTGTCGTCGGAGTCCGACTGCGCTCCTACGATTGCTCGATACGGAAGGGCACGGTCAACCGGCGTGCTGTTTGTAGGTAGCCATGATGCTAACCGGAAAAAGTGCGGCTCAAGAGTCGGTACTGACAGATTTTGAGGAAAGAGACCAGTACTATATTCAACTAGAGGACGACGTTGCCGCCTTACGCGATGAGCTGGAAGCGAATAGGTACATGCCCGCTATGCGACGTCATGTAAAGTTAAAGTATAGGTCGGCCGATTTAGCAGCCTCACTTATGTACCTGCAGCAGAGCCTTTGCGGCTGTCACCCCGTCCACCCCCCCCGCTTGCAGGGGGCAATGCAGAATTTCCCCTCGCGACTCGAACTCACTAGCCGAGTCGAAGTGCGAGCACCTTACCCATGGCAAAGATCCAGGGGCCTAGTGCCAAGTTGATGCGGTTAGCCGCTCAAAATGGTCCAAGAGAGGCGACTTGCACCCGAATGCAACTCTGTCGCCTGAATTTTAAGGCTTCTGGCTCTCGAATAGAGCGATATTTAAGTTCGCGGCTGCAGAAAGGCGTCAGGGTTGAGCCACCACCGCGGCAGCACTGCGCAATCCGTAAAACCCGCACAAGGGAGGAGCCACGAGGACATGTGACGTGCTTTATTGGCGAGTTGTGGCCCCTTGTCTGCACGCTTCGTGCATCGCTTACCTGCTCCGCTGGCCGATAGGGAAAGAATTGAATCGCTGGTGAAAAGAAACGAGGATTCGCAAAAAGAGTTGGATGTATTGAACAAGGAGCTGCATCACGAATCCCTGAAGGAAAAAGAAACGGATAAGGTCCTTGGCGACGTCATTGAAGTCTTGAAAAAGATACTTATGGTAAGCGCCTTGAGTCCCGCCCCTCGCTAACTATTGCCGCTAGCTCCGCTTGCGATGTAAGTGAATTACACCTGTGCTGTGTTACGGTCGTTCGCTGAAGGGCTGGTGGGCTGTCTGGGTCAGCTCTCTCTCTCTCTCTCTCTCTCTCTCTCTCTCTCTCTCTCTCTCGAGCGTGGCGCCCGCTGTCCATTTGGTTCACGCCAGCGCGCCGCCGAGACGCTGGACCGAGTTACAATAATATTAATTCATTATATAGCGCCCTCAGAGAACTTAATCTCATTCTAGGCACTTGACAGAAGCTGTGAAGGAAGCATTATAGTATAGTTATTGGTAGCGTGCTCAATGTCAACATGCAAAACATGGTTAGGGATGATATACACAGTGTCAGCTTGCAAATATGGTTAGTAGCAGCATGCATAGTGTCAGCACGCATAAGCACATAAAAGACGAATTGCGTGGAATCACCAATAGTATACGCGCTGGACATCGATTGATGATCGAATAACAAAAATTAGCAGCGCGCTCAGTGAGCATTTCTCTGCACACTGCTGGGACTCGTGGGGCGTAGAAAATACAGAAAATCAATGCACTGAGGAAATGTGAAATATCTCCCCCTCCCCTCTGTCCTTTGCCTTTCATTTCTCTCTCTCTATATAAATAAATAAATAAATATATATATATATATATATCTCTCTCTCTCTCTCTCTCTCTCTCTCTCTCTCTCTCTCTCTCTCTCTCTCTCTCTCGGCTTCGTGATTTTGAGCAGTCGGCGACCCACACGTCACTAAAGAAATGCAGAACGATAAGAATGTAAATAGTAAACGTAGCCAAGCTGACAGCAGGAGCGCTTGAGCGCCGTCACGCCTCCTCGTCGCCATAGTTGGTTCTTGCTGCAGTCTTCACGTTGCCGTCTTGCCAGGACGCTGTAAATGCACCATGAACTTTCCAGTTACGTCCCGCTTTCGAACGGCTGGCTGAAATTCGTACATCAGCTGGGTTTCGCATTCGTGACGTCAAGTTTGAGAATTCTTTACAAATTGACCCCTAGATCCGCCTTGCAGCTACGCGGCTATGAGAAAATCGCACCGCTGCATGTAGCGGAATAACTCGGAGACGCCACAACACCCCCTCTCGTTCTGCTTTTCAGTAAGCCACTCAGAGGCAGCGACGGAATTGTCGCTTCGCGTGCCAGCGCGTTTTCTGCCGATGTCGCTACTCACACGCATAATATGCTCGCCCGTCTTTTGTTTCTCTTTTAGTCCAACCCGACCGATCTTAAGGCCGGCGGCGGCGGCGGCAAGACCATGGCACTGGCGAAGCAGAGCGGTCTCCTGCCGCAGCTGCTGGCCGCGGCAAGCCGCGTCGGCGCCCCTAGCGGCGGCGGCCACGACGGCGTTGGCGGCGGCCACGACGGCGTTGGCGGCGGCCGACTCGGCCTGCTCGAAGCGCCGTCTCCCTACGCTCTGCTGCGAGATAAGACGACGCTCAGTGAAATGCCGGGCAGCCGGCTGGCCTCGCGAGGCGGCGGCTCGAGGCTGGCGGACGGCGACGCCGCGGCGGCGGCGGATGACGACGACGTCTACGAGCCTATCGCACCGCGAGCGGGAGGGACCGCGGCGGCCGCGGCCGCGCTGCATGGACCGCGCTACCATCTGGGCGACCTCGGTCTGGTGCCGCGTCTGGCGCACGTCATACCAACCAAAGTGGAAATGACGCGCGGACGCGAGGAGCAGAGCCACGCCGATGGCGTGCGCCGCGTGCTCACCAAATCCGTATCGGTGCAGACTGTGAGCGCCCCGAAGGTAACGCGTTCCGGCGAGCGAGCACATCGCGCCGCGTTTGCCGCCTGCGCCATTTGCCGGTCCCCGAGTCTTGGCGAGGCGGTAAGGCGCTCGCACTTCGCCAAATGTAAGTTGTCTAGAAAGAGATTGAGTTCGCTGAGAGGGTTAGATCAAATGCACCATTACTATTACCCTGGCCTTGGGTTCGAGCCCTGCAGCTGGCAATTTTTTTATATTTTATTTCGTTTTAATAATCTTTTTATTGCCAACGGCCAGCGGTGGCGGTGGCCGCCGAGGTTCTTCTGCCGCCGCTGCTCAGAGTGGAGAGCACTAAGTCGGGCGATCTGCAGTGCCTATGCAGGCGGTAGCTACGGCGCTGGCTGAGTGATGCGTCTTCAGCTAGGGTGCGCGACGCTTTCTCGCATGCACCGTTGGCCACGAAATTTTTGTTTTCGTGCGATTGCGACCTCCTCTGCTCTTGCTGTAGGCCCTCTTCTTCGCCGACCAGCTGCTGAGCCAAATCACGGACGACCAGCGGCACGCGGCCATGGCTGAGTTCTTGAAAACGAACAAGTCAAAGAAGACGCCCATGGCCACGATGTCAACCGCCACTTAATGTACTACTTGTCACCCCCGCGTGGATTTAAATTAGGTCCCGCAAATTACGCGACCGCAAAGACTGCGCTTTAAATTATGCCCTGCGCATTACGGGATCGCAAAGACTGTGCACTCCGCTGTCTAGTGCATGCGAGGCCGCCGAGTGCCACGAGCGACTTGTTAGCTCCTGCGTAACGCGTCGCCGTCAGCGTCATAAGCGCCGCAGACGCTGGGGTGTACTTTCCGGCAATCGCCGTGCGTCTGAAATGTATCTGAAAGGAAGGCCGAATGTAGCTTTGCTCGAGAGTGTGCATATCCTTCGTTTTTAAATTGTACAATACGCTAAAACGGTCGCATGCAGGACTTAACGCGTATATGAGAAGCTCCAGCAGATGTACGAGAGTGAAAGCGAGGCAGCGTATAAGCCTGAGCTCAACCGAACGATGCCGTGCAACTAATAGAGTTATTGCCACGTATCTCCGTCTGTAACTCCACACAGCCACAAGCGGACAATGCGGATATTACTCAGAAGAGTTTTTTAAAGCACTCGAAGCCTAAGAGGCTTTTGGTACGCATTCGGTAGCCAACAGACTTCATCTCACGAAACAAAAAGTGAGAGGCATAGCTGAGTCGGGAGAGCAGTTGAGGTAGTGAGTAGCATGGAAGTAACAGCTCAGGGCGGCTGAAAAGGATATGCCGTAGTCGGCAGAAGAAGAGTAGATGTCGTTGCATAAAAATTGTGGAAATGAGTTCCGTATTCTTAGACCTGCAAAGTAAAAGCTTCTGTCGCCAGCGGTCTTTAAGCGGAGGAATGGGAAAGTTAGTTTATAGCCCATACAGGACCTGAGGACACTACGAGGCTGAAACTAGTACAGCATTTCTGCTAGATAAGAAGGAGTCAACCCGTGGCGGCCTTGTGGGTCAGCGTAAGAACTTTGCTCTGTGTCCGTTAATCAACCGGCAGCCATCCAAGCTCATTTAGCAAAGTAAGCTCTCACAGTACACACGGAAAAAGCCTCCGGTGAATGGAAGGATGAGTGGAAAAGATGCATCTTTAGCTGAGGCTTAAATAAATCCTAGCTGATTAAACAGCCTCTTTTTATACAGCGACAGAAGAGCCTTTACGGCTGATACTACTACGGCTGACTACTTGCCACCGCTTGCCGTGGCGATAAAGGACCACCTACCGCAGGAATCGAACCCACGACCTCGGGACCAAGGTCGAGAAAGCAACCGCCTTACCTAGTGTGCCATCGCGGCTACGATGCCTAGTCTTTACAGGTGGAGACAGAAGCCAGAGGCGCGTTCCAGACTTTCAGTGCATACGAACTTAAGGCCGCGGTCACCTAAAGATTTTAATTTTGTAAAAGGAACCACAAGATGACTGGAATCCGAGAAGCGGGTGGTGCAAGAGCGCAGCGGAGAAGCAAAAAGGGAGGTTAGGTAGGCTTGTATAAGAGTGTGTAGAAACCTGAGGGACAGAGAGAGATTCTTGAAGTAGATTCGATACTTGATATCGATCTTATAGAACCACTGAAGAAGCTCAGACAGCAGTGGTGTGACTTGGTAGATATGATGTTGAAGACAGATCGGACACGGAGCTGAAATTCTGCACCAGGTGCACATTGTTAGGGGCACTTACTGGGAGTCCTGAATACAGTTAGAGTAACTTGGCCGAAATGCGTGAGCTAGATACGCATTACTATTCTTGTGTAAGCAGGCTCTGATTTTTGCAATGTTCTTCCCCTGATAGTGGGCCCACTTGACAGTGGAGGCTATGTGCTCATGAAATGTCGTCATTTTGGAACAGCACGTTTAGATCCATCGTAAAAGAGGCTCCTCTGGCTGCATTTTCGACGGATAGATTTAAAGCTTATGAGGAGCTCACGACACGGCGGCTCCAAGGTGGACGTATACGCATCGATTTTGGCCCGGCTGGCCGGATTGGTGAGTGCGGCTGCGAAGGATGACTTGTTAAAATGCGCTTTCGTCACCGTGCTTCCAGAGGACATTCGAAAGCAGCTACGCGCGGCGTGTGCGCTCAAAAAGATGGCGATTTCTGAGGTTGTTGAGAAGGCTCGAGCGCTTATGAGTTGCCAGGAGCCGAGCTACGCGGCCGCTGCTGAGGCACTACGAGCTAGAGGCTCTCGCCCGACTCTACGGAAGCGTATTTGTTTCTTCTGCAAAATGGAAGGGCACATAAGTCACGACTGCCGTTCGTCGCAAAGGCAGCGAAGGCTGTGTTGTGTATGCGGAGACGACTCGCACCTAGCAGCGATTAGTCCGGAGCGTCGCACCGATGCGAAGCCAAAAAACGAGTAAGGGGAAACGCATGTTATAGCGCCGGTGCATTCCCCTGCTGGTCAACTCGACTGCCAACAATAAATGTTCTCAACGGTGGTCGTATTATGAAGGCGCTCCTTGATACTGGCTGCTCTCGGTCGATCGTGACTAAATCTTCGGTACTGCGTGCCACCTCGGCGAAGTCTTATCCGGTTAACGAGCCAGCAATTACGTTTAATGGAGCAGTCGCTCGTTGCCGGTCGGCGTGCCGCATGACATGCTCTGTGTAGGGCATCGCAATAGAGCTGGACTGCCTCGAATCCGAGATCGTACCGGGGTATGATATGCTCCTTGGCATGGATGCTGTGCGACAGCTGGGAGGCGTGGTGATAAGCCCTGAAGGCGGTGTAGTAACCTTCAATGGGCAGTGCAATTCAATCGGGGCACTGTCGAGCGACATCAGTGTTTCCGACAGAGACTTTTTGGTGGTGTACCGTATTGGAAAATTGGTCATAAAGTGGCATTGGGCCGACGGCGTGATTTCTCCCACATTGATAAACCGCGTCGAGGCTTACCGCGTGCCCGCCAATTTGCAGGCCGACTACGATAAGGAGATCCAAGAGTGGATCCAACTCGGCTGGCTGAAGCCCTACGAAGGGGAGTGTGAAGGGCTCGTGCCGCTAATGGCAGTGTTCCAGAGGAATAAAGACAAAGTGCGGCCCGTTTTAGACTACCGCGAGCTGAACCAATACGTTTCCAGCCACACTGCCAACGGTGACGTTTGCAGCGAGAAACTTCGGGCATGGCGCCGCATGGGAAGTAATGTCCGCATTATCGACCTTCGCAAAGCGTATTTACAGCTTCATGTCGACCCTTCCCTGTGGAGACATCAGGTTGTCGCCTACCATGGGAGGCGGTACTGCCTTACGCGGCTAGGCTTCGGATTAAATGTAGCGCCTAAGATAATGACCGCAGTGTTAAATAAGTGCGCGAAGGCACTGACTTATACATTGACGATAATCACCAACAATAAGTCAGTGCCTTCGCGCACCCGTCGGTCCATAGAAAGCACCTTATTTAACATGGCGGTCATTATCTTAGGCGCTACATTTAATCCGAAGTCTAGCCGCGTAAGGCAGAACCGCCTCCCCTGGTAGGCGACAATCCTAGGTGAACCAATCTTAAGAGTGAAGTCGTCCAAGTTTAGGTTAAACAGGGCTTGCCAATGACAATAACGTTGGTCCTATCGTCGTTAAGCTTTAGAAAGTTAGTAACCATCCAAAGCAAATGTTTTCAAAGGGTCCGTTGTGAGTGAATGTGGAGCTGTAGGCGATCTGTGGCAAGTTGAAAGGCATTGGTAGAACCTCATAATGCAACGCCAAACTCGTAATTCCTATGGAGGGAAAATAGGGCGTCGTCTAAACGCTCTCGTTCGCTTGTTTATCCCAAGCTAACGTGCCCATATTATAGGGATAGAAATAGGGCTACATTCAAAATTTATCCTTGTGAGAATTGACAGAGTAGCTTTGTGTGCACCTGCCGCTTCTGCTATTGTAATTAGCGCTGCAGCATCGGCCACTAATGTATGCGCTACGTGCAGCAGGTGGTTGGGCAATTGACTAGGCCCAGCGTCCGGCCTTTGATGTAAGAACGTTGCCCGCCACAGATGCACTCCCCCATCTGCGGTGAGTCGACCAGCTCATATATGTACGTATCGAGGGAATAAAGATTTGAGTCTCGTTTATCGCTCACGTCCGCACTGTGTCTCCGTGAGACTCCACAAGAGTAGCCGCCACCGGAGCCACTGTTATGCAACAGTAGCCATTACCTGTCCGCATAGTGTACCTCGGGAAGTTCTTCAGATGGCCATTATCATCTTATCATTATAGCTTAAATTTTCGTGCAGACTCTCGTCATGGCGTTCTCAATTTCAGATCCACTAAAAGCAGTCCCTAATTCACCGAGCTTTCGATTCTTAAGCAATCATCACGTATAATAAAAATTAAGGTAGCTTTAGCTTTAGTTACAAACACAGTTGGGATAGTGCAACATGAGTAAGACCTCTATTAAAGGGCTACAGTTATTTAGTAGGCGCAAAATTTAAATGTCACTGCATGTCGAGAAGTTTGAGCTAAAACAATTAGGGTATATGGAAACGCAGCTCAACCACGCATGTTATCTTCATCGAACGGCACTCCTCCGTTGGGATGCCACTTAGGGTTTCGAAATATAAAACTGTTCTGAAATAGACTGCATGCGCAATGATTATTCTTAAGCTGCTAGCTATCACGTCCGATCTCCATCCAAGCTTAGAGACTGTCTTCTACGGTGGCTTGCAAAAAAGTTATCCCCTTGGTTCTGTCTAGGCTAGATTATTGCAATTCCATTTTGGCTGGGCTACAAAAATGTCATTAAGCCACTGCAGATAGTGATGAATGTGGCTGCAAGCCTAGTCAGAAAATCCGAAAAAGTTAAGCATCGTGTCTCCTTTGCTGAAGGAGCTTCGACAGTTTCCGGTTGATCGACGGATGCAGAGGAAAGTCTGACGCCGAGCTACAAAGCTCGCCATGGCTTGGCTCCTTCGTACTTGGCTGAATTTCTGCACCAGTTTCAGCTTCTTCATGCCCTCCGGTCATGTATGGACAATAAATTAGCTGTTCCATTCCTTCTCTCTAAGACCTTCGGCGACAGAAGCTTTTGCACTGAACGTCCAAGGCTGTGGAACTCACTTCCGAAATTCTTACGCAATGGCATATGCTCTCCTGCTGCCGGCTAGGGCACTTACTTTCCAGCCGTAGCGAGCTGCTACTTCCACGCTACTATTTACCTCATCTGCTCTCCTGACTCAGCTGTGCGTCTCAATTCTCTTTGCTGCAGACGACTGCTATACGAGACATTTTTTAAGGGGCAGAACCTTTACCTTACACCGGCCGACCAATCACATGAAAGTTTGTAGGTGTAGCACGCCTTAACCGGCGTTCGTAGCCCGGCCCAGCTGTGTTATACAATGTCAAAAGCTGCGACCCCTACCTGCGGGTCCAACTGCCACTCCTGAAGTTCCTTCCCGCGGTTGTTTGCATCAAAAGCTATCACAAAAGTCGAGCTTTGATTTAAAATAAAATTCATACAATTATTAATAATATTGCTTAAGTTATGCTAGTTTTGGATGGCGCCTTTGTGCTCGCATAGGCAAATTCGTCTCTCCTGATCACGCCCAGCAGGATGGGTGCTGAACCTTCAGCGTGGGCCCGTTGCTAGTCAGTGACTTCCGGTTAGCCGCTATGGAGCGGTTTAAGGTAAGGGCATTACCTGCAAGTTGATTACTGTGCTCCTACCTATTCCTGCCTGCTATTTCAAGTCTCAAAAGGCTTATAATAATGATTGCAATGTCAGATCGTCAAGAAACTCGGACAAGGAGCTCAAGGTGCGGTATTCCTGGTCGAGCGGATCTCAACTGGTCTTCTCCACGTCTTAAAAAAGGTACGCACTGTTAGTGTTGGCGCGGTAGTAATAACGTGGTCAGGGTCTATAATGCTAAAGAAAAGAGTAGACCGAAACCTGAAGCAATTGAGGATGCTTCAAAGTTTCGCATGCCGTTAGTCACTCGAATTGACGAGTTGTGCTCGTCAGTCAAAACTGAATATAGCCTCTAAAGAGCTTTAGTGAACATTTACCCAAACATGTGAGATCAGGCGCTTCAAGATGACAGTTGAACACTGGCTATGTTCCACGTCACCAAATTGGAAAAAGACAGTCTTTTGGCAAAGGGATAACCAAATAAACCGGGTACCTATCACGCGTTCGTCTGATACTTACGTATAACTTGATGCTGAGGTGTTTCGTAGCCAGAGCAAGGAAGATTAGCGTCGGTGGGAAAAGGAGTCGCAAGACTAAGTGCCCTATACCTAGGCGTGGGCGATTGCAATTCAAGAGCTCCTGGGGTGGGGTTGGAATAGCAGAGTGTAAATGCCACTCTATTGCAAGAGTAAATTTAGCTTCACTTTTTTGGTTAACTCTTTTGCCGTAGTTGTTAAATCATCATCATTAATCTGAAAACACGGGTTTACTCAGTGGCATATTTCATTCATATAAGATCAAGCTGCCTGTTAATTTTTGACATATGTCATAAAGCTGCTCGTTAAACCTTATCGGATGACCGTAAATCAGCCCTAGCAATGTCAGCCTCCCGAAATAGTTATGCAAGCGCTCGCATAACCAGCCGTTACTGCCTAGGGATCACCCTGAGGTAAGCCCATTTAGTCGATACGGGAGATCAACAAGCCTCCACAGTGGGGAAATTATAGTTCGGTGTGCTAGTCCATTCATACCAGCTATCGTGCCGACAACGGAAGCTTTATTCCGAAGCATCCCAGATGCGTTCAGACGTTCATTTTTTTTATCTTGGCTAACTGCTGATTGGGCCAGCCATGGCTTAGCCGAATGTCTGAACATTTCTATGTTGTTTCAGCTGCATTGCATACGTGCCCCATTATCGTCCTAGTTAGTAGCACAATGCGCTTGACATCCTCGACATGGTCGCCATGGTCTAGTGAACTTATAGCTGACGAATTGCAGTACACTGCCTCGTGTCGGACTATTTTCATCCTTCGGTTTAACTCGGCTGGGGTGCATTGGCTAACAAAGCTTTTGGGTGTTCCCGTGCCTTTTCATACGAAGGTCTTGCTCACAACTGTATGCTAGCATCTTACGGTATTCTCACTTCACCACCCAGGTCATGAGCTCGAATCATACAACCAAACATTATTCAATGCACCATGAGAGTAGGGGAAGCCATCTCTTCTGCCTCAGGAGAATTCAAAAGAAGCTTTTGAATCATATAATCTTTATAAATGAATGGTTTTAAGGTAATGGATGCAGCATAGTTGTACAACGTTACGAAGAAATCTCTTACACATCTAGAGGAAGTGCCTTTTTAAAAATTGTGGAGGAACTCGGCTCCTCGGACTACAGTCTACTAAGTAAAATACCTCGGCCAAAGTTTTGACACATTGTAGATAGAAATGCTGGATAATCCCCCTGAACGAATCGTGGACTATTATGAGCTGACTCCACGACTTAAGCATCTCGGTATTATGCGGCAATTGAATGCGGCTTTATATTCACTGCTACACTTGGGCACTTGGACCTTCATTTGCTGCTTAAGGGAGCTCTTTAGCTTTTGTGTAGGAAAGGAGGTGTGCTTGGATTTAGTGCTGTCACAACCAATTCAGTAAGTATTCCGGGAGCAATCCTCTGCTCGCTTAGTGACACGTTAGCAATCACGAAGTGTTTGCTAAATTAATGCCCTAGGCTATCTCGAGAGACAGGGGAACCATTTGTTTTCCTAACACATTATCAGTAATTACTAATCTTTATTTGAGGAAAGGTAATTCTTCGCATACAATCTAGCTAGTTTGCAGCACATGACTGCTGTTCGTGCCACGACTGTTCTCCGGATTTTTTTTATAAGCCGGTGTCTAGAGCTTCACAGGTAAGAATCACATTTGCCATGACTACAAGCACGACCACTAAGCTCGAGCTGCCCTGCCTCGTACATGTATTGAGAGACCAGAATGTTTGACCTAAGTTGCATGTAAGTTCTTTTTTGCTTTCTAATCTGGGTATGGCCATGGTTATGGTCTACATTATGTCAAGTCATGGTTGCTTGCTGAAGCCTGCTGGGGGGGGGGGGGTGAATTGTTTGATGCACTTAGTCTCCTGGAGCAGGCCTGTGGATCTGCCATTCGAAACTAGACCAAAGCCTCGGCCACTGCTAAGGGGATGTAATGGCTTCCGAATTCGCACGAGCTTAGAAATGTAAGCAGAACCATTCATGTATGTTGCTGAAGTTTCAGCAGCCGTCTGAACCCCTACTAATAGTCACTGCTGCATGGGTAATGATGTAATGTATCTCCATCTGTAACTCCACAAAGTCATAAAGACCATGTGGGTGTTACGCAGGAGTTTTTTGTAGCGCACTCACAGCCTAAGCGGCTTTCGGTACGCATTCGGTAGCCAACAGACTTCGTCTCACGCAACAAAGAGAAAGTGGGAAGCATAGCACAGTCAGGAGAGCAGTTGAGGTATTGAGTAGCATAGAAGTAGCAGCTCAGGACCGCTGAAAAGGATGAGCCGTAGTCGGCAGTAGGAGAGTAGTTGTTGTTGCGTAAGAATTGTGGAAGCGAGTTCCACAGTCTAGGACCTGCAGAGCTAAAGCTCCAGCACCGGAAGCTTGGGCTCAACATAGCCGAGTGGCTTGGCACAATTATTGGAAAAGCACTCGTGTAGCCCGTAAAGCTTTAGTTATGCCATACATGCAGAATCAGGCTTTAATTTCGACCGTGCTTGCATCTATACTGCCGTTGTTGCTGTCCCTACAGGAGATACAGGTGACCTCACCACACCAGGGAGTGGCTGTGCTCCACTTTAAGATCAGACGGCGTGTTACCTTAAATCACGAATGCTGATTTTTGCCACTGTTGTCCAAAGCAAAAAGCCCAGGCCAACAAGGATAGTCATATACAGATTTATGGACTCGTTCTGTGATTGATGTTGGTTCTGCTGGTGCTTACCACGACCAAGCAGCTAGCTGCAGCCTGGCGGCTGAATTGTGAGAGACATAATAAGAATCCAAGCACAGACTTGCTTTTGCTTTACCACTGAGCAAGGTACTAATCGATGCTCCTCATTTTCCATGGTTAGTGGAACAGAATCACTTTGATCCTGTTGAGAGCCAGAGAGAGAGAGAGATAGATAGAAAGATAGAGAGAGAGAGAGAGAGAGAGAGAGAGAGAGAGAGAGAGAGAGAGAGAGAGAGAGAGAGAGAGAGAGAGAGAGAGAGAGAGAGAGAGAGAGAGAGAGAGAGAGTTGTTCTCTCTTTCACTCTCTTTTGCTCTGTCTGTCTCTATCGATGTCACCGCGTCTTGTTTTCGTGTGAAGCCTACTGCTACCTTTCTCTGCCTGTCTGTCTGTCTCTGTCTGTCTGTTCGTCTCTCTGTCTCTTGTCTCTCTTTGACTCAACAATAATCTTTTGTAGTCTTTGTCTTTTTACCATCTCGGCACATGTCACGTCCTTATCTTTTCTTTCTTTTCATGTGTTAGTGCGTGTGTGTTCACGTGTGCATTATGTGTGTGTGTGTGTGTGTGTGTGTGTGTGTGTGTGTGTGTGTGTGTGTGTGTGTGTGTGCATACATGTCGTGTACGTACGTGTACGTGAATTCTTGTGGGATGGAGTCACGGCATGGAAAGAGCTCTTTACTTACATAATCTTTCTCAGATTTTGCATGCAATATGTGGCCAACCCCGAGTGAGATGAGTATTGATGTTGGAAGATGAGAGTTCTTGAGGCGATCAATACAATCTTCGTCGTTTGATGTCTGTGTTTGAGTCTTCAGCCGCACATGCAATCAGCAGCTATGCGGATGTTCGTGCATGGTGTAGCTCTACCGAATGCAGCGACTCGGAGTACCACCGTGAGAGGCTTCTTTACATGCTGCTGCCTGGTTCTAGGTTGAGTGTAAAGATGAGACCGAAGCAAACAAAGCCTTCCAGGAGGTAAGTAAAAAGAAATCAAGCTAGCCAGAGGCAGTTATCTCAAAGTGTTACTTTGGCCGTGGTCTGCAGTTCTATTTATAAAGCTACTAATATTTTTTGTCAGTGTGTGGATAGTTAACCATTCAGTTTCCATCGATCTTGGCCGGCCATACGAATAAAACCCATCCCCGTGTCTTTCTACTGTTTCCAGGCAATGGCTTTGCAGGACTTGCGGCACCCCTACATTTGCAACTACAATGAGTTCTTCGTTGCTTGGGATAAAGAGGTAAGTCAGCTTGCAATTTCCAAGGCCTATGCCGTTTAATAGCAGACTCAGGTTTACCCGAAAAATATGCACAACTAGAGCTCGGAAGGCATGATCGAAGTTTATTATATACGCAGTTTACCTGTCATGCATACGAAGGATATCGTTTCTGCTACGGAGCAACTCAGTATGAGCACTGCAGTGGCATGCTATGTGTCACATGCCACAGTATTTAATTGAGCCGAGCAGGCACTTTGCTGAAATCTTTGCTGATAGGCAAGCCTAGCTGCCTATCAGCTGTAATGCAAAGGTTTCCTCTGATGCTCTTTTCCTGCAGGTGTCGGCAATGTGCATTTGCATTGTGATGGAGTACTGTCGGAATGGTGACCTTGGAAAGTGGCTGGATGCTCAAAGGCAGAAAAGAGAGCATCTTTCAGAAGAAGTATGAATTAAGCTTTCAGTTGATGGTCAGCTGTGCCAGTAACTGCAATCAAATAGCTCATGATGCAATTGATCGTGTGGTATTTTGCAACTGGCATACGCAACCAACATAAAATGCTGAGGCATCAAGAGATACCACTGCCGATCGGTCTATGCTTGCACCCTGTTGATTTACTGATAACATGCTAAATGTGCTATTTCTTATTGTAATGTTATTATGCCGAGCTTGCCTATTTTTGTCTTATCACCAGAGGGCCCTCAGCATGCATACACTCTGGAACGGGTCGTGGCAGACCAGCTAAACTCATATATCGAAACCTCACACCTTGGTAGTAAGTTCCAGTCTGGCTTTAGAGCTAATCACCCCACAGAGTCAGCATTGCTTACGGTATACAACGACCTACTTAGGAGTGCAGACATGGGTAGAGTGTCTCTGCTTGTTTTGCTCGATCGGCAGCTTTTGATACCATCGATCACAAAGTTCTTCTAGAGCGCCTCTCATCTCGCCTGGGCATTACTGGCACTGCTCTGCAGTGGTTCAGGTCCTATCTTAGTGGGAGACTCCAGAGTATTGACGTGAATGGACAAAGATCATCTGAAGTACTTCTGAAATATGGAGTACCTCAGGGCTCTGTGCTAGGTCCGGTTCTTTTCACGGTTTATACTCTCCCTGTTGCTGATGTGATTGCCAAGCACAATCTAGGCTTTCACTTCTATGCGGATGACACTCAGTTGTACCTTTGCTTTGATCCCTCCCAGCCTTCGAGCACCTCAAATTCTCTAAACTCACTTGCTGCATGTATTGATGACATCCGCACATGGAGGGCAGCAAATTTTCTAAAACTAAACGATAACAAAACTAACTTACTAGTAATGGGCAAACCCAGTGTTATTCACAAATTGGAAAGGCTGATGCTCAAAATTGGCTCTTCCAGCATATCTCCAGTTGAATCAGCTCGAAATCTAGGTGTCATATTCCAAAGCGACCTCTCGTTAGACGACCACATCAGCTCCACAGTCGAATCCGCCTATTTTCAGCTTCATAACATTGCTAAAATTCTGGCTTGTTTAGATAAAGATACCACGTCCAAGTTGGTCCATGCATTCGTGACATCCCGTCTCGGCTTCTGCAACCCACTGCTTACTGGCCTACCAGCATGTGCGATCAGGCGATTGCAGTTGGTGCTAAACTCCTCAGCTAGGCTTGTCTGTCGTGAGCATCACAGTTGCCACATTACATCACTTCTCGCCGACCTGCACTGGCTACCAGTCAAGCAACGGATTGAATTCAAGGTTTTGTCGCTCACTTTTAGGTCACTTCATTCTTTGGCTCCAGCCTATTTCTCAGATCTACTCCCCCATCAGGCCAAGCATCGTACCACCCGCTTTTCGGAATCCAACAGTCTACAAATACCTCGTACAAACCTTAAATTCTTTTGGAGACCGTGCATTTAGTTTGTATGCTCCCAAAGCCTGAAACTCCCTCCCAACCTGCGTCAGAACATCCCCTGACCTGACCACATTTAAAAGGAACTTAAAAACACACCTATTTAGGACAGCATTTAGTGGGTCCCTGTGATTTTTTCTTTATGTGCTTATGCGTGCTGACACTGCATGCTGCCACTAACCACATTTGCATGCTGACCCTGTGGATGTCACCCTTAACCATTTTATTCATTTTGCTTGTTTTTCTAGCATGATTTTACTTGCCATTCAATTGCATTTCCCTTTGCAGCAAATTTAAAGCACCTAGAAAGAGATTAAGTTCTCTGGGGGGCGCTTTATTAAGTGCATTATTATTATTTTTATAAATTCGTCAGCAAAGGCCACCGACTTCCTACTCTTGGTTGCCGACTGTCTTTTTTCTCTTACACCGTCTCTAGTGCTCTCTAGTGCTCATTCTTACTCTTACCCTCTCCCTTGCTCTTGCTCTCTCTCTCTCTCTCTCTCTCTCTCTCTCTCTCTTGCACTGTCTCTTTTGGTCTGTCTCTCTCTATCGATTTCACTGTGTCTGCTTCTGTGTGGGGCCTGACTGCTATCTCTCTCTCTTGGGCTCTCTCTCTCTCTCTCTTTGAGTCAACATTTATCTTTTGTAGTATTTGTCTCTTTAACATCTTGGTACATGTCTCATCCTTGTCTTTTCTTTCTTTTTGACTTCAGAATGAGGATTGAGATGTGAGTGTACGCTCCAGTTAGATGTGGTTTGGCAAGCGCTGCTATGATGTGATGCGGGTGTGATGAGAGAAGCTGGTTGTTCGTAGCAAGCAGCTTATTTCTTCCATATTCTCAAACTACTAGATGGTGCAGAAGTGGTTGGGCCAGATCATTGAAGCCGTGGTATTTATTCACAAGAAATGTGTCATACATAGGTAAGTACGTGAGTGACTAATGTGAAACCCGGCTGCCATTTACAGCAATGCTATCGAAGTGCCTGTGGCTATGCAGGGTGTCTATTATAGAACAAATGCAGCTTTTTTGGTGTCAATGAGTTTGTGCACCATAGATTTTGTGTTTTACTACACCAACTAGACAATGGATTGGAAAAGCTAGCGGCTCAACTCCTAAAGCTTCGTCTACACTGGCGTCTACACTGTCTACACTGTTCGGAGTCGAGACACCTGTGAACTTATCAAGAGCACGAACTAGTGTCGAACCAGCCACGTCTACAATTTCGTAACAGTTCGGATTCGAGACAAGTCTTGTTTTCGGGCTGTGGCTGGTACATTTGCTCTCATTGGATGCAAAAGAGATCTCGGAAGTGCTGTCGTTAAGTTTCTCGTTTGTCAGCAGATGGAAATTAATCAGAAGCTATCCTCAGACATGTATATGTTGCCTGTATGCACTTATATGCCAGTCATACAAAATTTAGCTGCCATCCTTCTACAAGCAGCTTTCTTTATCAATAAATCCCAAACTCCGAGCTCTTGCGGTCCCATAGACTGGTTTTCCCAACCAAAAAGCAGCTATGAAGGCTCACCCATGTTGTTTTTGGGTCTATTCTTGGTTGGTCGTCTGCCCCAGAAGTCTCCAATCTACTGTGAAGAAGTAGACCGCACGGCTAGTTCCTCCTACCTGACCCGTGAGACTTGGATTACTCCAACCAATCACCTTTGTGTGCCCCTTACCGATCCGAACTGATGACGTGACCTCAAGTGCTCGGGTGTCGCGAGTCCAAAAACGTTTGCCAGTGTAAACGCAGCTTAAGACACTATTGACGGCCAGTTGGATAAGCTCGAGCCACAGGCCGTGATGCAGAATTGTTTCATTATGGCAACTGCATGTGAAGTGTGGCCTTCCTGGTTCCGGCGGCTCTGGCATCTCTTCTCATTCACGGTCATGTTCTTCCTACCCGTGCTAGCCAGCCGTGTATACTCGATTTCTCTTGGGTTTCTCTCGCTACACTCTTGCACTCCATACTCAGCATTTCAATCAAGTATCTATGTCACGGCTGACAATGAAGAGCTCGAAGCAGCTTACTCTGCTGCATGCAGCCAGCCTGAGCAGTAAGAAAGCACGCCTGCTCTAATGCTACAGCTTCGTGGCATGTCTACCAAGACAGTAAAATAGAGTGTCTGCCGAATGCAGATTGTGGCAAGATTGCTGTTCAATGACAAGGGCCGATGAAAGCAATCAAATGGCAGACCGTCCATTGATCATATGAGGGAGGAATTAACAGAGTTTCTAAAATAAAAAAGCAAGTTGCCATTGACGAGCATGCCAACGTGCATGATGTTGTAGCAGACAAACACACGTGCTAGATTAGATGGATTGCATGGAAATGCAGTGCAGTAGCATTTACGGTCAGGGTTTAGGAGTGGCAGATGTGGACACAAGTACCAATACAGAGAAGGAAAAAGAGGCAGAGAAGGAGACATAAGCAGAGAAGAAGACAGAGGCAGAGAGGGAGACAGAGGCAGAGAAGGAGACAGGGGCAGAGAAGGAGACAGGGGCAGAGAATGAGACAGGGGCAGAGAATGAGACAGGGGCAGAGAAGGAGACAGGGGCAGAGACACATAGTTAAACAGTATATGCCCACGTATAATGAATTACACACTTAATCAAGTAGATGATATTTTGCATGAAGATAACTTGTTGGAAATAATACGGTAGCTATTGAATAGAGGATAAGCATATGATACATATATAAACATACATGTTGATTCACATGAGGTTGTCAAGCATGTCTTAGTTCACGACTGTTTACATAATATTGCACCCTATGTAGATCTTAGTTGATCTGCTATTGGGGAGCTTTTGTCGTGTTATCCGACCGGTATTGGCTTACTGGCAGCTTACAGCAGAATTCTTATTTCGAAAGTCCTTATTTGAAAATTTTAATTTCCTACATTCATTTTACACACGGATGTTGTACACCGATTAAGCAATTGTTGTGATGTATAGCATGAGTAAAGAATAACCACGGTTTGGTGAAAGACTGTCAACCAAAACAAAATATTCGATGTTCAACCTGATAATTTATTGAAGTAGTTGGGTAGTGAAATATAAGTTGTAACTCAATTGGATTTATACTATCCTTTCTGTATAATCTCATTAAAATCTTGGCGTGTCTAGCATTTGGCACTTGAGGAAAAAATGGGCCTGAAAAGCCTGCTTGATCATTTCTGCAGCAAAAATGCTTACCTATTGTGCTAATCTTGTCGAGCAACTTAAAATATTTTGTAAGTGGCACCAAGGCTACTATTTTATAATCTCTTATAAATTGGGCCGAAAGGTATATTCACTTTTTACAGCCACTTATTTGCCCGAGCAAGAAACGTAAGTCACTTGAGCTCTTGTCCGTGTTTGTGCATGCTGTATGCACGTGAGAGATTGACCGCTAGTGCATGTACGCACGGCGGCAGGCGGCAATCTTGACCGACAGAGCTTGATCTTGACCGACCCGTCACAGATGTAGTGACTTGTTAAATAGCACTGGGTTGCTGACTGCTTCAAAGCATTTATTAGTATAAACATATACATAACTCTCTATGTCAGCTCTGTAACCGCAGTCTTTGACTTAGTACTTGCAGTCCTGTGCATGAGCTGCCATAAGACGAGAGAAGGAGATATTTTAGCGCCACTAGTTGGTCATGCAACATTTACTTCTTTGTTCTCATCTATCAAAGTATTACTGAAACAGTCAAGTTATTGCTGAACTGTTCGAACAGCATGCTTTTGTGCACGGACCCAATCGTGGCCCGACTTTTTCAATGCTTGTGTTTGGAGCCACATCCTTCCCATGGCTCCTGGCAGTTTCTATGCCAGGGAGCTTAGCAGAGAGAGGGCCAATTCCCCGACTTGGCAAGTTCATCAGCCAATGCCACTGCAGCTGCTACCACCAGTGGCAGCTGCAGTGGCAACTGCAGGCCATCACTGAATCTGGAATGTAGCCGGTGCAAGAAAAGAAGTAAAGGCCAGATCACCAGGCAGCCTCATTTATATAACGACAGAAGAGCTGCAGGTTTGTCCTGTTTTCAGCTGCAATATAGGATTGCCAGCTGCAGGACTCGAACCCACTACCCGGTTGGTTGTGAAATACTTTTAGCACCCTACTCCTGGACTAAGACACTGTCTGCATTGTGCAAATGTTCAGCACCTGGGGCAAGAAAAGCTATATCGTCTAACCAGCCGTAGAATGGTTACGCATCATGTAACAACGACAACTCTCCTACTGCCGACTTGGCTCATCCTTTTCAGCGGTCCTGAGCTGCTACTTCCATGCTACTCACTACCTCAACTGCTCTCCTGACTGCGCTGTGCTTCCCACTTTCTCTTTTTTGCGTGAGACAAAGTCTGTTGGCTACCGAATGCGTACCGAAGGCCGCTTAGGCTGTGAGTGCGCTATAAAAAACTCCTGCGTAACACCCACATGGTCTTTATGACTTTGTGGAGTTACAGACGGAGATACATTACATTACATTACGGGAAGTGGAGGGAGAAGCCTGGTCTTGTGTTCTTCTACTGGCTGAACTAGTGGGATGTTGCACTACAATATGCCTGTCATGGCTTTTGTCTGAATCCTGCTCACACATGAGCATGCTGCCGAATTTTTGATTTTTCTGTGCTAGCTGAATGCTTAGGTTAGGATGTGAGATGCTGTTGATCTTCTTGTTGACATGGTTAAGAAAAGTGATCAAAAATGCCAATATGGCATGGAGAATCATGCATCCACAGCTATGCCGGCACAGCTCTAATGGGAGTTTTTGAAGTACGAGCCAGTGCCTAAAATTACTGTTCTATTAAAGATTGCAGGTTTAATAGTAATGGTAACAATTAGACATATGTATAGCACTATCACAGAACTTGATCTCTTTGTAGGCACTCTACATATATTGTAAGGAAAACATGTCTAAATGGCTTATATATGCTTTTCTGGCTTGGCTTTGATAACACGTACTGTGTCAGCATGCTTATGTTTTGTGGTCTGCAATGTTAGAACAAAGCTGTAAAAATTCTTGACCTGTTTCACGGCTAATGTGCTGGCAGTTGCTTGAGACAGCTGCTTTGGTGAACCTTCTCAACCGCATTTATGTTGCAGAGATCTGAAACCTAGTAACATTTTCCTCAGAGATGATTTGACTCTTTCCATTGGTGACTTTGGAGTGGCCACCGTAATGGTCGATGCTAGAACAAAGAACCGAACACCTGTCGGTAGGAGAGCATGTGTGCGAATATACCCCGAGACTCCCTCTCTCCCTCCCCCCCTCTCTCTCTCTCTCTCTCTCTCTCTCTCTCTCTCTCTCTGCATTTAGTGCTTTTGTCCATGTGCTGACGATCAACCTGTGAGCAACATCGGACACGTCTTATCGTAATTCTGTCAGGCACAATGAATTACATGGCACCAGAAGTTCTCGATGGCGAACTCTTCGACGAACGATCTGACATATGGTCGGTCGGTTGCATTGCTCTCGGTCTCACTACATGTGGCCTGTGTGATCCGCACGTCATGGCAGCCAAGCTCAGTGGCATGAAGGCCAACGCGAAGGTCGTGGACCAGCTGGTGGCGGATATAGGCGAGGTGAGCACAACGGCAGTGTGCATTTCACTATTTGTTTAAGCTTTGTACACCTAGTGTAAAAGTCTTTCTGTGGCTCAAATTCGTGAAACACTGCACTTTTCAAAATACTAGGCGGTTAGTTTTTACTGTCACCTGCTACTCTGTTTAAGCAAATTGTCTTTTGTTTTTTGTGCACACGTGTTTCTGAAATTGTTCACGTTTTGACCAACTAATTGGCATGCCTCCTTTTCAGCACTTGAAAAGTGCCTAGAAAGAGAGCTTGTTTTCTTGGTGTGCTATGTACAATTTTTATTGTTACTATTATCCAAAGTTGATCTGAAGGCACGTGGAGACTGGTCTCACTGATGTAGATGGTCAGCCATAGAAGGAGCCATCCAGCCAGCCACAGCCAGCCTAGAAGAAATAAGAGAGAACTGTAGCTATTCCTGGTTTGATTCATTGGGGCAAAGGACAATAGCAAAAGTTCTAGTTACAAGATGATCGCAATTTGCATGAGTACTGTATGTGGGACAGCAACTGTATAAGCTTCCCGTACAGCAGATATGTTCACTCGATTCACACAAAAACTTCATCTATAATGATACTGCCAGCAACTTGGCCCTAATTTGAAGTGCTGCTTGTCAATTCAAACATGCTGATTGATTCACACATACAGACAGACTTAAAAGTATTGATTCATTTTCATCGTTCTTGCAAACGCTGCCCGAATGTTTACATGTACTGATATGAAGTGACAAGATAAGCGATCATCACGGCTGTCCACAGTAATGATACACCACACTAATATGTCGGGTGGTGACATTAGGTTTGAGTGCCTCTTAGGTTGGCCTTTTGTACTTAGTGCCACGATGCACCCTAAGTTCTCGAATCAGGAAATGTACATGACTAGCATGTATACGTGACAAAACAAGCAGTATTCAGATCTCAGCACTTGGGTCGTGATGGTTGTCTATCTGTCAGCCGGCACATCGCACTGCTATGGGCTTACAGACTCGGGAAATACGTTAGCACCTGTACAGGCACATGCATGCATGCTTTGCCCACATGGTGACATGAATAAAAATCGTGGCTGCCAACACCGAGAAGCAGTAACCTGTTGGTACGCAAGGCAATGCACGTGCGAGAGAGAGAGAGAGAGAGAGAGAGAGAGAGAGAGAGAGAGAGAGAGAGAGAGAGAGAGAAGAGTGGCTCACCGGTTTTGTTGCCATGTGGTCGTGCAGGTGTACCCAGAGGGTCTGATCTCAACCATCAGGGCTATGCTGCAGCACGACCCCAAATTGCGGCCACAGGCAGCTGACCTCATCACCTACCCTTACGTGCACAATTGCCTAGTGCTCATCGGCAGCGAGCTGGTCGACAGTCGCACACTTGACACCACAGATGTTAATGACAGTGAGTAAGGCTGCAGTACATGAACCAGCGCAGGTACATCCGTGCCCTGACATTTGGCTGGGATTGATGTTACTGCACGTCACGTGCTGGATTGCTCCTAGGCTATCTTGTGCACCTTTGCATGCAATCTCTCGGATCAATGAGCAGATGCTCGATAAATGTCTTCATGGAGCCAGCAAGAGTCTTTCCTTGAGCTGATCCAGCACCGATTCACATCAGCCTATGCATTTGCAGGGCCAGTGCCAACAGATGCCGGGATTCAGTCGCTGCTGGACTATGTGCGGAGCCATGCGTACAGTGAGAACTGTCTAAAGGAAGCATTCAGTCACATCCACGAGCTGACCAGTGGTGCATCGGAGAATCAAGGCAGGGTAGCGCTCAGCCAGCCCGCCATCGGTCTGATCGCCACTACCATGCGCAGCCACATCCGCTGCCCTGAACTGCAAGTGCTCGGCTGCCACATTTTCAAGGACGTTGTCATGCGCGGTACGTGCTGGGCGTCGCTGCCCAACCGAGAGAAAGCCCGAGTGTTCTGCCTGAAGATCGCTGCTGCGTGCTATCATCAATGATGCGAGTGTGGAAATGTATGCCAAGACAGGCTGTATCATATCCGATCAGTCTATCTGTCGATATCCTCTCTCCCTCTCTCTTCCTCATTCTCTCTCTCTCTCTCTCTCTCTGCATTGCCACACTTCAATCTCTTATGCTCTTTCTTTCTCTGATGGTCGTGTTCCCCCCACAATTCTCGCACTGCCAAAATGCCGGCTGCGTTATTTCAGCATAAGCTGTGTATGTGATGCCTTGCACTCTGGTCCCTTTGAGGTCAAATTTAGGACCTCGGAAGGGCTGGATTGGGATGCCGCACGGAGCATGCAGATAGCAAGTGCGCTTCGGTCGTGCACTTGCGCACCAATCTGGGTGCGGCTGAGTCTGAGAGCAGCTGAAGCAGAAGTGCCAGGGATGCAAATGGCTCTGGCACTCGCGCTGGCACTCGAGCTCCTTGCCGAGCTCGGCACGTCTGCCCGTGCCACCAGCCTGGTGCTTGCGATACAGCTCAAAGAGGCATGCTTGTTCTTCTTTCAGGTGATTACAGGTTCACTGTAAAGTCATCAGGTATGTTAGGGGTGGGCCTTCGACATTTCGCAAGCTCTGTTGAGAGGCGTCATCTTTGCCGTGCGTCACTTTGAGGTTTTTTGTGAAAGCGCATGGTCCAATAATGGTCAAAATAACGTAGCCGAGTTCCACGGGTCAGAGGCTAATTCCTGCCATACTCCGGCCTAGCAGCCGCTCGCCATGCTCGGGTAAGACCAGTGGCAGTCAGGTCAGACCTCTTTATAATATCGCATGTGCCAACAACAACAGGGGAACTAAATAAGTCTACAGGGAGGGTCCTATACAAAGTACACTATAGGGGCACAAGACGACACAGCAAGCGCAAACAAACGTGTTAGTTGGTCAGTCGGCTTCCGCAGTCCCGCCGTTTTCGTTGCAACAGTACGAGTGTACGCTGTAAAAGATCCGGCTAGCTGAGTAACTGCTTGGCTAGTCGGAGTCGACGTCCACCACAGTCGAGAGCTTCTGCCGAAAGACACCAACTCACGGGGGGGGGGCCACGAACTTGCTACACGGGGAACTCGGAATATACAAGTCACAGCATGCAACCATCCAGGTGCATAACTCGGTGAGACAGGAAGCCTCCAACACCACGACTTACTCGGCTAGCTTCTCCTACCCTAGAGCCCCGGTGACTTCTCGTCACCGTCAGCACACCATGCCATGCTATAGGTCAGACCCTGGCCTAGCCGGTGACCCTTACCACATTACAGCCGACGTTTCCCAGCCAACCGAACCTAGCCTGGGTACAATAATAGGCTTCACGATTACCGTTCGTTGAATGCTTGCTTGTACTGCGGCTGCCCCGTGTTCTAAGCTAAGCAGGAACAGGGACCAAACCAACTGAGACCAAAGACATTGAGCAATTATCAAAATAATGAATGGCTGTGTTGACAGTGCACAAAGCTCGAGCCGGTAGGTCGCTGCTGCACTGCTTCCTTGAGCAGCAGGATGTTGTTAGTCCAACGAAAGTGCATTGTGCGCACTGTGCGCTTTCCTTATCTACCCGGTGTTGCCTGGGTCGCGAAAAAGCTTTTTAATGTTGACCGAGTAACAGCCAATCGATTGCGTAAGCGTCTGCCATGCACTGGCACGCTACTCTCGAGACCGCCGTCGACAGCCTAGGACGGCACCTCGGGACGGTCACATGCGGCTAACCCCATGAATGGGGGACAGGAGCCTCCCCCAACGGCACTGAGGACAAATTAGGCCTAGCAGCTATTTGTTTGAAAAGTGGGATGCACTTTTTGGCACAGCCGATTTGTCATCAGGGCAAGCAGGCTACAGCACCATCCTCAGACTGGAATGAAAACCATCTTTCATCAGGCCCAACACGGTTACTTCGCTTACCTAAGTAATCCAAAGTTTTTGCAATGGTATGTAACTCAAACTAGGCAAACGTGACTGGGGAGCCGATGCAGTCAACTCGTGAGAGATTTTCTTTGAGCAGGGCACCTACATTGCAAGCAGAGGCTACAGGAGATATGCTGGACAAGCCTACATCGAGTGCAATGATTTCCAATTTTTGAGAAACTCAGGGTTCTCCTAAGCTGTGAATTGGTTTATGTTCACTCAATTTAAAGACAGTTTCCTCCTATCAAATTTTGAATATAAGAAAAACTTGCTGCACGGGAATTAAAAAGAGTTTAACGTGCTTGAAGGTTTGAGCGATCAAAACACAGGTGTAGCTGTGTGTCATCTTCATAAAAATGAAAGCCTAAACCAGTGGTTCTTAACCTTCCTAATGCCGCGACCCTTTAATACAGTTCCTCATGTTGCGGCAACCCCCAACCGTAAAATTATCATGTGGGGGGATCGCGACCCACAGTTTGAGAACCGCTTGCCTAAACTAGGCTTGGAAATTGTCAGAAACATTTCAATCAGGGTTCAAGAGGCAGCACTCCACTGAAACTGCTCTCCTCCGTGTTAACAATGGCATTCTATGTGGCAACGATGACGGGAATGTCACTGCTCTAGCTCTGCTAGATCTATCATCTGCCTTTGACACCATTGATCACGATATTCTACTGTTGAACGATTGAGAACGACGATCGGTCTGGCAGACGAAGCACTGGCGTGGTTTAAATCATACTTGTCTGATCGTGTTCAATCCATGTTGTGTGGGGGTCAGGTCTTACATTTGACAGTTGTCGCCGGTGGAGTCCCTCAAGGGTCCGACTTCGGTCCCTTGCTGTTCTCCATTTATACTCAACCTCTGGGAAAGGTATATTATATATTATTTTTTAAAGGTGATTACTATTTTTAAAGGTGATTATTAGGCCCATGGAATAGGATATCACTTCTATGCTGACGATACTCAGTTGTATTTGTCATTTAAACCGTCGGAATCTGCTGCACCAACTGATCAACTGAATGCTTGCCTTACCGACATTCGATCCTGGATGTCGGAAAACTTCTTCAAACTAAATGACCATAAAACCGAACTCCTGCTCACAGGACACCCTAAGCGTGTGGCTGGATTAAAAAGGCTTTGCTCTGCTAATAAGCAATGGTGTTGTGCGACCATCACCACGTGCACGAAATTTAGATGTCGTTTTCGACAGTTTCCTAAATTTTAAAAGCTTCATTCAGAAGACTGTGTCTGCAGCTAGCCATCACGTCCGATCCCTATCCAAGATTAGGAGCTGTCTTCCACAGTTTTGGCTTGCAAAAAGTTTAACTTGCTCCTTAGTTCTGTCTTGACTTGATTATTGAAATTCCCTTTTGGTTGGGCTACCAAGGAAAGCAACTAGGCCACTGCAGCTGGCTGTGAATATGGCTGCAAGACTAGTCTTCAAGTCCCATAGGTTTGACCGTATATCTCCTTTGCTGAATGAGCTTGGATGGCTGCCGGTTGATCAACGAATACAGAGCAAAGTTCTTACGCTGACCCACAAGGCCCGCCACGGCTTGGCTCCTTCGAACCTAGCGAACTGCTGCATCAGCTTCAGCCTCTTCGCGCCCTCAGGTCCTGTGTGGACAATAAACTAGCTGTTCCATTCCTCCGCTTAAAGACCGTTGGCGACAGAGGCTTTAGCTCTGCAGGTCCTAGACTATCGAACTCATTCCACGATTCTTATGCAACGACAACTACTCTCCTACTGCCGACTATGGCTCATCCTTTTCAGCGGTCCTGAGCTGCTACTTCCATGCTACTCACTACCTCAACTGCTCTCCTGACTGTGCTATGCTTCCCACTTTCTCTTTGTTGCGTGAGACGAAGTCTGTTGGCTACCGAATGCGTACCGAAAGGTGCTTAGGCTGTGAGTGCACTATACAAGACTCTCCTGCGTAACATCCACATTGTCTTTACGGCTTTGTGGAGTTATAGACGGAGATACACTATATTACATTACATTTTGCACCCTACTTTTATAAAGGCTCACTGGATGACCACTGCCCATTGATATCTACCCTCTGAAATCTTCCATTGATATTAGACCTTAACTATGCAAGGCTCATAGCTACATTCTCTAGTGCACGGCTGTTTCTAAAAAGGGATAGATCAGTCACTTTAATAACTAGAAGTAACTTCAGAATAGCCAAGCTTCCGGTGACTTATTTCCATAGTTAAGCCTCTTGTCTAATGTTTTTTTGAAAAATGGAAAAGACCTAAAAATCTCACATGAAGAAAGCATGTTGTCAAGCTGATGGATGCTTCTGGGTTGCTAGGTTCAAATCATAGGGCTAATAATAAGCATGTGAAAAACCTATCCGTCAAATCTTTGTTGCCATGCAGCAATTGCAGTTTTTAGTATGGATTTGCATTGTACGGGTACTTTTTCCAGTGCTCACATCACATCGTTGATGCGTTGTAGAGAGACAATAGAGGCAGAAACTAAAAAGAATGGAAATATATTGAAATGTTCCCGGTGCAATTAGAATAGGGAAATCAGTACGTAAATTAAAGGTCACCGGCTCCAACTGAATAGAAATGGTACTGCTGTAGCTTTTAATTGACTTGTAGTACAATCGCTTGAGTGTGCAGTTGCACTCTTTCAAGTTTGTGTGTCTAGTATCTCTTGCCCCAGTGTGAGGTTTGGTTGACCTTATTTGGTATTATAAGAAATGAGAATAGTTTCATGCATTTAAAAGAACAGGAGTTTAAGAAGAGCTAAAAATGATAGGCTGAACTAATCAGTCACCTTTGAGATCGAGGATTCTAAAAGAATGAGGCAGCAGGTTAAATCATCGGAAAAATGTCCCTACATCGCAATGCCTAGAAAAAGATGTACCAACTAGCTAGCCAGTAGCTGAATTTAAGGCTCTTCAGTGTAAAAAGACTTTCATTTAGAGAGTATAAAATAAACTGCCCTTTGTTTAAGAATTCTTGCAATTACTTGCAATTGACGTGCTGCTGTTCCAAATGTAGTATTGCTGCATGAACAGCTTTTCCATCTGCAGCAGATAGCGGACTATTGACCAAAGATGCGATCAGTGTTGTACATGAAGCAGCAATGATCCATGCTTCTGATGCCGACGTTCTCCAAGCTGTGGCTATTTTATATTCGGTTCTCTGTTGCAACGGTGAGTATTTCTTGCTTTTTCTCGTGCCAACAGGGAGTTTTGCACATTCTGCCCGTGCTTACATGCATGTGTTACCGTGTGATACCACCATGATTCCAGCTGCCTGGATAGTTCTTAGAATTATAGACACATAAATCTGGTACCGTATCTTGATACCACATGCTTTTCGGAATCCAACAATTTACCAATACCTTGTACAAACCTCAAATTCTTTGGAGACCTTACATTTAGTTCGTATGCTCCCAAAGCCTGGAACTCCCTCCCGACTTGCGTCAGAACATCCCCTGACTTGACCAAATTTAAAAAGAATTTAAAAATATACCTATTTAGGACAGCATTTAGTGGGTCCCCGTGATTCGTCCTTCATATGCTTATGAGTGCTGACACTGCGCATGCTGCCACTAACCACATTTGCATGCTGACCCTGTGCATGTCACCCCTAACCATGTTATTCATACTTATCAAGCATGATATTACTCACCATTCAATCGTGCTTCCCTTTGCAGCAAATCTGAAGCGCCAAGAAAGAGATTGAGTTCTCTGAGGGCGCTTTATCAAGTGCATTATTATTATTATTATTATTATTATTAGATGTGGACAATTATGTAAAGTTCAGATGTGCTATCCTTCTGTTCTGAGTTTCCTTAGGTAACATTCAGATAATGCATGTGGACCGATGGAATAGCCTGTGTGTTCCTTGCATCTAATGTCTTGACTGGTTTATCTGCCACTTTTTCAAAACTTGAATGCTGCTGGTTGTTTTAATCTGTATTTGTTAGTGAGAGCCCAGCTACACATTTTTTGCCTAAATTAGGCAGTCAAATGTATGCATGCCCATGTGGTATCTGAGGGTAAATGCCATAAACGAGCACCCTTAATTAGGACTCGTGGAAGCAGCTGTTGGATCTTGGCAACCATTTTAGCATTGGGACTAGATATTGCACAGTGACCCACACCTGATGGCTTATGCCAATATGATCGTATGCCATGTAATAGCATAGCTCACTCACATGCCACTCAAGCTCATGGCTTTTCAACCCGAGCTCAACTCCTTTCTGATTCTTAGTCGGCTTGGAGAGAGCTTCAACCTGTACATGATCCGCCCTCATGCACTCAAACTACATCAGCCGGCACTGGCAGTCTCTCTGCAATGACCAGACTTTACCATTATGTCCTCTGTACAGTATTAACAAATGCAAACAAGTTGACTTTCCACATTAGCTACAAGTGGTGACCCCACACAATGATAATAATAACATTATTATTCTTAATAAGACATTTGCAGTGCCCTAAGAGAACTAAATCTCTCTCTAGGCACTTTACCTATGGTGCAAAAGGAAACCTGTCAATTGGTTGGCTATAACATACACAGCATCAGTACGTACATCATACAGACGGGGACAGTGAGAAACAGTGGATTTTTAGCTTCTTTTTAATGTCTTCTAGTCAGGCAATGTCGTGACTAGAATTTGAGAGTGAGTTATAGGCTTTGGGAGAATACGAACTCAAGACATGGTCTTTATACGATTTGATGTTGATTTAAAGCATAGGTAAGTGTCTTAAGTCAGAAAAATGGGTGGCACCATGCAAAGCCTGATTAGGAAGGCCGGATCATGAGAATAAAGGGGCCTAATAGTGAGTGAAAGAGCCTGGACGTCGATAAGCTTTAAGATAAGATTAAGATTTAATATAAGATAAGATTAAGATAAGATACGATGAAGATAATTAAGATAAGATTTAAGATAAGATTTGGCCCAGAGGTAAGGTGCTTGTCTTTAACGATCAGATTTACGGGCTTGAGCCCTGCAGCACATATAAAGTGCTTGGATAGACATTTATTTTTCCTTGAGTGATATCCAAAGGAAGTATATTTTTTTATAAGCTTCTTGATGGTAGCAAGCACAGGTCAGTGAGAAGTGGCATAATGTGACAGTTTCAACTCACGATAGACATTCCTAGCCACTGAGTTTGGCACCAACTGTAGAAGTCCTATTAAACAGGCAGGGGGATCTGCATGTTGTTAGCTAAAAAAATCTAGATAAGATGTCACGGATGTGTGGACCAGCTTGTTTGTGACATCCCTGTCTAAGTAGGCTCAAATTTTCGCAATGGCACGTATCTGAAAGTAGGCAACGTTGACTATTTTAGCTAGTTTGGTCATCTAGTGAAGGTCACTTTGGAATAGAACACAGCATGGGTGAAGACACTGAGGAGGTAGGTGTGAAGTCTGGGGCCATTTTGAGGGTCAGGCTTTTCAGTTTCTGAGTAACAATAGGACGATACATAACTGATAATTCTCTTATGTCGTCACGTAATTTGAGAAAGGTTGATACCATCCAAGTGCAAACGTCGGTAGTACATGCTGAAAAGGCACTCAAGAGACTTCCATGTGCTGGATGGCAGGGAGGGATCAAAGCACAGGCACAGCTGTGTGCCACAGGCATACAAGTGAAAACCTGGATTGTGCTTTCCGATTACATCGGCAAGAAGGTAAGCATAGATTGAGAAAAGACATAGGTCAAACACAGATCCTCAAGGCACCCTATACTTTAAAGGCTCCACGGATGACAGTTGCCTGTTGACATCAACGATCTGACATCTCCTACTGAGATTGGACCCAAACTTTGTAAGTGCTGCGATATGCAGACTAGATGATAGTTGCACAAGATGGACTTGGTGATCGATGGAATCAAACAATGCTGCCGATAGATGCACCAGAGCTGGGAGAGAAACTCTACTTAAGTCAGCTTTAAGCTAAAGTCAAATTAATAAGTTGAAACTGGGACTGCTACACAGTCAAGTCATGCAAATCAGAGTACTCGTTTTCTTGCTTTTGCTGACACTGCATTGTGGCAATTAATGGATTTCTGCCTTTCTGGAGCAATGCCATCATTGGGCTACCTCTCCACATGCATACCACTTAAGTCTACCAAACTCAGCCGCGTTGACTGCACGAGCTAAAATAGGATGCTAGTAAAGCTGTATTCTTCCTAAGCTTCTTCTTGCAGAGGAGATAGCTGTCAGCACTGATGCAGACTCGTGGTTGATTTGAAGGGCAGGCCTAGGTGGATGCTATCAGCATTAGGGGCATTAGAAAGGAGTAGATATGATTGAGGAATACTTTTTGCCGGGTCAGCTAGTGACTGGCGGGGGGGGGGGGGCGAAGAGTCTTAGGATGACGCCAGCATAGCATGACACCTCCATATCAAGAAGCAGCTTCTGTTTTCTGTTACCTGCCAAGCTGCCACTTGTGGATTTTGACTTTTCCATCGGTAGCAAACGTCTTGCTATAACACACCGTTAACCACCAAACATACTCAAGCAACCTTAGTTGTATTCAGTATTAATTGCGTGTTGTAGAGAGTGCAATCGAGACCATCGGCAACTTAGGAGGCTTGCGAGACATCTGCGGTGCATTGCAGACTCTGCCAGATCATGTGGAACTGGCAACTGCAGGCTGCAAGGCCCTATGGGGCCTTCTTATTAACGGTATGCACGATTAATCTATTGAGAAAATAAGCATGCTTTGTTTTTTGCGTGGAATCACCTGTGTGTAAACTAAAAAATCTTGCACCATGGTTGTTCGCTTTGATGCTACTTTAGAATAATGTCTAGAGCAGGCTGTGAGGCTGATTGCTTGACCCACAGTGTGCATTCCCAAGGCCATTCAGAATCAGTACCAGTTCAAGCAATATTGTGGTAAGATGAATAGAAGGTAATCTGGCCCAGATCTTCTTGTTGAGTTAGGGGTTACTGGTGGTTGGGCAGTTTCAAGTGTCGTGATACCAGTGCATTCTAAGCCAGAATTCTGAAAATAGATGGTGTGGAAACAGCAACCCATGTAAATATCTTTTGCAGTGATGGCATGCACTGCAGTGTGATATAGGAATGACCAAAGTATTAAGAGCAACAGCTAAATCGAGTTAAAAGGGGTTAGGGGACAACTTGCCGCCCATAATCAAGTTAAGATTGACTGAACTGGCAGCTCGATTAAGAGTGTAGCAGATCCTCTAGGTAGTGTGGAGAGTTATACAGTTAAATAATGCATTAATTGGTCTCCAAGACACTTTGACCTGTATTTCTCAAAGGTACGGTTGTGCAGCTATGGGTATACATGGTTTTACACAACTCTATTAGTATTCGATGAGAAAGTCAGCTACTTAAAATCTGTGCATATCACCCCTAACCAAGTTATTCATTTTGTTTGTTTATCAAGCATGATATTACTCACTATTCAATTGCATTTCCCTTTGCAGCAAATGTGTAGGGCGTAGAGAGAGATTTAGTTCTCTGAGGGTGCTTTATCAAGTACATTATTATTATTCTTAAATCTGCCAACTCCTGCCTACCGTCAGCTAGACCTAGAATACCTAGCGACAGACCATGAACTGACACGGCTGCTGATAAGGTATTAGTAATTGGGTCTTAATCGACTAGTAATCTCGTCCTCAGTTGATTTATCAGTGACCGCCCTCAGTTAAAGATGTTGTAGGAGCTGCATTCTCAATAATTCCTTCATACGCCAATAATGAATCTAGTAGTTTTCAAAAGTTAAACTATGACCCACCGGCGCTGCTTGCTTGAAGCAGCCACTTACCAGTCTCGATAAGCACCTAGTATTTTTCAGTCGAGGAATATAGTCAACTGAGCAGCACCGACTTGGATAACATTCTTAGCAGGTAGGACAAGAATGATGGGGAGATGAGGGTAGCAGAGAAAGAATTAAAGACAGCATAGATTGATAGATTAAATTAGATACAAGGATAGAAAAACTGAGACAGAGAGATCGAGTAGATCGATGGAGGGGAGAGAGAAAAAGAGCAAGCATGAAGAGAGAGAGAGAGAGAGAGAGAGAGAGAGAGAGAGTGAAAGAGTAGTGTGTGACTGCAAGCGTGCATTTGTATGGGTTTGGGTGTGAGCGTGTGTGCATCTGTACGCATGTGTGTGAGGAAGGATGCAAGAATAGATAAATAGATGCATAGAATGATTAAGAGGAAGCAAATAAGTATGAGATATATTTCCAGAGCAAAAGGAACATGTTGCAATGTTATGTTATTGCTCAAAACGGACGACTAGTGATGCATACTTTCCATAAACTGAACAACATACTGCTGTGTTTTGCCCGTTGTCTGGTAACACCATTCAGCTTACAGTCTGTGCATGTGGATATGCCGCGATGATTTGGAACAGTGGTTAAAGTACTTGCCTCAAACCAAGGTCAAGGAGGATTTATCTAACAACCGAGGTCGTGGGCTTAAGCTAGGCGGCATGTGTGAAGCGCCTAAATAGAGATGAAGTTCTCTTATGGTGCAATACAAATGAATTATATTTTTTTATCACACGGAAAAGAACTGTCGTGACGTTCAGCTGTCGATCTAATTGCAGAAAATAACTCACGAACGGCATCATCACTGAAAGCTGTCGCAGCTGTAAGCAACGTCTTAAGGAGACACATGGAGAACCCGCGGCTGGTTGAGGCTGCAGCTGCTGCTTTTATCTCTCTGTTCCTTGAAGGTCAGGTTAATTTGCACCTACTGTTGCTGCGGGAATGGGCCTGCGTGTCTTCAAATAAACAAAGAGGCCAAATATTGTTAAGGCTTTATTTCTGTTTCCTCTGTAGGGAAGGCAGCCAATTCCATGCCACATTGGTTTTGCTATGAACTTTACTGCCTCCTGGTATTATCAGAACTCCAATCACTAATCATATAGGGCTGGACGTATGCTTATGCAGTTGATCAATGGTTCCCTAAAGACGTAATGTTTTAGACTCGACTGTTTTAGGCGTAATGTTTTAGACTGACTCCTTATAAATTGGATGCAAATTCCGGCCCCAGATTGTTCATATCATTTTTTTTTTGCTGGGGTAAGCCTGAAAGCCTGAAGGCCCAGAAAGAGGCTGGAAGAAAAGGGTTTTGTTGTACCTTTATCGATTGTTTTCATGCTGTGGGACCTCGAAAGAAGGAGGAACATTTTGAATGTACCACAGCTGCAACAGGTTGAAGACTTAGTGTGCTTTGATAAAAGTGGGGTGACTGTTTGGACACATTTGAATATCTGCACACGTGTGCCAGCATATTTGTAGTATATATGTGTGTGTGCATGTGCACGTGCAAGCGTGTGAGTGTGTGTGTTTGAACACGCATATATTTATATGCACATCTCAGTATGGAGGCACGTGCCTGTATGTGTGTATGAATGCATGTGTGTGTGTGTGTGTGTGTGTGTGTGTGTGTCTGTGTGTGCTCGTGTGTCTGTGTGTGTGTGTCTGTGTGTCTGTGTGTGCTCGTGTGTCTGTGTGTGCTCGTGTCTGTGTCTATGTGTTATATGTGGCTCAGTATTCAGGTTCGCAAGAATGACGAGGAACATGCCTTATTGTGCACACATTTCGTTGGAATGTAGGGAACAGAAAAAATGCATGGCTAACCTTGTCCTTTCCCTCTAAAGTACATTTTAATGCATCCTAGTCAAGCTAGCTCATGCTCACTCGCGGGTCACTAAGCACCTGCTGATGACCGGTAGCAGCAGCTCAGCATAGTCGATAGTACGGATAGGTGTCTGGAGCCGTGAGCATTTTCTTGATGCATCAAAGTAATCGTAAATTGATGTTCAACGTATTTACCTAAGTTACTTATATTAGCTTGCTAAACCTTGTAGATGACAGTGTCAGCAGTGCCAGTGAACACGACTGCGTAAGGTATCTTCTGGAAGCCATGCGAAGGCATTTGAAGAGTCCTGCCATTGTGAAGAACGTTTGCATTGCATTGGCAAATCTCGTCGCACCCGACGGTAAATTTACTTGGCCTCGAAATAGTTTGACGGTGCTGAACACTACCATGACATGACTCATTTTGCTTTCTGCCAATCCGTGCATCGCTATATAGTGCTGCAGGTAAAATAATCGATAGGTAATGTCGACTGTACTGTCTCAATTAAAAAGATATCGATGCTTATTACATGCTGAAATAATAGTCAACATTGGTGCTGCTTTACTGACCGTTGCTTTTTAATAGCACCATCTATAGTGTATGTAGAAGGTTTTTAATCCATGGATATGCATATAAGACAGCAGCAATTATCATATTTTGCAGAAGAGAGTGCCTACAAAGTGCTCAACTCATCGGATGCCATTGATATAGGTGGCAAGTCTATTGAGGGCATACCACTTATTGTTGAGGCATATACGCTCCATAAAGACAACGCCGCCGTGGTTGAAAATATCTGCACACTAATTATGGAGCTATCTTCTTACGGTTGGTACTAGTCCTTATATGCACTATGATCGAGTGGTGGCTATGCATTTTGTGTGAATGCCACACATTAGCATCTTGGCGTTCGTGTTTTGTTTTCAATAATTTTTAATATTTTCAAGTTTATGCATCCACCTATGGGCAAGAATATAGTTTTGCTGAACAGGATCACCTGCGGCTCCGTGTTGGCCTAGCAAGACCTTGTGGTTTTAGAGTTTCTGCCAGTGGCTTAGTGACCACAGAATGGTTCAGAGGAATTTTAACAATCAGTACAGCTTCTAGCCAATAACGTTTGCAAGTCGTGAATGCAGCACTACAGCCCACGAGCAGACACGTTGATCACTGCAGAGAATTTTTTCTTATTCTAAGGCACTTTAGTTGGTGGGCGATATTTAAATCAACCCTGAGGCTGTTAATGCGGTTGCGATTATTTTCTCATAATGTGCAGCGCCCATTTCATGCCGGCCAGGTGTGGATATATTTCAGATCGAGAAATAAAGTCATGTTGCTGCTCTTCTGCAGCGTTTGCAATAGTTCACCCAAACGTGGCATCCGGATCCGCATTTGCACGGCGATGCCTCAAAAGTAATCTGTCTGGTAAAGCCGGATTTACACAGTGAATTTTGCTTGCTACCTGCTTCTGTCCTAGTTTGGTCTTCCTGCTTGTAGGAAGATTACGCAGCCAGTCTTACTCTACGTCTTGCTTCCTACCCGAGAGTGCACGTGAGAGAATTGCTTTTGTTAAGAAGGAAGGAAACGGCCCGCCGGGATGCATATACCTCCGTGTGAATTTTTATTTATCGCCCATAGCCTCACCATCTAGTTCGTATACGGCGAGCTCGTAGTTTCTCAGAAGCATGGACTCTCGAGGAAGGCTTCGATAATTTCGCCAGTCAAATCGACTTCCTGCTTTTCAAGGCAATTAACAAGGCCTGTCCTTGACGGCACCTATGATTGGTCGTTATTTGGCGAGGTTTATAACGATGACTCGAGTAGGGCAGACGTGGAGGTAGGGAGCAAGACTCGCCGCCCCGTGAACCTGGCTTTAGAAGACAGAGATGTGCTATTGATGTTTGCATTTGGCTGCAGGAGTTTTGTTCTTGGATAGCCGTGACTGTGGCCTCGATGGTTGGACTAGATGCCTCTGGTTGCTTGCTCTCACTGCCATCAGGCCAGGCCTTAGCAGTAAGCTACAGCTGTCACTTCAAGCCATGAGCTTCCTTGCAGAAAGAAGCTCTCAAGCCGAGCGTGAAGATAGGGAGCTTGTCGGCACGCTGTCTTGACGAGAGCAGACTACTTCCGGGTTTCGTCGAGTAGCACGATTCGTCTCTCTGCCACTTGCCGGCTGCAAGGGCCGTCCCTACGCACAGCTTTCAGGAGGCTCGTGAAGTTTTTTGTGGCGACTGCCAGTTTGTCTGCTGCTGATTGGTTTGAAAAGTGATTCCAACAATCGGGACAGGGTGGGTGGGTGGTGTAGAGGAGACCAGAAGCTGTATGTGAAGGCACATAAGTACCAATGTGTATCACGATCACCAACATAAGCCGCAATTTGATCAAATAGTTTCTTTGCCGTAACAAGTGAACCGGGTAACATCAAGGTAATAATCATAATAATAATACATTTGATATAGCGCCCTCAGATAACTCAATCTCTTTCTAGGAACAATAGGACTGTCGCCTGCGTAATCTTGGGAAGCGATGCTCTTTAATTTTGTGAATTTTCTTAACTGTCGCCAATAACTTGCTTCGCTCTACTAAAAGATGTGCTTTCATTTACGAGTTATTCACAATTTCAGAGGATATACAATCAGAACTTGAGGCGTTGAAGGTGGAAAAAGTTCTGCATGAAGTTAATAGAAGGTACAAAGATAATGAGGTGAGTTGCAGACAGTCTTGAGTAATCTGCCCAGCTGCTGAAAGTGCCGGATAGTAACCTTTGGCATTTGGTTACCCGATTTAAATTCTTAAGACATTCTGAATCTATTCTTCGTCCCAAAACGCTGGGCAAGTAGTCAAGGATATTTCTTGTTAAGCAGCATTTATCTTCGCATTTTAAATTTAAGACCTCGGGAGGAAAACCACGTCATATAGGGTAATAGGTTTTGAACGGATTGATCTTTCTCTTGGTACTCTGGTCGTTTTTGAATTTAAACATTGCCTATTGAAATAATTTCCCACCACGGCATATGTACAAAGTAGCATTGGTATTCGTAGCCCGGAGAAAAGGAGCTCCCACTTCACGACCTGGGTCATAGGTCAGAGAGTCCTGCCTGCAGCAGGTAGTGCATTGCGAATAGCTAGATTGGAAAAGGTGTGAGCAATTCGAAGATGCACTCAGGGGAAGCTCCTTAAGAAGGAATTGAGACAGGAAGTTCATAACTTTTCGTCATGGCCGAAAATAGTTGTGAGGCTGTAGAATAAAGGTGTTCGCTTGTTTAATCCTGTGGCGTATGGAATGAATTGGCCAGCAAGCACCCTTTTGGAGCGACCTGAATGTGCACTGCGGGCTACTTCTCAGAGCCCCTCTTCCTCATTCCCTAGTATTCTTAGCATTTGCCACCGCGTACGAAGGCTCACTTTAGCCTTCTTCTTGCTTTAATTCTGGCCTAACCCTGGGTCAACCCAATTATGGTATGAACACGTATGCTGTAAAGAAATTAAAATTGATGGCGTAGTGCTTCAACAGATTGCATTTTATGAAGCAACGTTCTTGCATGTAAATTACTTTTGAACCTCGAGAATTGCAAAATTAACGATATACTAGAATTAAGGTAGTTAACAAAAATGTTGCATAAGCAAGTTTTTCGGAAGTTATCGGCTAGCTCGTACATACAAGCGGCTATTAAGTTCGCACGCTAAAGCCAGAGGAATCCAGCTCGCTATCATAAATTTTTGTGAATTGACAGTGCTGCGATATTACTTGCAGTTTGCGCCTACCGTAAGGTTGCAGATCTAGCTGCCCATTTCCTTTCGCTCAGCCATGAATTTCGCATAACAATTTGAGGACTGACTTGAGCTATTTTCGTTTCTTTCCGGGGGTGGCTGCTTCAATAGTATTTTCACTTGATTTTGAAGGAGATAATGAAACCTTGTCAAGCGGCCCTCACGAGATTCGTCAAGTCGTAGAGACGATTGACTCACTGCAAGCACTCTGCTCCAATGCTGTCGAGAGGATAATTGTCTGCTCGCTGGAGTTCATTCTACGGTTGGGGAGCCAGTAAGGGATAAGCTAGACTGCAGGAAGTAGCAGTCAGTGCCCGCGTAAATTGTATGTGCACTGGTGCCTTCCGAAGCATCCGGTGTGATCTTATGAGGTACCCATGTGTTGACCATCCCAATATATCTCAAGTGACCCTGCACAGTATCATCCGTAGCCTCAATGGAACGTGGTGATCTCGCTTGACGTCACCCCTACAGTGTCAGATCATCGAAAGCTACACGTTAACATTGGAGAATATTGTTTTCTTGTTATGATACATTGGCCCTTACAAGCAGAACATTTGTATTGCAAGATTATACGCATGCAACGAGACCATTTAAAGAATGTTCAGCTATTGATTTACAGTGAATATATTACTCTGTTTCAGCCGAGTGCACCCCCTGCCAGGGCATTACTTCGCAATCTTGACAATGGCATTCAGCTAGAAACACCATATTCAACACCGTAGTCTGAATAGCTTTCAAGTGTGTATGTAAGCAGCCAGCAAAGTACTGAATTAATTATAACGATAAAGTGCAAGGTCATTCGTGCAAGCTCATTTGTTGTACGTTATGTTTGGACTTCCATTCAACGCATGTGATGTGATGGCGTGCCGCTTGCTGCCACTGTCCCAAAGGCTGTCGAAATAAGTGAGCTCTTCTTGTCCAGCCGGCGTCAAAGTCAGCCATAGCAGCGTTCACACCGAGTTTCCGGTTACGCCACGGCATGCCGAGTGCGTCCGGGGCACGCATTCACCGAGAGACGCAAGACGGCTCTGCCTCGATCGAAGAGGTCTGAAACGTCTCCCCCACCACACACACACACACACACACACACACACACACACACGCGCGCGCGCACGCACGCGCACACACACACACACACACAGGAGGCTGCGGACGGCGCTCTCCGGGTCATCGCACCGCGCTAGGCAAGGGCGTGGTTAGGAATTAATCTTTAGGCAAGGGCGTAATTAGGAATTTTTGTGGAGCAAAAGACAGTGACCACTTCTGAGGCCGTTTTCAAATTTAGCCAAGGTGACAGTCAAGGATTGAGCTGAACGTTTGCTATATATAGCATTCGACTGGTGCATGGCTAACATAATTGCACGCTGATTCAATGAAGTTTTGAAGTCGAAAGGAGCATCTAAATGAAATGAAATCAAAACTTTCTTATTGATGCATTAAGTTATTGCGAGAACTTTAAGCTCCACAGCTACACCACTTGTATTGTTGTATCTCTGTCTGTAACTCCACAAAGTCATAAAGACCAGGTGGGTGTTAGGCAGGAGAGTTTTGTATAGCGCACTCACAGCCTAAGCGGCTTTCGGTACGCATTCGGTAGCCAACAGACTTCGTCTCATGCAACAAAGAGAAAGTGGGAAGCATAGCAGAGTCAGGAGAGCAGTTGAGGTATTGAGTAGCATAGAAGTAGCAGCTCAGGACCGCTGAAAAAGATGTGCCATAGTCGGCAGCAGGATAGTAGTTGTCGTTGCGTAAGAATTGTGGAAGCGAGTTCCACAGTCTAGGACCTGCATGATCAATTGTTTCACCTATCTTCCTATAGGAAACAGCTTCCCGAAGCTGAGCAGGATTCATTGCATCAGTTAGTGCAAGCTTCTTCAATATTCAGCTAAAATGAACTCAAAATGCTCTCAGACATGAATCTCATGCTTTTGAGCTTCAGTATGCATTGCGGAAATAGAAGGCATGCTATTGAGAACCCAGCAATTATTTAAAAATATATTACATTTCGTCACACTGAAAAAGCATTCCAAGTACAGTCAGCCCCGACTTACGAAATAAATAGGGGCGGAAAACATAGCGTAAGTCGAATTTTCGTAAGTCAAGAATGGTATAAGATACACTTTTTATCGCGATACGTTCTGGCGAATGCATACAGAGGTCAACGAATTGAATTAGCCGTTTTCGAATCGACCGAGCTCGCGCGGATTTTGAGTCTTATTGAATACATTTTGATTTTCGATTTATTTGCCTGACCGTAGCCGAGTACGTCTCCAAATTTTTGTAAGTTTAGCCGTCGTAAGTCGGGGGTTGACTGCAACTGCAGCGTCTTATTTCGAGAAACTAGTATGACAACTTTTGAGGAAGTCACAATAGAAGGAGCCGGGGCAGCTGGAGGGTATTTGGACGACAGGGAAGCTCCCAAGCAGCTTCAGATTCAGTTCTAGGAATCTCCCGAGAACACTTGAGGTCGGTATTACATGCGGATATAACTATGCCACCCCCAGTGTTCAATTTCATATGCATCGTGCTGATAAGACGGCTGATTTCAGCTTTGCAGTAAAAGTCTTTTTAATATAGCCGCGTGAAGCTGGACATAAATTTAATCATTTACAATTCATGAAAAACCTATTATACATAATCGCTAGTTTAAATGGTTCAAGACATACTAGTGATCAAGACGGCGGGTTTCGGTCCAGAAAATCAAAAAAACTCAAATCAAGCGTAGACGTGTCAGTGAATAAAAGTTGTTGCTGAATACATGCTGGTCAGTACGAATGTTTGAGACGACCGCGGAGCGGCAGTTAGCACGGAAATTACTAAAAGAAAAGCCCTCGCCAAGAAGCCGAAATTGAGCTATTTTTCAGCGTACTCATTATTAAAAGAAAAAGAAAGTTGTGTTACGAGTACTTACTCACGCCCCCTTCAATCCGGTCAGTGACCGCATTAGTCTCGACTACTTCGCGCTTGCTATGTAAATGGCAGCAACTAGATTTGTCTCTGGCGACACGGAGAATGAAAGAAACCACGCAGACCGAGCTGCAGGGCAATAGATTCTTATCTTAGCACGCTAGACTCGGCTAAGCCGCCGGATGAGAGTTGCCAGCTCGATCAACGCTGTTCGTAGATGCAACAGCGAGCAGCCACCGAGAGAAATGCTCTGGGGCAGCTCTCAGGTTAGCCGCGATACTGGCCCTTGCCTTAGTGGGGTTGACTAGGGCACCTAGAGCAACCCGTAGCGGGCGGACTAGCCAAGTAGAATTGGATAGGGGACACACATTAGTTAACCGGGAGCGGAGCGAGGTGTGAGTCTGACAGCGAGATCCGCTCAGGTTAGAATGGAGCTTGGGTCAGACAAAGAGCGGTCAGGACGTGGTCCGACTTCTGTACCCCATTAGACAAAGAGTGATAGGATGGCAAGCTGGCGCAGGGGCCATCTAACAAATTACAGGCGGAAGGCTCAGGGTCAATAGGGCAGAGAGGGAGAGAGAGAGAGAGAGAGAGAGAGAGAGAGAGAGAGAGAGAGAGAGAGAGAGAGAGAGAGAGAGAGAGAGAGAGAGAGAGAACTCGGGGCTGCAGCTTCGGTAGTCGATGCGAGACAACGCCTCGAAAGCACGAGAGTCGAATCTACGGCGACGAACAGCTACGTGCAACTTAGACTGCGCGGTTGTGTTCTGTCGGCTACTCAGTTAGCTGCTCATATCTTGAGGTGCTGTAGCAGTCCGCCTTCGGGGTCGGGACCATCGCTAGCGACGCAGGCTTGAGGTAACTTATTGTAGTCGGGCTGCGGGAGTTCTCACGTAGGTAACTCCAACAGTCCGGTTCGCGCCGCGTAAACGCGTAGGGTAGTTGATCATACTCGGGCTTCGGGAATTCGCGCAGTTAACTCCGTCGGTCCGGTTCGCGCCGCGTAAAGCGCTTGCACCGGCGTGTAACCACTATTAACAGGCCCACAATAAACTGTTGCTTTCGGCACCCAGTTGTGGCCGCTTGTGTTTTAACCGCGCTGCAGCGCTGCACTGCACTGTCCACCGGTCGAGAGCCGAGGGACGAGCTTCTGCGCGGTTACAGAGAAGCTCTACGCCGCGCTGGTTTGGCTCAGTGGTTCAGATGCTCACCCCGGGCATCCGGCCGGCCAATCCATGAACTCACTCGCCCCGTCCCGTCCAGTCCCATCCCGCCCAGTCCCGTCCCGCCCTGTCCCATACTGTCCGAGGTCCGTCGGTCGGTCGCTCGGCCTCGCGTCTACAGCCAGCTTCCTTCAGATCGGCCGGCCAGCTACGGCAGGCTCGGCGGAGTGGGAGGGGGAAGGACCAGCCTGTACCACATCGGCACTACCTAGCGCGGTTTGGTAGGCCTTGCCGCGGGCATAGCGCTGGCGGCGTAGAGTGCTTAAGAGGTACCCCTACAGCACTTCTTTACAGCTCTTTTGCGAATGCTCACAGGCCTAAAGCAACCCACTTTTCTCACGGAGGTCTGGCCTTTGAGTGGGCGTGTCCGGAAATAACTTGCAGCCTGCCCTCGTATGGCGTATTTTTTTCTTTTCCAGTGGCCTAGCAAGCCTTAAGGAGTCGAAATTTTCTTTCAAATATGCCCGAGTCACTGAGTGGAAATAAGTGTGCCTACGGTCCGAAGGTAAGCAAATATCATCATTTAACTGGGAAACCGCCGGGAGTAATAATGATTACCAATACGCGGTAACCGCAGTATTTACAATAAACCGTCCTTCAAAGATATTGAACATCCGATTATACTGCGGTGTCGCGATAGCTGTGGGTAGTGATGGCCAGCTAGGTAAGGCGATTGCTTTGAAACTGCTGGCGTGCAACGACTGACGCACGTACCTGTGCCCCGAAAACACGACACTCGTCTAGTACCCGCTCGCAATTCAGCAGCCAGCTTGCAAAGTCTTCCCCATTGTAGTAGCGCTCCATCGCAGAACCGTCATTACAGGACTTCATCTTCGCCATTGCGCCCCCGCAAAGTAGCTTAAAGTAACGAAGTCCCTTCATTCCAAAGTGACAACAGCACCTCGCCCCTGAAGGCGGCTCGCAGCGAGACAGCCCCAGCTGCTCGTCAGTGCTACCACTTCCCAACTGCCCCATCCCCCGTCACTGTCACCACTCTAAAAGCACCGAAGGACATACAGCTAATTGCACGACCGGCCGGCAGCCGCCAAAGCTGACGCAACCCACCGCCACAGTATACAACTATACAACTTTCCAGTTATTGATGTTGAATTGCACGCATGACGCAAAGAGAGTCTTTTCTCATTTTTGCTCGAAAAAGGACGCTATAGCCTCGGTCAGTGACTTCGATAGATTTCAATTCCTGGTATCTCCTGCCGACGAAGCCGGTGAAAAGGCCCGCGTGGTGTTCCGCAGAGGCTAAGTCGGCGACACCATTCTTTGAGTTCTGCTCTCTGTGTAAGCGTTAGCGCCCTCTTTCGTCTCTCTCCTCGCAGTCTCTCCCACAGGCCCCGGCTCGCACTCTTCGGAGGGTCGCAAGAAAAAACAGCCACCAGCGGACGCGCGGACTACTTTTTGGCATTTTCAGTGAAAGCCGTCGGCGCAGGCTTCACTCCGCTTGCTTCGGCCGGCTGACACCTACGTTAAGAAATCGCTGGCGGTCGCGGCTAGCTGTCTTGGACTGCGACAGCATTGCGGTCGCCTAAGGTGTCGCGAAAGGCCCGGAAGTGCTAATAAATTGGGATTGCGGACCCACGCGAGAGGCGAACGACTCGAAATGCACACTACATGGGGCGTCGGAGAGCGTCGCCGCTTTTCGGCCATGGATCTGTAGTGCGCCGCGGTGGGCACTCGGTCAGACAGCCAGCCTGTCGGTTCTCCCCATGTCTGTTCCGGGGCAGCAGAGGATAGCCGGCGCAATAGCTCGAGTAAATAAAAGCGGGGCGCCGTCACTTCGCAAGGCGACGTAGCGGCACTCAGCGGGCGGAAACCAATTGTACCAGTGGCTCTGCTTACACAAGACGGTAATTGCCTTTGGCTGAACGCGGGTTTAAACGACAGCGCTTAACCCCGTTTCTTCTTTAGCGCATTCTACAAACGCGACTACTAACGACATCATCAATAATGCAGATCTTGGTTCCGACGTTCGCACGCCAGCTGTCTGCGCTTAGTTCGCGGATACGCCGGTCTTCACAGCCCCAATGGCCCTTTCTTACAGGGGCGAACGTTTACCCACAGATGTGCGGTAGCTGGGGTTGGGGTTAGGTTTGGCAAGCGCCACCGGGGGGAGAGCAGCTTTCACCGCGCGCAGCCGACCGCGCGCGGTGACGTGCACTGCGCCTCATGAATAGAGCGTAACAATGTCCTTAGCGGTCAATAGCAGTCAGCTCAGCCGACGAGAGCGGCCGTGCGGGATGCAGCGCTGCCGCTGCTCCGTGACTTTAAGGCTGCCGCTTGCGAGAATTGCTCTATAATGATAGGAAGCAGCGCTTCCGTCGGTCCGTGGGCGTGCCTGCTCGTCTTGCCGATTCTTGCTCTGTGGCCTGCACAGGCGTTCGCCGCCGGTGAGTAAGCGGGCAGGCGGGATGCGCCGATCCCCGTTACCCATGGCAAATACCCAAACTACCATGGCGGTCTCCGCGTGTTCGCTGCAGCTGCGCTCCAACTAACTCGCAGTCTGCGAAAGCGCCGAAATCGGTACCGCAGAAGGATTACGCGAAGCCCACGAAACAAATACGCTGTCGCGAGACGCGCTGACTGATTAAGCAATCGGCTTACCGCACGCGCGCGAGCGCTCGCCGCTCTACGGCGGTACACCGCCGGCCCGGTGTGCGTGGGTTCCGCGTTACGCCGGGTGCGTCGCGCTTACTGTGGGCCCGCTCCGCAGAGTGCTCGCGCTCGCATGATGATTGGGCGCGGTCGCGCTGTGCTGCGGTTCTGCCTGGGCGCCGCCGACCCAACCAGTCTGCGGAGTCACTCGAGAGCCGGTCTGCACGCCGAGTTGTCAGTCGGGGCTGACGCGTCGACTCCCGCGCATACGCACCGAGCGCTGCGCCGGCTCGTGCGGAACTGTACACATCCCTTCGCCTTGCCGCTCTCGTTTTGAGTGCCGGTGAGCTGGTGGCGAGATGATAAAATTCCGTGGTGCTAAAAATCGCCTTGCTATCTATATAGGTCGTTCGGAATTTGCGTTCAAACCTGCCGCGAGGTGTTGATCTTTCGGAAATTCGTGAGCACGCTAACCGACGATCGGTCGTGTGGTCACCCCAGCACCTCTAGGCAGCCTCTGTTTCAGTGTTGGCCCCATGCAGTGCTTTGGGGCACGGCGGCTGCTGCTCTTGTGAACCCCGTGGCTCTGTTCGAAATTTGGCAATTCGTGGACATGATCGCGTATGGTCGTCGATACTTACCGGAAAGTGAGAGAACAAATAGGCAGGTTCCTGCGAGTATGGGAAATCGACGAAAACGAGTCCTGGTCTCCTGACAGGTACCTTAAGTGTGTACTGCTCACGAAGCAGTTTTAAATTTAGGGACTTTCTGTTTATGCAGACTGGACGTTTTAAAGATTTGGCAAACACTCGTTGATTCTCTGCCGACGCTGTGTTTACTATTCATAAGAATGCAGTTCGTTCCCGATTTCTCTCACGATCGTTGGTCCTGCTCGGTTGGAATGCCTCGGAAGATGCTTCCGGCTTCCACATGAGTTCACGCGATGCAATAAGAGAGGGCAGGCTCTCGTAGTCGTTGCAGCTGTACCGTCGTAGTGAGTACTAGAACTTGTTTTCCGCTTTGCAGGCTGTAACTGCGGAACAGACTGCGCGGCGAACTGCTCTGCAGGCGACTACTTCGACAGTGGCACTTGCCTATCATGCCCTGCCGGATATTAGTAAGTGCAGAGGCAGCACTCCTGTGACACACCGTGCGCTTAGGAGTGTGCCGCCGTCTGTTGCTTCTGTGAAACGGTATTTGCTGTGCTTGGCTGATCGATGGCCCGAGCTTGGAACCGTGGCCGCATCTCTAAAGCTCGAATGCCTCCGAGGCTCTCGGGCAGGCTGCCCTGCCCCTTTCCTTCCTAATCCCTGGGAGCCGGGCATGTTCATCGCCATAAGGAGAGCTGGCACTCAAATCAGTCTGCTGCACGTTGCTGTCTGCTGAAGTATGCTGTTGCTGCTCCACTGAAGTACCTCTGTTTATAACTTCACCATATGGCACATACTAATAATAATAATAATAATTCACTTGATAAAGCGCCCTCAGAGAACCTAATCTCTCTCTAGGCGCTTTACATTTGCTGCAAAGTGAAATGCAATTGAATGGTAAGTAAAATCATGCTTGAAAAACAAACAAAATGAATAATATGGTTAGGGTTGACATGCACAAGGTCAGCATGCAAATGTGGTTAGTGGCAGCATGTACAGTGTCAGCACGCATAAGCACTAAGCAGACACCATATACTGGCGAGTTATATGCAGTGAACTCGAAGCCTAGGTTACTTTTAGCAGGCATGAGGCAGGCAACAGACGCAACAAGATGATTGTAAGTAGCATAGCCGAGTCATGAGGACAGTTTAGGCAGTAAGCAGCAGTTCGTGACTGCTTGTTAGGATGGAGCAGGGTCGGCAGCTGGTCGTTGCACACGACATCCCAGAACCCACAGAGCACAAGCTTCCACAGCCAACATTCTTTTGTGTGCAAGATTGGTGCTGCCTATGTACTGGCCTGAGAGGACCCAAGGGCACAAGAACTCCAAAGCTGGTGCAGCAGTTCATCTATGCATTGCCGAGCCAAGCCTCGAGTAGCCTTGTGGGTCAAGGTTGGAATTTTGCTGATGCTCCTCTGGTCTAGATGCTTCTGATGCACTACACCAGCAGTGAGCTGGGCTTTTTGACATATCGTGCACCCCCTCTGTGAGCTAAAAGGCCACTGGTGTACGTTCATGTATATGCATTGTTTGCTGTTGCCTGAATTGCCATTTCGATTGGGTCGAAGACTTTTCCCTGCAGCCCCTCCTAACTGTTGCTGCTGCCACTGCTGCTGAGAACTGTTTTGGGAGGGCCCCTACCTTGATCGACAGGTTCGCACGCCTTTGCAGTCTTTCTCAGGGTAGTAATGATATAACAGCCAATTCATTTTTCTATGTTGTACAGTAATATGCTGATTCAGTTGCTCATTCCCCCATGGTGCATTGCCTTCCCCCTGGGTCTTAGCCAAGGCAATGGTGCAGTGTTGAGAACAGTAGGAGGCAATCCCATATTGCTCAGTGCAAGCCGTTTCGATAGCCAATAAGGCTCTTCTGCATCGATGTAAAATGATGTTATTTGGTCAGCTGACCGTTACTTACTTTAGCCGACTCGTTCTCTTCCAGCCAAGTTCCCTTACTAACCCTGGTCTGCTGTAGCCGTTTTCTGTGGACCGGAATAGAGACTTTTTTGTCTTTCTTGCGATTCATTTCTGATTCTTATTATCAGAGTTTGATTGCTTCCTTTTCACGATTCACGAGTCCGGTGTTTACTTATGATGGGATATTATGCCTGCTGTCTCAGCTTCATGTACATCCACACCAATATGCATCACCTGTTGCCTGGTTGAGCTGCAATACGTCTGTGGCAGTGCGACTGTCTGAGAGCACTGCAGTTATGCTGTCTTCCTGGTTTGCTTCTCAAGTAGAATCCCAGGTGCCGTTCGTGCTGTTAGCATGCAATAATGCAATGAGGCATTGATACGATCTATTAGCACAAGCTCAGGGTATCCAGGTACTGTTTAGACAATGTCAATTTGATCGCCGGCTCAAGTACACATGGATTCTTGTATGCCTTTGCTTATGCTGCTAACCTGGTGTGCTAAGGCTGACTTCTGACCACATCAATTCGTTTTATCCAAGGCACTGTAGCAGCTTGATCTTTGTCCTAGGTTCTATGGAAGCCGTCAAGATGCTTTTGATAACGATAGACTTTAGGCAAGGAAATATCCCTGCCAGTATCCAGATCCCTGGATCTCAAGTCCCCGACTCTTTCTCAACTGGCAAGCTGGTCTATTTGGATGCCCTGGTGACCAGAGTATGTGGCAGTTTCGAAGGTTAAGTGAAAAAGAAAGTACAGACAGACAGAAAGTAAAAAAATGCCACCTGCTTGTTGAAGCCGCCTCTTGTTGAACGTCGGCAGCTGTTTCCTTGGAGCCCAGACCGATGGTATCATATCGTCGTTGTATGGGGGGTACCCTGTTTTCTCCCCCTCTATCGATAGGGACACCGAGGGAGCACTCTACAGGTGGACATGGGATACAGAGCAAACTTCCTATGCTGACCCACAAGGCTTGGCTCCTCCATACCTAGCTGAACTGCTGCACCAGTTTCAGCTTCCTTGTGCCACCAGGTCATGTATGGACAATAAATTACCTGCCATTCCTCCATTAAAGACCGTTGTCGACAAGCTTTAGCTCTGCAGGTCCTAGGCTGTGGAACTTGCCTTCACGATTCTTATGTAACGACAACTACTCTCCTGCTGCCGGCTATGGCACATCCTGTTTAGCAGTCCTGAGCTGCTACTTCTTTGCTACTCACTACCTCAACTGCTCTCCTGACTCTGCTATGCTTCCCAATTTATCTTTGTTTCGTGAGATAATATTGCACTTGATAAAGAGATGAAGTCTGTTGGCTACCGAATGCATACCAAAAGCCGCTTAGGCTGTGAGTGTACTATGTAAAACTCTCCTGCATAACACCCACATAGTCTTGGTGGCTTTGTGGAGTTACAGACAGAGATACATGGGCCAGACCATACTGTAGACCTGGTGTAGAGCCATCAGGTAGACCTGGTTCGAGGGTTGTTACTTAGCCTTATTAGCAGAGGTTCAAGTTACATTCCAATCTATATTGATCTTGTCTCTTTTGGAGCCAATTCAGCCCATGTATGAAGAAGCTAAGAATTTCTGTTCATTCGCTTGTAAAAAGCTGCGTTTTCTTTTGACTACTTTTGCATATGCTTGCAGGACTCCAGAATAATGACATCTTTGCTCACTGTATTGTATGGAGTAGTGCAGCCCCCACGTAAATATGAATGTTGTACTCTCACTTGTGTGTCTCACAGTTGAGGGATATACTTTGTGCCACCCATGCTGTTGAAGCTCACTCAACAGGAGGCTGTCTTACAGCCCGCACGGCAGTGAGCTTATAGCTGTAGATGGTCCATCCACTTGTCATGCGTTTTCTGTCAGTTCTCGGGCTCTGCCTCTATTGATGCTGTTGCTGCTGCCTACCATTGTCAAGCGATTTTGGAATAGGACTCGAGTCCACAGTTATTGATTGCTGTTACTTGGGGAAGAGCTGATAGTAATAGATCCATCCCCTGAGGCCCCAACCACTAAGCCATGCCCAGGTGTCGGTTTTTAATGCATCCGAAGTCGGCTGCTCTTGGCTTGAAGGAGCCGTCGTGCAACTGACTCTACAGTGCTTGGCAGGCTGTGAGTTTCTGCTTTGCTGGCAGGTGAAGTCGTCCTTTGGGAGTCTCCAGACTTTAGAGGGGCGAAAAGCAGTAGCCAGCACGAATCACTTCCTGCTCGCTGGGGCTGTGCTGTGCTCTCAGTGGGCTGATTGGGGGTACCTGATCTTTGTCCCTGCATGAGACCAGTGGCCGAAGTGTACTCTTGAAGGTGGGGCAGCTAGCTGTCCTGTTGTGACCCTTCCTTGGTAGGCGACCTAAGGTCATGAACAAATAAGCCAGCTGGTAGCCACAGAAGCTAGGTTCAGGGCTAAGCTGTTCTGGGCTTGCTAATTCACTCGGCTTCTGCTACTAAATGCCGTGTGTGGCCTGATCCGTTAGATGTTCCTTTATTGGTTCTTTCTAGTTGCCACCACGAGTAGTGCCCAGCCGTGCCTGTGATGCTGTCGTAGTGGATAGGAAGTTAGGCCAAGCTTGTCGATCCTTATTTGCCACCTCTTCTTGTCACTTTTTATTTCCTCATAGTGTTTTTTCGAATTTGAATGACTAATGAACGTCATGCTATACTGCTCCCTTCGGACAACTCCTTTCGGCCGTCAGCGTCCCAACACCCACTGTGCAGGACATAACAATGTGGCCCGCCGGCCTTTCGTTTCTTTGATCAACAAGCAAGGGCATGGTTCAGTATGCTGAAGGGCAGCTCAAACAATTGAATCCCGGCTGGTTGACGAAAGCAAGCTGGCTTCGGCTGTAGTAACCGGCACGCCCACAACACTTCCATTGTTAGCTCTGCTTCAGGTTCACAAGCAGTGGGCTGAGACAAAGGCTGTGCACGGCCTTGCCTTGTCATTGCTAGTTAGCAAGCATAATGGTCCAGTCAAGTGCTCCTGCTGTAGGCTGCCAGCCCGCCTGTTCCTGGTTATTGCTATTCCCACCGTTGCCATTCGTACAGTCTTAGGACATCTGGACACAGCCGGTCTCTTCTCGTAGCAGCTGCTGCGCTGCCTAGTTTTCTTGTCTTGACACCGACTTCCACAGCCGAGGGGGCGTGCTCCAGAACCGTCTCTTGACTGCCTTCTCGATTTCGATTGCTTGTGCTCCTCTGTTCCGGCAGTTGATCTCTTGCAACCTCGTGTTCGCTCGACGAACCGATCTGCTGCTAGAGCATGTGCCCAAGCATGTGCCCAAGATTAACTTCAGTGTCACGAACAGATGGTGCATCCTCCTTGTTCTTTCCCTGTTGTTGGCAGTTTTTTCTGGCTCCCTCTCCGGAGCATGCGCTCTGCAGATTGGCATCGAGAGCTAGCGATCGAGTTGTGGCCCCATTTTTTCGAGGAGTCAGGATTAGATGATAGGATTATTCTGAACCTGGTCAACCTTTTGATGCCGGATCCGCTTGTCAGTAACGGTCAACTTAGGGCTACCGCTGGCAGCCGAGCTAGCTGGGCAGAGGGCACTCACTGTCCGGCAGCCTTTATGGACTTGAAAAAGCTGGTGCCGATTACAAATAAAAATGGTGCTAAAATAAAATGCTCTGCATACTCGGCCGTTGTTTCCATTCTGCTGCCCTCGCTTTGATGCTGGTGTTTAATGCATTCACGTGATTTTGACTTGCTCTAGAAGTGAAAGCCTGGCTTTTAAGTCAAATCATCTCAGGCATGGCTAGAACTATTTATTAGCCCCTTCTCCTCGTGGCATTCCCTTAGTAACATGATGTACATGACTCTACTCACGTGGTATGAATTTAAGATGAGTGGTACCTAGAAGCTTGACATACTATTTCTTAACACCGCTAGAGCCGTCATCGCGGGTAAGGTACTCACATTTAACGACCAGGGTCGTGGGCTCGAGCCCTTTGGCACATGTAAAGCACTTAAATAGAGATTAAGTTCTCTCAGGGCCCTATGGAAATGAAGTATTTGTTTTTACCGAAACCGAAACCTACAGCAGAGGCTGAGGAGCTAGCTGCCGAGGTAATCAGTTATGTGGACTTCCTTGACATTGCCTGCTTACTCAGTTACAATATACAGTACTGTTTTCCAGGTTGTCATTCTACCCATGGCATCAGAGGCCCGATAGACTTCCAAGACTGTTCACTGCCCTAAGCTTTCCTACTTTTATGCTGGGGCTTATTTCCAATTTTTACGCCTGCAAGAATTAAAGACTGTCGCTCAGCGTGGCCATACTTTGCGATGCCCCAGCTTCTCAGGGGTTTTTGTGTCATTAAGCATACGTACTGTAATCTACACACATACTGGCATACCCCCTTTCACATTAGTGGCTACGATTTAAGCCCAATGTATCCAACCGCATTGAAAGGCTGCCTAGTTTCTATGCGTATAGCCCAGGTAATGATTGGGCAATGATCTCTGCAATTAGGCAACGGTAGTGTTACACTGACACTGATGTGGAAGAGACCATTTCCATTTAATCTCGTGCCTTTTCTATTGTACCCGGTTTTATAGACGCACCATTAATGCTACTGCAGAGCAGCAGTGACAGTAGTAGCACAGCAGCCGGACCAACAGCAGCAGCAACAACAGCCCAACACTACGAAGTAGGAGCTTGGCCATTAATGATGGAGTTTCTGCCTTCTCCTGGACCGGCTGCCTGTGTGTAGAGCCTTTGCCTATGCGATGCTATGCAAGGGACGTGCCTGCTTTTGCATTCATACCTTACAGCAGCCACTTCGTTCACACGGGAAACGAATGACACGTACTGTTAAGCGTTTTTTTATTTGTGGCTCACGTAATGCATCCTACGACTGAAGTATTCACTGCTTGCTATAAATCATGGTTTGGGGCACTGGGTTTTTCCGTGATGGCTCACTAGGTAAGGTGGTTGCTTTTCATGACCTCCGCCCTGAGGTCGTGGGTTCGAATCTTGCGATAGGTGATTCTGTATCGCCTCTGCAAGAGGCTTTTTACAAGGTGGTCAGACAGCAGTTTTTTAACACGGTGGACAGGCAGCAGTTTGTTCTAATTGACACATCTGCAAGACCAATGAACTCGGGTGAGCTCCCCTATCACGAGCAGCACTCAGCTGACAAAATAAAGGACAACTCATCAAAGCGATACCAGCACCAATCTTCACGCCATCAAGAACCCCCTGGTGTGTGCCAGATTATCACGTGGAACGTTGCTGCGAGCAGCAAGCGAGGCCAAGCACTGCCTTGCTACTGCTAAGCAAATGCCTGTCAGGTACACATGGTACACAAAGGCCTTTGCAAACACAGGTGTAGTAGCATTTGCTCTTGCCGAGTTCAAGCAATGGAGAAGGCCAAAAACCAGCATTGATAATAATGTTAACTAGTACCATGTAGTGGTTTGCTATGCCAATGACACACAAAACACGTTTAGGTTCAACTGCTTTTGCCGACCGCTGACGAATGCTTGACACACTTACAGTGTTTGAAGGTGACAGCTTTTTCATTCAGCCGCTGATCAGCTGGTATACTCTGGTGGCGGTGTGTATCAATTTACTGCACACGAAGTACATTACTTAGAAAGAGATTGAGTTCTCTGAGGTCACTTTATCAAATGTAATATTATTACTATTATTATTATTAACGACAGCCGCAAGGGAAGGATCACTGCATCTGCGCAATAGTCTTGGATTACAGGAATAGGACAGCTTAGGACCACTAATACAGCTAAACCTTGTGCTAGCACTAGGCATATGCATTTTACAAAGCAACCATAACATACTAGAGAGGGATGACAAGTTTAGCAATTGAAGACCATTATATATAAATTAATTTCCCAAACTGAAGACAGGAGCTGAGAACAGGCATTGGAAAAAAAATAATAATACTAACTGATGTAACAGCCGGTTTTTGTTAATCGGCAGAAGAACCTTCACCATATCACCAAGAGCTATCACCACTGCTTGCAGCTGCAATAAAGGATCACCCACTGCAGGATTCGAACCCAAAACCTCGGGACCGAGGCCATGTAGAGCAACCGCCTTACCTAGTGTGCCATCACAGCTCGACCAGTGCTCTTGCCTGTTCCATGTTATGCCACAAGCTTCAGTCATTTATACTCGATCTATGTGGAACCTCATTTCCTTCATTTCATTCATTTCCTACATGATCGGTCGTTGCTGATGTTTGGTCACCGTGTCGTTTGCTGTCACTGCTTCTTGACCTTGTGATCCAATGGTCGGATTTAGCTACTCGTATGATTTTTTCCATCACTTGATGTATGTAGTGTATGTGTGTGGACCTATGTGGCATTTGGGACGATCAAGCTCTTGAAGGGTTCCCTTCAAGGTCATCATCAAAGCACGGTTTGGCACAATGATAGGGCTGTGTACTGCCATTACCGTGTACTGTCATCAACTAACGCTTTTTTCATTAATACATGCCTTATGCTTGCATTCGTTGGTGCATGCACTGGTAACCTGTGCCAAGTCTTAAACTCATTCATATCATTGGGGCCATCTGTGTTCAAGAAGTGCAATTGAGCTCCACTGGATTGGCTGCTATGGGTGTGTATGGTATGGTTTGATCCATAAACTGCATCAGGCAGGGGCTTGGAAGTCCGAATAACAAATATTTCTACTCTGGCTCCCTATTAGTAACGGGCATGTGTTTATTCAGCCAAACTCGTTCAAATTCTCACTCCTTGCCTGAGGGGCTCTGTTTTTGAGCACACAAGCTAGCAGCTAATACAACAGTGGACTGGTATCGATATTTGTGCTGTTTCAAGGTTTGTGGTCCTGTTTGTGCACAGTGTGACCTGAGATGCCTGCACAGCCTGAGGCAGCTGTAACAAGTGCTTTTATTGGTTTCACGGTTTGTAACTTCGGTTGGAGCTGTGCAATGGTAATGCAGTCACTTGTAGTCAACAGGCTGGTCGACAGCTCTGGATCGGTGAGATGTGGCATGTGGCCCATGTGTGTGTGTGTGTGTGTGTGTGTGTGTGTGTGTGTGTGTGTGTGTTTGTATGTGTATAAGTGTAACTTTCATCCTGCTTCCAGCAGACAGTAAAGAACAGCCCGCTGTGGCACTCGAACCAACGACATTGGTGGTGAATAATGAGCACAGCTGTGCGTCTCACCGACCTTAATTCGTTTGGAGACCGTGCCTTCAGTTTGTATGCTACTAAAGCATAGGACTGACTCCAGACTGACGTCACAACATCTCTTGACTTGAGGACACTTACAAATAAGCATACAAACCCACATGTTCCCGGGCTTTTGCTGGGTCCTCGTGAATTGTGTACTGTGTGCTTATGCGTGCTGGTACAGTGCATACAGAGATTTATTCCTAGGGCACCGGCACTATGAGGATGGGTGGCACCGGATAGGCATGCTCTGGACTGCTGCATGGCTGGTGCATGCACCTCTAGATCAAGCTGTATTGGGGCTCGTGCGGCGGTAACGTCAGGCAGTGTCCGATTTCTCAAGGACGAAGCACTAATCTTGCAATTTGAATTTTTTCGGGGTGGGTGGCACTTGCCCTGATTCATCTGGTATCAAGTATACAGATCGTGTCCCCAACCATGGTCATTGTGCAATGTTAAATAAGTGTAAAGGTAAATGTGCAGCTCACTGGCTGTCATTAATCTTTGCTGCCAGACACTATAATTTTGCTGAGCCTGGTAGACAAGTTAAAAGAAGAATAGTGTTAGTTCGCCCGGATGTTGTAGTGTAGTGCAACCTGTATGTAGTTACGATGTTAATTGATGTCGGCTAAGGTGATCTAGGCAGATGTAAAGCATTGCAGCTTAGCACTCGATGCAGCTCTGTAGGTGAAATGCATCCAAGCTAGATCAGCCGAGACTGCAAAGATCGGCTCTCCTATTTCCCTCATCCCACACTGCTGTTTGCTTTGTTCTTCTATTGTATGTATGAGTTGTATGTAACTATTTTTTTGTATATCTTTCTTCCATGTATTCCTTTTCTTAAGTATGATCATTAGTGGGGCCCTCTTCTTTCTTTTCTCAGTTGGATGGCTGTCTATTTTGATGTCTCCCCCTCTTTTCTAGCTTTTACTATCTTACTATCTTACTATCGCTTGCACTCTCACTCATGCTGTCAACTCTTTCTCCCCGTGTCTCTCATTTTACTCCTACCCGTCTCTCACTTGTGGTCTATCTTCTCTCACTTTGCACTGTACCGCATTGCTCTCTCTCTCTCTCTCTCTTACTTTCTGGCTATCAAGTGTCTGACTGGTCTTGTCTTACCCCCTCCCTCCCTCTCTCTCTCTCTCTCTCTCTCTCTCTCTCTCTCTATCTCATCTCTCACACTCCCTTTGTTGCCTACTTTTTCTTCTCAGATAATCTATTTCATTTTCTCTTGTATTTTCATGTCTTCTAATATCTCTTGTTCTGCCCGTGATGTCTCTTTAGCACTGTCTGATGTCTTTTTTAATCAGGCTCTCTATTGATGCCATGGTATGTTTGGGTGCTCTGTGAAACTTATTTCCTAAAGTTTTACTCCATATTGGAATGCTCGAATGGCAAATAACAGTCGTTTTTGGTGCCGTGCTGGTTTAGGCTGTCCAGGTGCTGATCTGGTGAAAAATAGTAGATTAAAGCAGCATTTGTTTTGTGCTCAAATCTTTTTGCTAAATGTTAATTTCATTTGACTCGTGTCGTATTGTTTTACAATGCCAACGAGGATGGATGGAATCGTGGACTGCCTACCCCCAATCATTGCAATACAAGGCCAATCATGTATTTCATACTCAATACTAAAGAGATGGGTGGTGTTCACTCTAGTTTTGAAGGCCTGCAAGGAGCGGGCTTGCCAAAAATGCTCTGTTATTTAATTCTAGAGTACCATAGATCAATCGGCAAACAATGAAATGGTGCGCATGCTATCTACGAATGTGTGTCTCGTTGCTTCAGGAACTCTTCTGCACTCACGTCTTTTTGCGTGCTTTGTGGTTGCAGCTGTCCCGGGGGATCGAGTGGCAAGCGAGCTTGTGCAGCCGGGACATACTCAGCAGTCACTGGCCAGGCACTAGCGACCACCTGCTTGGTAAGCAGAGATGTCAGCATCCTTTCTGCTCAGCTCATGTGGCTGCTGCCATTGTCATTTCATGCTCCCTTATGCATACCGTGGGATCCTAAACGGTCAGCGCATCCCAAAGAAATAGCCGCCTGTTTCTCTCAGCATATTGCTGTCCAAATATGTCCTCTTTTATGTGCTCGCATCTTCAGCCGCAGTTAATAAACCTGGATTTATTGCTAATTAGTAAGCAAGCTACATTTTCAGTTGATGCGAAATGCCTAGCAAGAGATCTCTCTCTCCTAAGGTGCTATACACTTGCTTTGCTATAATTATTAGGATTGGAGTGTTAGATAGAGGCTGGGGTGCTGAGCAGTGCATGCAAGCTCACTGTGCTCGAGTGGCTGGTGTCATGCGCTTGCAGGCCTGTGCATATGCACTTAGCTGTACTTGCGGCACCGTGTGGCCATCTTGACAGCTTCACCGTTCTCCGGCTCGCTGTCTTTCTACTGGTGTGTTTGCTTGATCTGTTGTTAACCGTGCCGCCACATGCCCTGTAGGCTTGTCCTGCGGGGCAATACTCCAGTGCTGCCGGTGCCACGAACTGCGTCACCTGCCCGGCCGGGTCGGCGTGTGCAGCAGGGGCAGCAGCGGCCGTGCTGTGCGGTAGTGGCAATTACGCTGCTTCGGGCAGCAGCACCTGCACGCCGTGCCCAGCCGGCTCATACTGCCCTGCCGCTGCAAACAGTGTCCCTCTGCCGTGCTCACTGGGAACGTACACGAGCACTACAGGTGAGCTTGCCGACCGTGGTCAGCTGCCACCGTGCTGCTCTCATGCTGGGCAGAAGCGGTGGCTCTCGTCGGCTCTGCTTTGTGCTGATGTCTTGCTTGTGGAGGTGGGTGGGTGCGCCACTGCTGCTCCACCCCTCTGCACTTGAGAGATGGAGCTCTCACGGTGCATTAGGAAGTGGACCTCGTAAGGATGGTCGATTGCGACAGTGACCCGGAGAGATTGGCTGCTCTCTGGAGCTGGAGGATGGAAGCCAATATCGGTTGCGTAATCGAGTGGCTGCTTTGCGAAGGAGCTGTCTAGCAGGTGTGCTCAAAGCTAATAGACCACTGGCACGTGTGCTGCCGATCAGCCGTCATCGGTCATCGGTCTTTAAGTGACGGAAAAGCTGTTTGGTACGATTGTCGCGAACTGTGACTAGAAGTGTGTTGGTTCGCGTTTTTTGAGAGCCTGTCAAGTGGAGCAGTGCCATTTTGAGCAATTTTTTAGTTATACAATTCACTCAAGCAAGAAAGATTTGCCATTATCTCCATCGTAAAAGAGATTGATTGTTTTTACTTAAACTTATGCTCATCAAGTCGTCGAAGAATCGAGCACAGTCTTAGGTACGAGTTGAAGGACAATACGAAAAGCTGGCTGAGTTAATTACACCTTCGCCTGTATATTAGTGAAGCTTACCGATAGAACCGAATTACGATGTATGTTGTTCATGGCTCAAAATTGACGAAAGAGTGGGTGAAGGAGACAGCAATGGAAGAGGGGGAAAGGAGGATATATATATATATATATATATATATATATATATATATATATATATATATAAACGTACCTAAGACTGTGCTCGATTCTTCGACGATATATATATATATATACTCGAATATATATATATATATATATACTCGAATATAAATATATATATATATATATATATATAGAGAGAGAGAGAGAGAGAGAGAGAGAGAGGGAATGTGAATACTTGCTGCTTTTGTTGAGTTTTACTTACGAGCACTACTGTCAATGGACATCATTTGAATGGCAAACGCGTTCCTGTGCTCAGATAATCATACATTTCTCTTGGCATCTTTGGACCTAATGTGCTCTGTTGTTACTTACACAGTACATGCAGTCAGAACATCGAATGCTGTTTTTGTACATAGATATGATTCTATCCAAATGCACATGACCACTGGCCATGAAAAACATGCGTAAGTCGTGTCAGGATATTAATGTAAACTTGAGCGTTAAGTTCTGTTACTGTTATTGTGAAGCACAAAAATGGATTAAAAAAGTATGCAGCACATATAACAGGGAGGGGGAAGAAACAATGGATTAACCAAGGCAAACTATATGCATAGGCTATATAGTTATTGTTGTTAGATTATAGCCCCTCTCATGCAAGGATTTCATTAATTTTTGCTCTATGAAAAAGGTAGCTAGTGTGGATCAGGCACTGGACCGAAAGGATATTTTCTAGGGGCAATATTTAAATTGATTAATTTTAAGTAAATGTGCAGAGTGCTTGTGCACAGCTGCCTTCTTAAGCACCTTAATTTACCCTTTTCCTGAAAGGATGTAGTCGAGATAGAACTGAGCGTAATATTCCTGCTCTATGTCTACTCATTACAGCTTGTTCATGGACACAATCGGAATTGATTTGCCCATCATGCTTAGTGGCATCAGGGCTACACGTGAATTAGTTTCATAATGATTTTAAATAAAATAAATGAAATGAAATAAAATAAATAAATAAAATTAATTAATTAATTAAGTACATTTTATAATTTTATAATGTCTTTCTGTGTATGTGCCCTGCTGTCTTTCAGGCTTAATAAGAAAGCATATGAACCATATTGTGTAATTCATATTACTACAGGGACTTTATAACACAAAAAATTGCCGCATGTGTGTACGTGTGCACGTTCAGGAATCTATTCATTATAAATTTAAAAAGGCTTGTTATGATTTTCCAGTATTCCATACTGGTTTGGTCCAATGGTTAAGGTGCTCGCCTCTAACTAGGCTCGGGTAAATGTATTTGATGACTGGGGTCGTGGGCTCGAGCCCCATGGCATACGTGGAACGTGAATTGAGATTAAGTTCTCTTAGGGTGCTATACAAATAAATTATATTAGGGTTATCAACTTACGTATATTCAGTATATACATATAACATAGCCGTATATATGAATGTATTGCTAAGTATATAAATATTAATATTAATACAGTCGACCCCTCGTATAAGAATATCGGATATAGGAATACTTCACTTAGATAAAATAGCAATTCCGAGGCCCAGATTTACTCTAGCTATAGTCTCACTCCACATATGGGATTCTTGTAGGAATGGCCATTTGCTGGCCTTAGCTTATTCTTACAAGCAGAGTCAACTGTATACACACACACACACACACACACACACACACACACACACACACACACACACACACACACACACACACACACATATATATATATATTTAAACAGATCAATATATGTATATACACCCCGATTCGCTTAGTCATCTAGTCAGTCACACTTCACGATGTTGAAAGTTGAACTTTGAAAAACTACCATAGTTGAAAGCACATTGCTGGTCTGCAAAAGTCGCAGGAAAACTGCTACTATCTTTTGAAAGTCAGGCTTCAGCATCCACGTGCTGGTGAACCCACCCCACTGATGGGCAATCTTATAGGTTTTAGGGTATTTTTATACAAGGAAAAATATTTTTTTTTTTCAAAATAATTTAATCAATGTTACTATCAAATGCAATTAAACTTAATTTATATGCAGTTCAATGAAATTTAATTTTGATTTTGAACTATGAGAGTGCATTGCCAATCACGTTTATTTTTTCGGGTGCTCCTTTCCCATTGGTCAGCACCAGCTAGTGAATCAGCAGTGACCTGCATTTATGGGACGCACTTTCAAATTATATTAATTTTAATTCCTTTAAATTTCAATTTCTAATGACAAACACGAGACCACATTTTGTCATTATAATTTATGTATGCAAATTGCAAAGGTACTTTTTCCAGTGGTCAGCTCCTGCTAGTGAATCAACAATGGGGTCAGTTAAAGTGTTGTATCTACATTCATAATTATATAAGTTGTTGACAGCATGGACGAGGAGAAGGAAGGGGGATGAAACTTGCTTTGAAATGCAGCTTGCTGGTCATCGGCTGGTCGTATGTATCGGTTGGTCGTATGGTTCAGAATGCTGATCAGTCATGCATCAACAGGTCAAGCTGCATGCAGCTCATGTCCAGCCGGCTCGATCTGTCAACCGGCAAGCCAGGCAGTTCCTTGTCCCGCAGGGACATACAGTGCCGCAGGAACGTCCGTCTGCACTGCATGTGCTGATGGCACATACACTTCAACCACTGGTATGTGTAATTTTAGTTGAGTAGGCTTACGATTATCTACAAATAATTAATGTATTTCGATGCTTGAGTATGCCCGTTTAATCCAGGACTGCCATATCCTTCAGGCCATCGTCAGAGGTTAAGCTTCAATCATGCTGTGTTTTTAGGTGCTGCCATCAGATGATGTCCTTACTTATCTCTCGTGAAAAGAGATGCACATGCCTATGTGCATGCACGTGTTCCTGTACATTTGAGTATGTATGTGTGCATGTGTCAGTGTCTGTATCTTTGTGTGTGTGTGTGTTTGTACTATATTACTGGGCAGTGATAGCCTAGGAGTTAAGGTGCTTGGTTTTCACGACCGAGGTCGTGGGTTCGAATCCTGCAGTGGGGATCCTTTATTGCCAACTGCAAGCCCATTAAGGCTTTTTCTGCTGCTATACAAATGAGGCTGATAAATCAGCTGATTGTTGTTTATGTTAGTTTTATCACAAGCATGTCTGCACGACGTCAACCTGGTAATAGACAAGCTGCTAATAAGACCAAAGACCAAATCTAGCCAAAACATTTTGCTACCTGCCTCTGGTTGCTAAATCTGGCTTATTATTATGTAATTTTACAGTATGTAGTGAAAAATTAGCAGTGCATCATCATTTTGGGCATCGAAAGTACATTTAATAAAGAGTCATTCTGATTGCTGTTCCTATAAAAAATCATCTGCCATTGGGCCAATAAGGGTGCTCGGGAGCCAACAGTCTTTGCATGGGTGGGGGGTAAGAGGGGCTGCACGTGCTTGATAGCAAATCCTAGTTATCTTGGGCATCTGCCTGCCGTCTATGCATTTTGCATGGGATGCTAAAGGCCGAAACTAATCAAAGACCAGTCAAAGACGTGGGCAGAAGTTAAATCGCTGATGACTAGACTCCGGAGTTGCCCTCTCTCCCCATTGCTTTTCCTCCCCCACAGGATGGCAAGGGCCAAAACCCTAAAGCATTGCTTGCTGTGCATCGTGACAGGAGGGTGTGCCTGCTTAAGGGCAGCTGTTCCTTCAGCTCCAGTGGCCGTTTGCAACTGAAATGCCGAGGCAGAGATGAGGAGACCGACCTGCTGCTTTCTGTGATGCTCGTCTAACCAGACTGTCTGAAGACTTGGTCGAACGACTGTCTTAATACAAATGTAATATTGATAGTTTTCCTTCAAAATCCAACAATACCACAACACCACCTTTGCATGAGTTCGAAACAGTTTGGCAATATAATATAATAATATATAATTCATTTATATAGCACCCCAAGAGAACTTTATCTCTATTCAGGCGCTTCACATATGCCTCGGGGCTCGAGCCGACGACCTCAGTCAGACCTTGGTCGGGGCGAGCACCTTAACCGCTAGACCAAACCAGCTATGGCTGTCAGCTACAGAAGCTCGGTCGGCAATGGGTGCAGCTCCAGTGAAGATTAGGGTTATGATCTTCAACAGTTTTACAGGACATTTTTCAATCGGTGAGCATCTGTCAACACCGCAGGCAGGTGTCGGTGGGCGTTGGGGTAGGGGTGGCTTATTTTACTTAGAGAAAGATGCTTAGGAGGCACGGCAGTAGCAGGGCAGGGAGAGACACTCTTCTGGAAGGTCCCTGCCTATTTTCTTGTTGTGACGAAGTGCTAATTATAACATAATGTAGCTCTTTCCTGTAACTCTGCAAAGTCACAAGGACTGGACCGTTATGCTTTAAAGTCTTTTGTGGCACTTTCGAAGCCAAGGAATAATTAGTGAAGAAGTAGCAGCAACTGATTGTGGCTCGATAAATGATGTAGGGGACGGCAGCATAGTGCAGCCAGCATTTTTGGGTGCATGCATTGTGAAATTGAGTTCTGCTGTGTTCTACCCTCTGGTAAAAAGTTCATTCACCAACGGGCTTTGAGTGAAAGAAGTCCTGGGAGGACCGGAGTGCAGGAAGCTCTCACCGTTGCCACCATTTTGCTAGCCATTTTCAGGCCCGAGGCAGCCGTGATCATAAAAGCCCAGAGTGTGAATTTGGCTTGTTCAATAGTGGTGAAATACTTATGAGTTTAAAAGAATAACCACGCAGTGACTAACTACGGACATTGCTTAATGAGGTCTGATAGAAGGCCTTGCTAAAACCGGCGCCTCTGTGGTTGATCCCAGGACTCCGTCCGGGTCTATTGCTAGCCACTGCCGAATGTTTCCCTGCTGTGACAGTGTAGCGTGTATGATTACTGGTGGCTGAGTTTTGAAAAAATATCTTAATTCAAGAAGTCCTCCTAGAAGACACCGAAAAGGTCGATTGGTGTCCTGTGTCACTATGCAGGATGTCAGTCTACGTCACAATGCAGGATATCAGGGGTGCTGCCTGCTATGATTGGCATATTAGGGCAAGGTCAGAGTTCAGCTCCTGTAAGTGGTTCAGCCCCCTGACGAAGTCCAGAATGCTCCATAATGCAGCTAAGGCGGTTCGAGGGCTCAACTGGAAGCTAAGCTGCCGGCCGTGCAGCAAGTGCTAGCGTGACCCCAGAATAGCAGCCACCTTTATGCTGGTGGTACTGACGTGTCATTGCTCTGTGCAGAGCAGCCACTTCTTTTCATACCGCCTCACACTTGCGTGCACAGTGGCTACTACTGCACATAGTTCTTTTTTGGCGCATACCGACTTCACCTGGTGCTGATGATGCCGGTAAACGATACCGCTGCTGTTCGCAGGATCAACAACGTGTTTGTCATGCCCTGCCGGCTACCAGTGTTCCGACCTGAAGGCGGCAGTGGTGTGCGCAGCAGGACAGACGTCTGCTGGTGGAAGCCGATACTGTCAAGCTTGTCCGGCCAACCAAATTTCTAACTCAGCGCACACTGCCTGCGTTGCCTGCCCGGCAGGCTACGCGTGCGCAGACCCCACGTAAGTGTGGCTGGTGCACCGACTGCTGTGTGGTCACAGTTGGACTTTGATGGTCTTACACTTTCTGAATTGTGCCTCTTTGTTCTTTTCAGCTTAGCAGTCATGCTGTGCCTGTGGTTTTCGTGTTATCAAGCTAGCCGAACCGATAGCACTAGACACGTGAGCCAGTTTAAATGACTGACATACAGTAACAAAACAGGTGAAGGTTAGCTTATCAAACAGCCTCATTTATATAAGGGAAGATAGCCGTATTGGCCATCGGCCACCTGCAGTGGGTAACAGAAGTCGTCAGAGGCTAGCATCTTGACCTCGGTTGTCAAAGGCAGGCACCTTAACCTCAGATTTGTCATTCGCTAGAGGGCGCATCTGCCGAGCAGAGATCTCACTGTGCCTCACGCATGTTGCACAATTTAGCATGCCCGCTTTCACCTTTCATTGCAGGCTGGGAGCAGTGCCGTGCGCCAACGGCACCATATCGCTTCTGGGCGCAGCCGTCTGCTCACCCTGTCCGGCTGGCTCCTACTGTCCAGGAGCGTCTCAGCAGCTCTCGTGTGGCTCGGGGACCTACTCGCTGCAGGGCTCATCTGCCGGATGCGTCACTTGCTCAGCCGGCTTTAGCTGCTCGTCGCCAAGCTCCGCACCCGTCCTTTGTGCCGGTGGAACATACAGCTCGGCTGGGGGTATGGATGCTGCCACCTCGTGCTGCTGCATCGCCTGTTACGTGTTGATAGGACTGCACGACCGGATGTGTGTGGAAGCTGCGGCTGCTTCATCATTGCTGCCTTGCCCTGTGCTCAGCTATCCACCCTCGTTGCTGATTGCGGCTGGGGCCACTGCCTCTCGATGCTGTAGCGACGACGTGCACCCAGTGTCCTGCCGGCAGCTTCTGTCCTTCTGGAGCCAGTCAGGCACTGCCATGCTCAGTCGGCTCGACGTCGGCTGCCGGCGCTGCCTCGTGCACGCCATGCCCGGCCGGCAGTCGGTGCCCGACGTCCAGCGCCGCCGGCATTGTCAGCTGCGCCGCCGGCACTTACTCGCTCGGCAGCGCCACGACCTGCACGGCATGTCCAGCCGGTAGGTGGCGCCACCGGCCTGCACCCGCTCAGTCCGAGTTGCTGCGCAGAGAGCGCCTTGCCTCTCTGCTAGAAGATGTGCTGGAAGATAGCCGCTTCGGTTGCACCCCTGGGAGGGTGCCGCCACCATGCTGGAAGGGGGGATGCTTAACTCGCCATGCTGCATTGTGTGAGTGAGTGCGATACGCCGCCCCGGTATGCATTTGTACCCTTTGGCATGCTGGCGCCGTCCAGACGCCGGAAGTGCCCGCTCGGAGTCTCATGTGCATGCCCTCCTACATTGGTCGCAGAGTGCAGAGCCATGGCCGATTGGTTGCTTAGGCTTCTACTGCTCGGCGACGAATGCCGAGCCGACCGCATGCCCGCCCGGCACGTACAACCTGGTCGCAACTGCCACGCAGTGCACCCAGTGCCCAGCTGGATATGCCTGCGCCTCTGCCGGCGTGGCGCCCGTGGCGTGCGCCGTGGGCTACCAGAGCGCTGCCGGCCAGACTGCGTGCACGGCCTGTCCGGCCGGCTACGCCTGTCCGTCGACCACCAATCCGACGACCAACGTAGCCTGTGCAGCCGGCTCCTACTCACCATATGCGGTCACGGTCTGCACGTCGTGCGCAGCCGGCAACTACTGCCCGGACACCAGGTGAGCGCCGGTGGCTGCCTGCTGCAGAAGAAAGCCCGAGCGTATGTGCAGTAGCAGTAGCGGTGGCGGCCGGTGGCCGCCTACATCGGCTGCATCGGCACGTCCAGGGGCTCTCCTGGAGTAAGCCCGGCTCTGGTTTTTTGGCCTGCGCTGGCTGGTCTGCCCTGGCATCAGCTGGTACCGGTTTTCTAGGGTCGCCAATGAGATCCAGTGCCCGGCTGGCAGCTACTCGTCGGCCGGCCAGGCGGCCTGCACCACGTGCCCGGCAGGCAGCCGGTGTGCCAACGCCGACGGCAGTGCAAATGTTGCTTGCGGAGCTGGCACCTATTCCGTGGGCGGCGCTGCCAGCTGCACGAGCTGCCCTGCCGGGTAAGCGCAGGAATGAGGGATGTGCTCAATACCCAAGAGCAGTCGAGTGACACTGCTTTGCTCTCTGGCTGCCACCATCCTTCCTATAATGGACATCCGGTGCTGCCGAAGGTCATTCGATGATGGAGGAGCATAGCCACGATTTTCTCAAGGGGGTCTAACCAAAACCTTTGCCTAAGCCATCCATCGCGTAGTTATTGGACTGTGTATCTCTGTCTGTAACTCCACAAAGCCATAAGGACTAAGTGGGTGTTACGCAGGGGAGTTTTGTATAGCGCACTAAGACCTAAGCGGCTTTCGGTACGCTTTCGCTCGATCGACATCAGTGCTTAATGATATACTCTTGCCAGCACCAGGTTGTAGCAACTGCAAACCGGTTGCTGTGCACGGTCCTTGGAATTTGCGTGCTCTAGTGTGTTACCCATAAGAGTCTGGCACTTGACTAGTGTTGGCCTTGTGATGGCTGGCCCCTTGCAGGATCGATTGCTCCCAGCCGGCCATGTCGCAAACGTGGTACTTTGGAATCACGTCTTCTTGCCTTTTGCTTGTAGCTACTACTGCCCTGCCACGAACCAGGACGTAAGCTATCCGTGCGCTACCGGTACCTACTCGGTGGGGATGCAGACAAGCTGCACTGCTTGCCCGGCCGGCTACGCGTGCCCGGTGGCCAACGCCGCCACGCAGGTGGCTTGCCCCGCCGGCACTTATTCAGTAGGCAGCCAGGCTAGCTGCACGGTCTGTAGTGCTGGTCACTACTGCACGTCTACCACCACTGCTGCAGAGTGAGTAAGATGAAACTGTGCACAGCGAGAGGGCAGCAGCAGCAGCAGCCACAGCAGCAGCGCATTTGGTGGCGCATTTGGTGGCGCCATTGCATCCATGTGAGCTGAGGCGCCAGCCTACTGTTTCATACGGTAGACTCGGTGATCACCCTAGTGGCGCTGCGCTTCGGGCCGGATCAGAGTGTGCGTTGCAGTCAGCTGACGTGCTGACAGCAGCTTGGAGGACCGACATGGAGGTCCAAGGAGGCCAGTTGTCAGGCACTGCTGCTCCTGCCGTGCTTGTCGTGGCTACATCACCCACGAAGGCATGCTGCCCCCCCATGGAACCGGTGGCTGAGTAACGCTGGTTGATCTCTTTCAGGACAACGTGTGCAACTGGCTACTACTCGTTTGCCGGCTCAACCGTGTGCACCCAATGCCCTGCCGGCTCCATCTGCCCAGATCCTGCTACGTCACCCACGAAGTGTGCTCTGGGCACCTACAGCACAGCCGGAAGCACGGCGTGTACCAGCTGCGAGCCGGGCTACCAGTGCCCGACGTCTCAGGGTGAGCGCTGCCTCCATCGTGGCATTTCTGCTGGACTCGCATCCTTGCATGCCAGTAGCTCGCCGGCTCGGCTTTATTTATCGTCAATATTGCCGAAGTATAGCGTTCAAATACAATTCATGTGTACAGCACCCTAAAATAACTTAGTGTTCATTCATTCAGGCGGTTTATGCATGCCGCAGGGCTCGAACTCTCGACCTTAATCGTTCAAGGCAAGCACCTTACCCCCCCTTGGCAAATCAGGGAGGTGATTACTACTTGCCTTCCCTGTCTCCTTCTCTTGCTCTCTTTCTCTATGTATACAATTTGTCCACCTGTCTCAGTGTGTCTCTTCTTCTTCTGTAGTCTCGAATCCCCCCAAATTGTCCACAAGTTATTTGCTAGGAACAATGTTACCACTCGGGCTGCTGCCTTATTCCATGCCAGCTGCCATCCTTTCGTCTTGCTGTCTGATCGCTCTGCAAAATCGCTCGCGGCGACTTCCTAGCCATGCATTGCTCATTAGACCCAGCTGCTTTGCATAGAAGCAGCTAGCAGATGCTGCTTCGGCAGCGGCAGAGGTCGTCTTCTGCGCTGTAGCCCGGTCGTGCTGTGTGCGTGCGTTTGCCGCGTTGCTGCATATGCGATACGAGGAGCTCATGCAGAGCACGCTCGGCTTCGTCGCTGCAGCCGCTTCTCGAGTCGGCTGCGCTATCGGCACCTACTCCAGTGGCCTGAGCGTGACGTGCTCGCCGTGCTCTCGCGGCTACGTGTGCCCCGCCCTGTCTACGACGCCCACGCCCGCAGCTGGCCTCTGCGTGGCCGGCTCGTGGTGTGACGGTGCGGCCAGCTACCAGTGCAAGGCCGGCACGTACAATAACCTGACCGGATCGACGTCTCCCGATACATGCCTCAGCTGTCCTGCCGGTTGGTGCAGCGCTGCTCTCGCGCAGCTTGGCTCTTGTGCTCTGCTGCTGCCGTGCGTGTGCTGCTGTTCGGACGATCTAGCTTGCTCAGCCGGTGGCGCTGGTCATCGGATTGTTCTCACACTCAGACAAGTCGAAGTAAGCCATGAGCGAGCATTAATTTATATAGAACCAGAGCATCTAAGGGTTTGTCAAGGTGTGGAAACCGTTTGCCCCTTGCGAAATCCAGCTTAAGCGTCTTGCTGTGGCTCAGGGCGTTTCCTGCTGCTGCACGGCTCTCTGCTGCTGCCACGACTGTCTCCCAACCAGACGTGCCGATTGCTGGTGGCTGCCAAAGGAGGCGCTTGTGCGATCGGATCTTGAAGAGATCTCGTCGGTGAGGGGCTAACAGGAGTATGCAGGTGTGGCTAGGGAAGGGCGTGGCTTCGACGAGTCCCAGTGAGTACGCTCTGCTCTGTGCCAGTTTTTTGTGTTCGGCCTTGGCCACGTCGGTTATCATGCGCAACAAAGAAAACGTGAGAAGCATATGTGATTCAGCCAGACAGTCAAGATGGTGAGTAGCATAGAAGCAGAGGCATGGGGCGGCTGAAAAGGATATGTCAGAGACTCGGCAGCTGGCAGCAGGCAAGAAGCAATTAACCTTTGGCAAAAATTGTGAAAAGGAGTTCTACAGTCTGCAACCTGCAGAGCAACAGCACCAGTTGCCCACTGTCATGAAAGAAGGAGGACAACCATTGCCTTGAGTAGACTACCCGAGTTTGCTCGAAGGGAAGTTGTAACTACTGTAGCAATAATTCCAGTTGCCATAAAGCTACTGTTCTTACTAATTGTCTGTACATGCAGCGACCTTTGCCGTGCGTGACCACGCTGTCCTGCCACATGTGCGGGTGGGAGCTTGCAATGGCTTGCAGAGGCACACTTTCTGCGAGCGGTCCGGGCGGCTGGGCAGCCATTGCGTTTGCGCACGATCTATCACGCGAGACAGTCAAAGTTCTCTTGTACGTCCTCAGGACGCTACTGCCTCGTGGGTACCGCCACCTATGTGGCCAACGCCTGCCCGGCCGGTCACTACTGTCCGCTCGGCACAACCAGCAGCACACAGTTTCCCTGCTCCGGTACGTACCGCTCCCAGGCTCCCAGTGCTTCGGTCAAGACTGCCGGATCGGGCCTATGCTGTAGAATAGGTCGCGAGCTTTGAGCCCGCAGTGATGGGCGCTTCGGCGTTTTTGTCTTGCTCTTAGCCGGATCATACCAGCCGCTTACCAGTCAGGTGGACAGCTCCTCGTGCCTTGTCTGCACGGCCGGCTACTACTGCCCTGCCGGAACATCTATGCCCTCTCAACTCTGCCCAGCCGGCTTCTGGTGTGCTCAAGGTCAAGGCTCAGGATGGCAAAATCCGTGCCCAGTCGGCACGTACTCGCCACTGATCGGGCTCACAAGTGAGTGCTGTGCAGGCAAAACGTGGCTTGTGTGGAGCCCCCCATGCATAGCTGGTCGAATGCTGCTAGAAGAGAAATACTTGGAAAAAATGTAACGACGGTCCGTTTAGTGAATGCGCTGCCGAAAAGTTAGCGTTCTGTTATGCATGCGTGCAACCCAGTCATCGGTCGTCACAGGTGGCTTGGCAGTTGCGTTGGGGGCATGCTGAGAGCCGGTTCAGGGATAGGTACCATAGCTTTTCACGAGAGCAGGAAGAGGAGGAGGTGCAAGCGTGTCATTTCCTGACAAAGGCCACTAGAGGGCCAATAGCCTGGTCAGTCGAGACGTGCCGGACAAGCGAGCTTGTGTTGGTGCTGTGAGCACGTCTGCTGCTTGCCGGAAGCAGCAGCGACCCGAATGCCTTTTCACTGTCATGGCAGCAGCGCAGGGGCGCGCATTCGATCGCCGACCCTGCTTTTAGACAGCTCGCAATGCCAGACGTGCCCGTGCGGCCATTACTGCCCGTACTCGGACCAGAACAACCCGTCCAGCTTGCCCATACCTTGCCGGATGGGCACCTACAATCCGCTGAATGGCACCGGCATGCCTCTCAACTGCATACTTTGCACGGTCAGGTTCGCCTGCTCAACGGTCGGCCAGTGCTCGGTCTTCAATGCCTGTCGGGAAGGTGAGCGCTTCTGATCCTCGGATGCAGCAAGCATGTGCCTGCTGACGCTTCCGGATGCCCCCTCGTAACGCTCGCTTTCTTGTTCCGTTCACTAGGTTACTACTGCCCAGAAGGCACGATCACGACTAGCGAGTTCCCTTGCCCGCCAGGCTCTTTCTCCAATCGGACGGACTTGGCCTCGGCGGACGAATGCAGCGCCTGTCCGCTCGGCTACTACTGCAGCTATGGCACAAGTAGGTGCCTGGTGCTGCCGTTTGCTGCTCTTGGTGGCGAGTGGGCTACGCTCAGCCTGATTGATGCATCGCTCAGCGCCACTAATAGGGTGGCCTCGCAGTGGGGGGGGGGGTTTGTCGGCCATCAGCCGAGCCACGGCCTGCACATGAAGGTGCATAGAAGGAAACTCGCTTCTCTTGGCTCACCACGTCTAGTACATGAAGGCACGTAGAAAGAGACTTGCTTCTCTTAGGGTTGTCTAAATCTCCGCTCTGCTAGCATGCCGAGTCGCTGCTTCTGCTTGCAGGTGGAATGGGCACCACGAACGGACCTCAGCCTTGCATGCCTGGCTACTACTGCCCGCTGCAAACTCCGGCCGTCGACCGGTTCCCGTGTCCGCCTGGCACCTACTCGACTCTGTCCAACTTGTACATGGCATCGCAGTGCACGCCGTGTGACGCTGGCTTCTACTGCAACGGTGAGGCCGCGCTGTGGCGCAGAGTGATCGAGAGCATCGTAGATCTGTGCCCGCCCCCTGTGCCATTCTTGTCCTGCTCTTAGTGACCCTGATGAAGATGGTGGCGCTTGACCCCCTCGGGCCCCCCCCCCCCGATTGCCGACAGCGCCACCACGGGTGATAAGTGTGCTGCACTGCTACGCACAGGTGCGGCTTCAGTGCCGCGCCTCTGCTCGTAAGGCGTCCGCATGGCAGCTCGCTCCAGCCGACGAATGACCCCGACCGGCTTTCCTCGGCGTTGCAGGAGGTGGCAACCAGGTCACCGGCCAGTGCCAGCCGGGCTACTACTGCCCAACTGCAACGACCAGCTTTAATCAGTACCCGTGCCCAAACGGCACGTACAACGACCTGTGGGGCAGGACGAGCATGGCCGACTGCAAGCCGTGCCAGCTTGGCTCGTACTGCGAGAGTGGCTATGCCACGCCCAGCCCGTGCCCGGCGGGCACGTATATGCCGTGGGGTTTGAACGTGACCAGTGGCGTGACGACGCTGTGTGCCGACGTCGTCGGAGGATGTGGGCAGCCGGCGCAGCGCCGCTTCAGCTGCCTGCCCTGTCCAGGTGGCTTCTGGTGCCAATCTGGTACGATCACGCCCGTCGCCTGCGGCGTTGGCTTTGTCTCCGACATCGGCCAGATTCAGTGCCAAACGTGCTACACGGGGTACGCAGCTGCGTGCCTGTCGCCTATCGCCTTCCGAGCCCATCCTGCCTCGTGTGCACCGCTCCACCTTGTCAGCCGTCCCCTCCTGCGTGTGCAGCTGCCGGACGAGGCACCCCTGGCCCTGCGCTGGGTGCATTGCCCCTAGCTTCAGTGTCGTCAGTGCTGCCGCCGTTGTGCTTGGCTGCTCCTGACGGCACCCTATTCAGCTGTGGCTTCCTGCTTGCAGCTACTACTGCGACAATGCGACAACTTCGCAAGATGCCATGCTGCAGACCAAGCAGTGTCCCGGTGGCAAGTATTGCTTGTCGGGACTGAGCAGCGTCAACCAGGCGACTGATTGCATCACGGGCCACTACTGCCCGCCAGGTACGAGGAGCTGGTGCACAGCATCCGGTCGTAGTGTGCTTTAATCGTAATAATAATAAGGCGTTTGTTTAGCGCACCAAGGAAAATTACACCCTATCTCAGTACTTTACAACTCGCTGCAAGAGAAGCAATAATAAAGGGTTACTGAAATGCAAGGTGTCATGATTAGATAAGCATGCAAAAGCAGGGAAGCATCTGCTTCAACCAGCATGTGAAAGGTCGATGCCACTGTCAAGCCTTTAACTTCACTTCGGCATGAAATAGTAAGGACCAGCATTATGGCAGTCCACAAACTCCAGAAGTATACCACACATCCGAGGCAGTTCCATGTGAAAAGAAGGACCTACATACAGTTGTGTGCGCCGTCTGCATGCAACCTATGGCTTGGGCGATGTCGCCGAGCAAGCGGTGCCTTGCAAATGTTAAAGAGAAGCAACCCAAGGACTGAACTGGATCTCAGCTAGCTACTTGATCCCGAGTGCATTCTATTCTCATTAATAGCATCATCATCAGCAGCTAAACGTTTTGAAGTGCGAGCACGTTCACTTTTCTGCATTTTCACAGAATGTCACTCACCGTGTTCCTCATTCTTTCGTTTACTTTAGCCACCGTCGAGCAACTGACATGTCCAGTGGGGACCATTAGGACGACAGTTGGTGCTGCAAGCTATAACGACTGCGCACCATGTCCCGCAGGCTATTACTGCCTCGAGGGCTCTTCGACCGTCACTGATTCGTGCTTGCCCGGCTACTATTGTCCGAGCCCATTCATGAATCCTTATGGGGTGCAGCCATTACTCATCGGCTCATATGGGCCAAAGCAGGTGAGGAGAAGCTCCTTACAGAGGGAAGAGACAAGGAGATGAGAGAGAGAGAGAGAGAGAGAGAGAGAGAGAGAGAGAGAGAGAGGGGGGAGAGAGTGAGGGTAGAGAGAGGCAAATAGAGAGAGAGAGAGAGAGAGAGAGAGAGAGAGAGAGAGAGAGAGAGAGAGAGAGAGAGAGAGAGAGAGAGAGAGAGAGAGAGAGAGAGAGAGAGAGGGGGGGGGAAGAAGCAGGGAGAGAGAGAGATGGACAGAGGTAAGAAGAATGGAGAAGGGGGAGAAAGGGAGGTGAAAGAGCAGAGGCAGTGAGATGAAGGAATCGACAGGAAGGGAGTGTGCACGATACATCATTTGACACGTGAGTGCATGCTAATGTTTGTATATTTGTGCATGCATGCAGTGTGTGCTTGTGTTTGTATCTATGTGTGTACATAATTTTGTCATCCATGATAATTGCATTGAATCGGATTGAGTGATATTCTATGACCGTTTTCTATTATCTGGTTGTCTTTAATTATCATCAGGTTGCGTGTCCAGACGGAACTTATGCCAGTGCATCTGCAACCCCCAACGTCAGCTCTTGCCCCACATGTCCGGCCGGCTACTACTGTCCTCAAGGCACATTGACACCCATCGACTGTCCTCAAGGGTCTTACTGTGTGGCGAATGTTTCCATTCCTTCACCATGCCCTATGGGAACCTATGGCAATCGGACCAGTAAGTGACACAAGGGCTGTGGTTTTGTGCTGCATGTAGATCAATGGCTCATTTTCACCACCTTGTTGCTACATTGCCACATTTCACCGTCCAGCCACCAGGTTCCATCGGCTTCAATTCGTCTCATCATTTCTCGCACCATATTGAAATCTCGTGGTGATTTGACCACCAGTTCGTATGCACTAAACGGCTGGAGCTTTCTTCCCGCTTCTCTCACCACTGGCTTTGACTTTGCATCCTATAAGTCTCAGCTGTATGCGTATCTGTTGCACTCAGATTTCCCTTCTCCCCGGTCCCAGCTTGCCTTGTTTGTTCCTGTGTGCTTTGCATGCTTACCTGTACATGATTCAGTGCGTGCTACTTCCGGTTTTTTCGTGTCTTCATGTATGGTTTTCTATGCTTGTCAAAGGATGATACCCTGCATGTCAACACCCCTTGATTGTTGCTTCTTTTGAAAGGAGCTGTAAAGTGGCTGACCAGCGATGCTTCCCAGCGATGCTTCCCAGTTGTACGCGATTGCGAAGGAGATGCTGCTGTGAGCTGAACTCGGCAAGCGTAAATTCCAGTGCTATTTGACCCCTTGTTAAGCCAGTCTTGCATGGCTGTAAGAATTTGGGCAAGTCACGCACGAAATTTGTGTTCGGCACAGAGCAATGAGTGCACATTATCTCCGGCAAAGATGCTTGGGCAGCAAGCTGCTCTTGTTTCGCTGTGCTTCCTCGGTTATTGAATCTCTCTCTCGTGCGAGCGACTCGTGTAATCCTTTACTGCACTTTTCCTGCTACTCAAATGTTCTCTTTCGGCATGCGAGTGAGCCTCAATTATCCTGCTGCTCCGCCGATGTAGAGCTGAGTGAGGGGTCTGCTCTCTCCTGCGATGCTTTTGCAATGGTCGTGGGTTCGAGTCGTGCAGCAGGCAGCTACTGCCTGATTTGTCGGTTGATTTAACAGCTACCTGTTAAATCGAGGTGTGACCATCGCACATCAGGTTAAAGCCAGAGCAGAGTGATAGGGTACATCCGGTGGATTCGGAAGATTAGCAACAGCTAGCTGTTAAATCAACCGACCTTTGCTTCTTTTCTACTTCTTTTTTTATTAGCCCACAGATGCTGGACCATTTGAACACAGTACCGTGGTTGCTCAAAGTAGGTGGCGGCTGTCTTCAACACTTATTATGTGGGATACAGGGGCCGTGATAGGGGACGTAAGGTGCTTGCTCTTCACGACCTAGGACGTTGGTTCGAATCCTGCAGTGGGCGATCCTTTATAACCAACGGCAAATGGTTGTGATAGCCACTAAGGCTTGTCTGCTGCTATACAAATTAGGCTTTTAAATCAGCTATGAATATAAATAAATAAATTCATTTATATAGCACCCTAAGAGAACTTAATCTATATTCAGTCGCTTAACATTTCTCACAGGCTCGAGCACACGACCTCGGCCAAATCTTGGTCGGGGCAAGCACTTTAACTGCTATACACACAATACTATAACAGCATTAAATACTCGAGAGGGTTGTGATGCCGTCTGTGGTCTGCCTGTGAGTCTTATGTAGCTAGGACTAGGGAGAGGGATCTCAAAAATGGCCATCAGCAATCCCATCTTTTCCCCCTCACTGCCAAAATTAAATTCTATATATTAAGAATTTCCGACGTTCAGGAAAAGATGAAGCAGTTAAAGGATGGTGAAAATTTAGCTCTGTGTAGATTGCACCCTTTCTGCTGTGTGTTCTACATCAGGTTAGTGAGCCGCTATATTGTTTATGTCAGATGAGACGACAACCAGCAGCATTCCTATTGTTGACTGGGCTCGTGAGTTGAATAGTAATTTTCTCGATTCAGTGCAAGCATGGTCTACTTTATTGGCTAAGCGACAGATATGTCCTGCCAATCAAGCTAGCCCCTGCCTCTCGGTGATTGGTGATGTTATCAGTACAGTTTGGCGGATCTCTAAATATAAATCAAAGTGAAATTGGTGTATGTTAATGATAGCAATTTAATAATAGCTCATTTATATAGCATCATAATTAAATTCAACTCTATCTAGGCACTTTACAATCTGCTGCAGGAGAAATTATACCCAAGATGTTAGGGACATGCCCGGTAGCAAGCTTTTACAAGCAAAGAAGCACCATTGTTAAGCCAGCATGCGAAAATAAGCGTGAAGGCTGCCATGGCCACAGGATAGTAAGACCTCTGGCTAGTAATATGCTCTGAATCATGTGCAGGTATGTCTGTTAAGCCCGCTGGAACGGTAAGACAAGTTCAGTAGGGCAAGAAGGCAAGGCTGGATGGAACAGATGCTACTGAGAATTGAAAGATCTGTTAAGCCCGTTGTATAAGGCTCACATCAAGCTAGCTAATATGAAGTAACATGTTTGTGTGGTTCTCCTTAAGCAGCTTCAAAGTTAAGCTAAAAGTCATGACCTGATCCAGGAAAGTCGTGTCGTCCGAGAAGATAACTTATAACAAAGAAGACATTCGTGGCTTAGACATGAAATAAAATGCCTTGAAAAACCGTTTCTTTGTTTTTTATGCTTACTGTGTGCTTTCTATTTATTAATTCTGTTGAGACTGCTGCAGACTTGATTTCATTTAATTCTAGCTACCGTGGCGTACATGGCTTTCGGCATGCCCCTAATGCAGGCTTGAGCTAGGGAAGGGTAAGACCTTAGCTCAAGAGAATGAAGATTGCATTGAAGCTGCATGTCTAAAACTAGATTAGGTACAGCATCAATACCGAGCTTGGTGCTGAGTCCACAGTAAGTGTCGGCAGTGTTTTTCACAGTTAAATCGTTGACACTTGGTTGTAGGCCTAAGGCAGGACTCATGGCATGCATTTTAGCTGCCGGCAAGTGCCTGGGTCGTGGTGCTCCATAGTCATGCTGCAGCCCAGTCGTTCTTGCTTGTCTGACTTGTCTGGTCGGTCTCCACTGCTCTCTGCTGCCTTGGTATAAGGCATCTGTCACTGCCTGCTCGTGTTATATCATACTCATTTTTTTATTCACGTGGCAGTTGCCACTGATTGGTTTATTTAAATGAATGTAATTCCATTTATCTGTACGAATGAATGAGTTTCTGTGGTGCTCTCGTGAATGTTCCAAGTGACTGCTGTCAAATGGACATCTAGATGCCTTCCGAATACACTGGAAGTACCCTAGCACTCTGCTCTGGCGTTAACCTGATGTGCAACGGTCATGCCTCATACTGTCATTCTATGTTGCAGACGTTGCTAACGAGCTGGGCTGCACCGCTTGCAGTCGGGGCAGTTACTGTGATGCTCCGGGCCTGATGCAACCTCGTGGAGAGTGCGATCCTGGCTTTCTGTGCTATTCGGGCGCCTCTACATCCGGACCGACGGACGGGGTCACCGGAAGCGTTTGCCCAGCTGGTGGCTATTGCCTCTCGGGGGCTCTGTATGCCGAGCCGTGTCCAGACGGCACTTACTCGGATCGCATTGGTTCTATCAACAACTACGATTGCATTGTCTGCGATGCTGGCTACTATTGCAAACTGTCATCGGGGCAGCTTGCGTCAGGCAAACCGAACGGTCCCTGCTGGGGTGGCTACTATTGTACCGGTGGAGCTTACAGTCCAATGCAGTACTCAGCTACCCCGGGTAAGTGGTAGCCATGATAGCATCGCTGCCCACCCGCAGGTGACTCGGATGTCCTCACTGCTTTTGCCGGCCGGCTGTTAGTGGAATGGATACGCCCATCCTAGTTGTATACAAGCAGTTGAAGTCGGGCTGCCCCCATGGCTAGAGCAGTAGGCGTGTTCTGGCATGCAAGGGTGCCCTGAGCCACCTGTGCTGTAGCTGCATATTAAATACCCAACAAGTAGTTAGAAAGTCAGTAGAACTTAAACCCTAGAAACCCTACCATGCAGAGCTGTGCCCTTGACCGTGTTTTGGTGTTGGTGCACCACAGCACTTATCTGTGTGGACAGGCACATTAATGACTCGTTTTGCTGTCACCCGACAGTACATCAGCATGTGAGAGTTGTGGCTTGCTGGCTCTGACCATTGATCCAGATCTGGCATGCTATTCTCTTTATTTAATCCAGCTGTCGAACCTATATTTTATCCAACCGCCGAGCTGGTTTGGTCTAGCGGTTAAGGTGCTCGCCCCGACCAAGGTCTGACTGAGGTCGTGGGCTCGAGCCCCGAGGCCCGATACGGCTCCTTGTTGGCGCCGCTGGAAATGCAAAGAGAGAGAGAGAGAGAGAGAGAGAGAGAGAGAGAGAGAGAGAGAGAGAGAGAGAGAGAGAGAGAGAGAGAGAGAGAGAGAGAGAGAGAGAGAGAGAGAGAGAGAGAGAGAAAATGAAATACCACAGAGCCGCCCGACGGCAGGGCGGTACTTGCGGCGGCAGCAGGCAGTGCCGAGCTGGTTTGGTCCAGCGGTTAAGGCGCTCGGCCCCCCCCCCCGACTAAGGTCTGGCTGAGGTCGTGGGATCGAGCCCCGAGGCATATGTGAAGCACCTGAATAGAAATTAAGTTCTCTTAGGGTGCTATATAAATGAATTATATATATATATATATATATATATATATATATATATATTATATATATATATATATATATATATATATATATATATATATATAACCTGTGCGGCATATGCGATGGCTAGGTGAGCCGTGATGGCACACTAGGTAAGGCGGTTGCTTTTACCACCTCGGTCCCGATGTCCTGAGGCGGGCGATCCTTTATTGCCACTGCAAGTGGGGGGGGGGAATAGCCGTAAAGGCTCTTCTGTTGCTATACAAAAGAGGTTGTTTAATCAGCTAGGATTTGTTGTTATTTGTTATTGATGTTATTATGCTATTTGTTGGTGATTTGTTGTTATTTATTATTTATTAAAGTGGCAGCGCCGTTCAAGTTCCACTAGACTAAAGTAGATTAGAGACTGCTAGTGACTTATTAGGAGGTGTACGTTTAGCTTACTTGTGTTAGAGCCTGTCTGTGCTTGATTAACCCGAGTAGTGCAGTATTTGACATTAGTGGGGCTCTCTGCTTGACTACAACAATAATAATGAAATTAAAACATTTGTATTGCACTCTAGAGCACTGAATGTTAGCTTGTTAGTGATAACCTGTGCCCTTTGAGCCTGCTTTCAAGTCAGGTGAAGTCGTGATGTGAGTCGATGATGTCACTGGCTTGGCACGAATACAAACTGAAGGCACGGTTTACAAAGGATTTGACTTTGGTTAGAGGCACAGCTCAGCAGCTCGAGTCAGAAAAGCTACTAAGATGTGGAGCCTGAATGATCTGAACTATCTAAGTTAGGTAGGCCAGAACAAGAGAATAAAGGGACCTGAAAGCCAATGGCAGAACCTCGATGTCGATATGCTGTTTGATTTACCTGTCCGCCACTGCTCGGTTCACTTTCTTTAATACAAACAACAACGGGAAGACTGAGCAAAAGTTGCTGACGTTCTCCTGGTCTAGTGTCGGCTTCTTTATGAGCTGTCTGACGGCAGCATCTTTGTGAAGAATGCAGCCACAAGACCTGAAGCTAAGGACATGTCTAGTATGCCAGTTATACTGGTCAGTTGCATATCTAGGTATCTCAGAAGGAGAACAGAACGTATGGGGGTCGAGATGGTCTCAAAGGGATAATGGTAGGAGATTAACTTCTCGATAAGTTCAATTGTAGCAGGCTTGAAGATGGATATTGAGGTAGAGTAGGTTTTAGAGTCTGCTGTAGCATAGTTTTGTCGTGTCACACGTGCTCTGACGATTTTTCTTCGGCACCACAATAGCATCGCTGGATGTGTCGCGTGTGATGAGTTGAGATTGTGGCTGGTCTGTCGGAGGACACACGAGCTGCAGCAAGATTCGAAATTTTGCATACGGCTGACTGCTGTGTGAAGGTTGCATACAACGACTAGCCTCTATGCTTATGCAGTAGGTTGCACATTGATATACAACATTTAGCTTAGAACCGGATGCAAAAATGGGGATCTGACGACTGTGTTATTTTTCCAAAGTACTGCAGGTTTGTACTGAGAATATAGCTTTTCCGAAACGCCTGGCTGCCATAATGATCAATTCTGGAGAGAAGACCATGTTAACAGCTGCATGATGATTCCTGCCAGTTCCAGAAGCTATGACTTCTGCACATTAGCCGTGTTCTGAGTAGCCAGTACCTTTAACCGGGCTAAGCCTGTGAGAGCTAACCTTCGCGAATCTACCTTGCAATGCACTGCTCCATTTGTGGCAATTAAGTTTCGACATTAATTCAAGGTTTCTATCAGAGTTTCCTGTGTCCAATGCAAGATCAAATATGTGCTAGTGGAAATATGTCTTGACCAGCTGGTTTTGCACGATAAATTACCGCTGAAAGTAGCCCAGCACACTTTCCCGTCAGCACAGGTGTGCGGTCTTACTGCTGGCCTTTTGTTTTCGAGCCAGATTGGCGGAGTCAAAATTGAGCAATAATCGCTTTGCTATGACGACGGAAGCATTTGGTTTGTGCATGTGAGCAAGCACATCTTGCTACTCTGTCGATGCCAGTCCAAACATGCCAGCCGTGGGTGGCCTTGTAGTCTAGCTTTGCTGCCTTGCTGCAGCAGCTAGCCAGAAGTGGGGCCGAATCGAGCTCACTGTGCTGTCCACTTCACCTCACTTAGGCCTCCTCGCACTCGGTTTGTCGGTGCAGTCCGATGTCGTAAGGAAAGAGAGTCAGCAGGCCACCGGGCCCATCTCTTTTCTGTTGTGCGCTTATGTTGTGCTCTTTGCCCGGCTCGTAGCAGTCCGTGTCACCTGCCCCCATCACTTGCCGCCGGGTCCCCTGACACTGGGCCACCTGACGTCGGGTCACCCGACACCAGCTGCTCATCGCTCCTGTCAGCATCTTCTCACCAGGGCTTCGCGGTCACATAGCCGTGCAGGCTGTAGAAATCTTCGTGTGTCCGAGCTCGGACATGTGCACTATGTGCACCATGGACGTCGAGCCGTCTGTCTTTCCTCATTGCAGGTCACTTTGCCCCGAATGGCTCCACAATGGCCACGGAGTGTCTGATCGGCACCTATGCCCCTCTGCCGGCAATGTCGTCATGCTGGGACTGTGGGCTCGGCTTCTACTGTCCCATGAAAGCCATGACGACACCTGTGCTCTGTCCACCGGGCAAGTATTGCAACGAGACACAAGGCTATGTGCCTTACGACTGTCCGGCTGGAACCTTCTCGAACCTGTAAGTTGTGCAGCTGCAGTGACCACTGCCACCGGCTGCCATTGTCTCAGTAGAGTTGACCAGCTGCTGTGCCAGTGCCTGATGTGCTGGACACCCAGCAGTGCTATGTTTAGTTATTAGGTGAACGCACTGATGTGTGTGCCAAGTCGATATGTTTAGTATTAATTTCCCATCAAACCACCTCTAGTCTCTGAATTCAGCTGCTGTTCAGACGTGTTTCTATTATAAAATGAATTTTCTGTCACTATACTCATTCAGCTTGTCGGACTATAGGCATACAAACATTGATGAATGCAGCAAAAGAATTTCGCGGCACACGGTCTTGTGATATAAGTGTCTTGGGTTTTCATTATTCAACTCTGAATGCTGGCGTGTTGCTATCATGCCTTGCTTACCTGTATGCACCATTCAGCTAGCAAATTTTATGGGACAACACAGACAAAGGTGCATAAGGAAACAAGGATGGCCATATTTACACTAGATATTTTGCACAACTTAGTTTTTACACAAAATGGAATGGCTCTCTGTCCATATGTAAAGAGTTGCATTCGAGATAATTTTTGTTTAAACTTGCCGTTAGCCTGGTACCAGTATTGTTGAGTCAGTGGCTGCTTTCACTTCTGAAACAATTAATGTCTACACTAGCCGATTTCAAAGTTCTCTGATGGTGCTCTACACATTTATCATTATCATTATTATGATTATTATTATTATCGTATAAATCGTCTATTGCTGTTGCAGCTTACTGATCTAGGTGAGTTTAGAAATTGGTGTTTTTGGCCTCTATAACATGAGGCAACGCAGTCGAGCATGTCATGCGAAGTTTCCTTGTGTATTTGATAGTGCATTTGTTCTCTAGGAGTCTGACCGAAGAGCATGCCAGTGATGCCGAATTTTTATCGGTCGCTGTCGGTCGCAGATCAGTAGATGAGTTGGGCTGTGGTGGCAGTAGCACTAGAAGCAGCAGCAGCAGCTTTCGCTAAAACTAGCTTGCTTAGGCAATTTATCCGCATGTTTTCGCAGGACTAGTGCGACATCGATCCGCAACTGTACCGACTGCCCTGCCGGCCACTATTGTTCTGACAACGGTGCCACTGAGCCGGCTGGGAAATGCAAGGCCGGACACATCTGCTTTGGCCGTGCTCTGGCACCAGACCCAGTATTCAACAACGACACCAGTGGCAACAAGACGATCGTCACGTGGGGTCAACAGTGCAGTCCAGGTGATAACCAGCATTTACAGCCTGCTTTGGATTCACCCAATGCCGAGCTCGGGACTTCCGGGATGATTGTCAATCCTCTCCCTCCCTCCCCCCCATGAAGTACATTCGCCTAGCATACCCGAAAAAGATCACACGATGGCATGCACTTCTCCAAATCCTTAGCCTGTACCGACCTCGGCTGTTTCTGCGATGATGTGCACGCATGCGTGTGAGCAGTACATCATCGACCCTGGGTCTTACAATGCTCGCTCTTCACGGATCCAGGTCGTGGGTTTGAGTCCTGCAGTGACCGATCCTTAATTATTCACAGCAAGTGGTAGTGATAGCCGTGAAAGCTCTTCTGTGGCTATATAGACGAAGCTATTAAATCAACTTACCTTTTTTGTATCGGGGCGACGGTTGGCATGCAATGCAGTATTCTGTTTCCAGGATACTACTGTCCGGAGGGTACGAGTGTTATGGTCGCCTGCCCCGTTGGCACCTACTATCCATACGTCAGTGGCCAAGCCGTCACGGACTGCCTTTCGTGCTCCATCGGATCATATTGCGCCAGCATTGGCCTAGTGGCACCAACAGGTACTGACGGCGGCTGCTCGCCTACTGCTGCCTCAGCTGCTTGTCACTGCAGCGACGGTACTGGTCGATTGGAAAGAAGAAAAAATCGCCTGCTGCATAGCTGCTCCAGACAGGGGTGGGGCTGCCATGGGCAAGTGCGGGCAGATCGATTCGTTAGAGGTGAAGCTGCTGCTTGCTTCTGTTTTTGTCGACATTCTGCATTTCTGTCCGTAGCTCGGGTGCTGTAGTTCAGGATTGCAAAAAATAAGCTTATCTCACTCGAGTCACGCTCGCTGTCCCTGACGAATCCCCTGCAAAACATTGGGGCTGCTGCAGAGAATCGACTTTCCTTGCCATCTCTTTGGCCTAATCCTTCATACTTTAAAGCAGTAGAGCTGTACTGACAAGCATCCATTTCGCCTTCACAGGTATCTAGCTGCCAGACTTTGCCTTGACATAATGTTGCTCCCTACTGTTAGTAACCATCTATTATCGCTTGAAAAATCACTCATTTGTAGATCATATTGACCTCATAATCATGAACTGTTGCAACGATTGCTGACACACTGGTTTGGCCCAATGTTAAAGTTCTCAACTTTGACGACAGACGCCGTGGGTTTTGAGATCTTTGGCATATGGGAAGCACCTGGATAGAGAGAGAGAGAGAGAGAGAGAGAGAGAGAGAGAGAGAGAGAGAGAGAGAGAGAGAGAGAGAGAGAGAGAGAGAGAGAGAGAGAGAGAGAGAGAGAGAGAGAGAGACAGAGGCAGAGGCAGAGGCAGAGGCAGAGGCAGAGGCAGAGGCAGAGGCAGAGGCAGAGGCAGAGGCAGAGGCAGAGAGAGAGAGACAGGAAGACAGGAGACAGAGACAGAGACAGAGACAGAGAGACAGAGAGAGAGAGAGAGACAGAAACAGAGAGACAGAGAGAGAGAGAGAGAGAGAGAGAGAGAGAGAGAGAGAGAGAGAGAGAGAGAGAGAGAGAGAGAGAGAGAGAGAGAGAGACAGAGAGACAGATAGAGAGACAGAGAGACAGAGAGACAGAGAGAGAGAGAGACAGAGACAGAGAGACAGAGACAGGGCGAGGGAGAGAGGCAGGGAGAGAGACAGACAGACAGACAGACAGCCAGAGGGAGAGAGGCAGGGAGAGAGAGAGAGAGAGAGAGAGAGAGAGAGAGAGAGAGAGAGAGAGAGAGAGAGAGAGGGAGGGGGAGAGTTCTCTTAGGGTGCTGTACAAGTGAATGTTATTTTTTTATTTATAACTGGAAGTGCTACCGTCTATTGGCTTGTCGTTTCAGCCAATGATAGCTCAACCGTGCAACTCACGGCTATCTGCAATGGTTGCTTTTAGCAGATTTTTTAGACAGACTGCTCTTGCCACATTCTAGCACTGACCAGACTGAGGCTTAATTCAGAATTAGTTCAGAAATTATTAAATTAAATCATAAAATTATTAAATTGTTAAATTATTATTATTATTATTATTGTGATTATAATTATATAATAATAATTATTATTATTTTTAAATTATTTGTAACGCCGAAGGCTCGGCAGGGTAGGCTTGACCTGCCGCTTACCTAGCGGCGTAGCCTATCGCCTAATGCCGTTCGGTGCGTGCCTACGCGAAATAAGCTGGCCGCAACGAAACGAGCGTTTCTAGCTGACCTGCTTACCGTTACTAAACGAGGTCGTGAGTCCGCAGCGTGAATTGGAAAGCGAGACACACAAATTGGGGGTTTTACCGAACTTTATTCGCAAGCGCACAAAGTCGCTGCGCGTCTAGTTCAGCTTTATCTCCACACTCCTCGCACGTTCTCACAGCACCAACACTCTTGCTGAGGGAATACTCCTTCACGCTGAGCGAGAACCAGAGCCTAAACCCTAACCGGAGAACTAGGAATCCGTTCCCACCTGTGCCGAGGGAATACCCCAAACACGCCAACTTAAACACTCTTGCCAACTTAAACACTCTTGCGGAGGGAATACTTCTCCGCACTGAAGCGCGAACCGGAGCCTATACCTTAACTGGGGAACTAGGGCTCCACACACGCCAACTACGCCTAGCTCGCACCAGCAAATCCCTATGCCGAGACCACGTGCTAGCGCACACACACGACACAAAAGAAACGCAAAACACGAAAGAACACACAAAATGCCAGCTCGGGCACGATACTACCGTATTCGGTGGAGTTCCACCGAATCCTCCTAGCGCTGTCTCGTCCTGTTCCGTCCATCGTCGGCGGACAGCCCGCCCTCCTCCCTCGCTTTCAGAGAAACGAGTGCCCGACGGCGTCGAAGCGCAGAGTCGGACCGAAGACCAGAAGAGACCAAAAACACCAGGCCCAGAGCCAGCATCGCTTGACTCTTAAATACTTAGCTGAGACAATGGGGCAAGAGCTTAGTGGTATTGGGCCCGACACCAGGGCCCATCACGGTAAGGAATTAATACCTGCACTAGGCTACTGGAATGTCCCCTCTGTCCAGCTTGAATGGCGAATGGGTTCCAGACGATTCTTTTTGGACAGAGTGATGGCGAAGGTTGACAGGCCAGCCAACATCTATCAGCAGCTCCTGCGGGTATCGGACCAATTCTAAAGGCCGACTCACCACTGCTGGTCAGAGAGCTTCCTGGCTTGCTCTTAAGCGCTTCCTCTCTAACCGCACTGACGCTCCTCTCTGGCTCACTGCTCCAGGACAAAGGAGTTCTAGCCCGCCTCCGAACAGCTCTTGTTCGTGCTAAAATTCAGCCAAGGCCAGCAGGGCGCTACATATTATTTAAATTATTAAATTATTAAATACAATTATTACATTCAGAAATGTGTTCAGAATTAATTCAGAATCAGAATTAAATTAGTGCAAGTGTGCTCCCTCATTACCGTTAAAAACAACGCAGCAGCAAGTATGACACAAGCTGAGGCACATGGCAAGTTTCTCTTTCTCTCTACCCCTTTCATGGCATTGCACTGCCGAGATGCAGCTCAATGCACTGCCCTCTCTGGCTGTCCGACTTGCTTTACCGTCCATTACAGGAATTTGCCGGGCAGGCTATTATTGCACGGGCGGTGCAATCACCGACAGCCCACTCGGCAACGTCACCGGCACCTTCACTGGCAACGTTTGTCCGGTCAACAGCTACTGCCCAGCTGGCTCGGCAGTGCCAACGCCCTGCGCTGCCGGCTACTACACCAACGAGACTGGCCAGAGTGTCTGCCAGCTGTGTCCTGCTGGCTGGCAGTGCTACATGGCCACGACACCGAGACCATGCCCTCAGGGCTACTACTGTCCGGCGAGCACGATCGATACACCAGCGCTAGCCCCCAAGCCTTGTCCGGCGGGCACGTACGGCGCAGCAGGCTCGCTCTCAGCGCTGGCCGAGTGCATGCCCTGCGATGCCGGCCGATACTGCATTGGCGATGCAGCGGTCAACTCGACTGGCCTGCTGGCTGCCGGCTACTGGGGCCATGCCAACCAGCGCACTACTGCCACGCCCGAGGTCGACAACAGCCCCAACGAGGGCATCTGCCCGCAAGGCTTTTACTGTCCGCAGGGCAGCCCTGCACCATTTCCGTGCCCGGCCGGAACCTACATGTAAGCTGTGGGACGCCCCTCCCCCCCCCCACTCGGCAGGGTGCGCCAAGCCCAACCTAGCCCAGTCCGGCCCATACAGTGGGTGTGTTTATGTCTCCTTGTACCCTGAGCATGCCACTGCCTGAGTTGGCCGTACCCGACGCATGGCACTGATCTGTGTTCTCTTTGCCTTTGCCCTCAGCCGGAGCTATGTGCAGCTGTACTGTTTTGTCACAGGGCTAGCACCCATGCACCGTCGGTGGCAGCATGCACGCCTTGCGATCCTGGCTACTACTGTCCGACCCTCAACATGATGGCCAGGGGAGCGGTGTGCTCGGCTGGCTTCTACTGCAATCGGAGCTCAAGCGAGCCACAGCCCGTCGCTCAGGCTTACGGTGATGCCTGTCCAGCAGGCAAGTCACAAGTTCTGTCCGACACTGCGTGCTCGATACGCGCCGATAGTGACATCCAGCAGCTCAGCCGCTCGCCCCCATTCTCAGCCCTCTCGCCTCTCCTCAGTGGATGAGCAGGCTGCAGTGGCAGGGAAGCATGCTGCAGCTGCACATGCTTCTGCTTTGATCACTATCTTCTATAGGTCTCACCTGGGGTGGATGGCAGCCATTGCATTTGAATGCTGTGCTGCCACCGATCTACTGGACGATCGCTGGCACTTGTCGCAGAACCAATGCCGTGTCGTGCCTGGCTTATGACATAATAAAAAACAACGATTGTAATAACGAACCGATAGCCGAATGCCCTAAAAGAACTAAATCGCTCTCTTCGCACTTTATGTGTACCGGAAAACAAGCATGCCAATTGCAGTGTCAACGCCCATGAGCACACACAGGCATTTCACACGGATAGAGCAATTTAACGAGATATACGGTCAACTCTGGCTTATAAGAATATGCTTGGGCCGGCAAGAAGGCATTCTTATATGTGGACTATTTCCATATGCAGAACTACTGATTGAAAAATCTGGGATGGAGAACTGCTATTCGTATAAGCGAAGTATTTCTAAATCTGATGTTTTTTTACACGGAGTCGGCTATAATCCTCCTGAGCTATAAAGTCTACAAATAGGCTGCCTGACTAATATTTGGGCTGTACACAAACGGTCTCACATCAAATTGAGACCACTGAAACCTAAAAGTGTGCTGTTGGCTGTGCAAACTTAGGTCTGCTTACTAGGAACCTTAATGAAAGCTGGCTAGTCAAGAAGATTGCTTGACTGCACCCAGCTTGATAGAGTTTGGGATGACAGTACTTGTACTGGTTCAGCTTTTGTCACGCTGAGGCCTGCTTCTCCTTGATGTGTTGTCCAAATGACCAAGCAAAATGGATAACTAGCCTAAGCCGATTGTAAGCTAATGCTGCATACCCAGCTAAAGGTTGGTTCCGGAGTGACTGGATGGATGCATCTGAGTTCAGATGCTTAATAAGCTTAAACAAAATATTAATAAATATAAATATATTGTAGCCGAGTTTTAGGGGTCAGAGGCTATTTCCCGCCAAGCCCCGCCATACTCCAGCCACGCTGCCGCTCGCCATGCCTCTGAGCTAGGGTAAGACGAGCTGCCGTCAGGTTAGACCTCTTTATAATATCACATGCACCACAACAACAGTGTAACTAAGCAAATCTACAGGGGAAGGTCCTATGCAATGTACACTAAAGGAGCACAAGACGACGAAGCAAGCGCGAACAAGTGTGTTAGTTGGTCAGTCGATTTCCGAAGTCCGGCCGTTGTACTGACTTCGTTCCAACAGTATGAGCTATGAGCGTATGCCGTAAACGATCCGGCTAGCTGAGTGACTGTTTGGCTAGTCGGAGTCGACGTCCACCACCGTCGAGAGCTTCTGCCGAAAGACACCAACTCACGGGGCCACGAACACGCTGCACGGCGAATGCGGGAATATACAAATAACAACAAGGAGTGTGCTTTCCAGCTACGCTTGGTCCTTCGGCACTCGTTGCCTTGCGTAAATGGCCACATCGCCGGAGCACGCTTGCAACCATCCAGGTGCATAACTCGGCGAGACCGGAAGCCTCCAACACCATGACTTACTCGGCCAACTTTTCCTACTCAAGAGCCCCAGTGACTTCTTGTCACCGTGCATCTGGCAATGCCATAGGTCAGACCCTGGCCTAGCCGGTCACCCTTACCACATTACAGCCGTCCTTTCCCAGCCAACCGTACCTAGCCTGGGTACAAATTTGTACAGCACCGTAAGAGAACTTTATCTCTTTTTAGGCACTTTAAATATTTGCTGAAGTATGTCAGCATAACTTAATAGCCGACTCCATGGGCCCGAATTGCTTTTCCCATAAGTTCAGTATCAGATGTGTTATGAATATTATTACTTCTTTCAGAATCTTGATCCTGGATGTCGGCAAATTTCCTTAAACTTTAGGACGATAAAATAGAAAAACTACTCATAGGACACTCCAAGCATATGGCTGGACTAGAAGGCCGCGTGTCTCCTTGCTGAAGGAACTTTGATGGCTTTCGGTTGATTAATGGATACCGAATAAATATCTTGCGGCCCACCACAACTTAGCTTTTCCTTACCTAGCTGAACTGCACCATTTTGAGCCTTCTCGAGCCCCCAGGTCCTTGATGGACAATAAATTAGCTGCTCAGTTTCTCTTTTTAAAGACTGTTGGCGACAGAAGCTTTTGCTCTACAGGTCAGAGGCTGTGGATCTCACTTTCACAATTATTAAACGACATCTACTATCTTGCTGCCAACTTTGGCACATCCTTTTCAGCCGTTCTGAGTGCTACTTCCATGCTACTCACTACCTCAACTGCTTTCTTGCTTTAGCTATGCTTCTCAATTTTGGTTGTTTCGTGAAATGTAGTCTGTTGGCTGCCGAATGCTTACCGAAAGTCGATTATGCCTTGAGTGTGCTGTAGAAAACCCCTTTTTAAAATCCACTGTCTTTGTGGCTTTTTGGTTTACAAGCTGAGGTACACATACAAGAACACACAAGGCGATGGCTACGGCCACCGCCTTGTATATTCTACGCAAGACGAAAACGCAGAACTGAGTTTTACTCAATGTGAACCATCACATGTTGGCCATTTTGCAGGTACAAATTATATCTTGGCCAATCACAATTTTCAACTTTTGATTCAGCTGGCTACATGCACATGCATTCGTGTGCGCAATGTAGCATGGTCTAATTTCTACCTGTTCTTGTCCTCATCTTTGCATTCTTTGCCACACCAGTTTCGTCCATTCGGCTTGGATGTTTGATTGAGATAAACATTGACAGGCCTTCCGGTGCAGTAAATGCAAAGTATTTGTGGCATCGGATCCGTGTTTATGTGCATTGGAATTGAGTTTTCATTGATTAGGAAGTTTCTAGGCCTTTCGAAGCTGCTCCCCGGAGCTGGATCCTAAGTTAAAGGTCTTCCATGGACCCTTCGCTCGGCAGTCGATTTGCTTAGAGCCTGGGCTGTGCGTTGTTGCCACGCTCCTAGCAGCTGCACGCCTTTAGTGACTGCACCACGGTACAGGAGCATTCTTGCTTCTGCTTGTCAATGTGGTTGCAGCCGGCACGGCATCGCGCTGAGTGCACGCGTGCCACGTCTCTCACAGGAACGTACTGCCCTGCCGGCTCGTCGGAACCAACACCGTGCCCAGCTGGCCAGTATGCCAACACCAGCAGGACGGTCACGTGCTCGACATGCCCGAGGGGCTTCTACTGTCCACCGCAGACTTCCAACCCGGTCAGCTGCCCGGCCGGCTACTACTGCACGGCCGGCTCGCAGACTGGCTATGCGCTTCCTTGCCCGGTGGGCACGTTCAACAACCTGACGGAGCGCTACGACCCGACCCAATGCCTGGCATGTCCGGGCGGCTCCTACTGTGCATCTGCCGGCCTCGCCTCGCCCACCGGTCTCTGCTTGGCCGGCTGGTTCTGCTCGGGCCGGTCAGGTTCGGCCACTCCGGCCGACGCCAGCCCGGGTGTGGCTAGCTCGGTGGGTGGGTCGTGCCAGCCCGGCTTCTACTGCCCCGCGGGCAGCGCTCAGATGACGCCCTGCTCGGCTGGCTACTACTGTGCCTCCACTCAGCTGGCTGCTCCGAGCGGTCCCTGCTCGGCGGGCTACTTCTGCACTCTGGGCGCCCTGACTAGCACGCCTACCGACGGCACCACCGGTACGTGAGAGGCTGCCAAGGTGGTGGCTGTGGTAGCAGCAGCGGCGGCGGTGGTTGTGCTTGACAAGGGCGGGCGGTGCAGTATGAGCATGGCATCTCTTCTTGTGACTGCAAACAGGCGCTGTCGTGCCGCCGTCATTTGTCTCATTAGTGCTCTGCAACAGATGTACAAAACGCTGTGTTTCTGCTTTTCGGTGCATCTTAGGCATTTGCTTTGGGGCACTGGGCGTGGAGCACCCTCAACAAACATGCGAAAATTGAGGGGGAAAAGTGCCTGCTTGGAAAATAACCGACTATTAATCGCCTTCTTCATTTTCTGCAACAATTGCAGCATCATAGCGAATGCAGCGATGTCTGATCAACGTTTTTCATAATTCGCGTTTGATTGTTAGCTCCATGTTGCTAGTTTAAACTTAGAAGAAGCCCATTCGAATGCCTGGAAGGAGAAATTAGAAGCCGGATCAGCTGTCATAATAACTTCAACTAGGTTAAAGCAAGCGAAATGTGGACACAGCCAGATTTTTATTGAGCAATAATGTGCTAAAAAATAACAGTTTTAATCCCAGAGTGCTTCTACGCTGACTGTGTACTTGAAGGCAAGATTCGTGTTCGGTTTCCAGGGGGGGGGGTGAGGGTGGTTTTTCCCTAGAAGCATGACGAATGGAGGTGGGGTGGGGGAAGTGGGGTTATTTGCACTCCTTAATTCTCCGGAAAAGCAGTCCGCTCAGTGGAACTAGTACAGCCTCTGAAGAATGCCGGCACCGATGTGATGCTATGACTCAACTGCACTGCCGTGATAGCCCTGCACAGTGCGATACCTGTTGTCGTGACATGCTTGCCTCCCAGCAGCGGTGTTAGATTTGATTCTTCTCTAGAGAGTTGATAAGCAGCCCCAACTTGGCTATTGGCTTCTCTGTTGGTGGTTGTGCAATGCAGAAGAGATCGGAGAGTTGGATTGGGGCTCTTTTAGCCGGCAATATCGCTTAGGGGATCAACACACATGCACGCACACACTCACGCACGCTCGCACTCATGCACGCATGCACGCGCACACACACACACACACACACACACACACACCAAATTAAGACACAGGGGGTAATGTGTGCTGCAGTTGTCATCAACCGAGTCTGGTGAGCGACCCGAGTCATGTCATGTCTCAAGAGGCTTCTTTAGTCTGCTTACGGTCGAGAGAATGCTGGGTGGGCTTCATTCACATCAAATGAGCAACCGTATTTGTTTGGCTACTTCTTTGCAAGCGATCCGACCGTGGAAGTTTGGATTGTGGATTATTAAGGTCCATAAAAGTAAAAAAAAAAAGGCCGGGCTCAAACCGAAGGCAACCAGGGGCAAGTCAAATGCAAGATCATCGATTGAAAGTCACTGTACACAATAACAAAGACAAAGCGACTTAATAAGTGTCGGCGTACAATTTATAGTTGGTGCATGTTTTTAGTATCTCCCGATTTCGTGATACGAACATGAATTCATGGGTAAAAGCAAGCAGAACCTTCAAGAAAGCTAGCCAAGTTTGTCTTTTATCCCAAAAAGAGAGGTAGTGATATCTGTGCATGCATTTGAGTGGCTTTGCTTTTTTAATCGGTCATAAAAGACCGTCATGGTATCTCTCACGAATCTCCGAAACAGCTCGATTTGACTAATCATGAACCACACAACAGCGTTTAGCAAGAGTCCCGAAATTGTCATTTTAGTCATCGGGCATGAATATTTGTTACAGCAGTGATGGAAAAATCCTTATCGTTACCATAGTCTCACCAGTGATAACTTCATTGGTTGATGCAGGATCAAACGACATGGGACTACAGTACTACCATGTTAGTGTACGACTCCAACTGCCAAGTAGGGATTTTGGATAGCTTCTGTGTACTGCCAAGTATGCAGCTTCTTGCTTGCAAAAAAGTTTTGTTTACCATCCTCAGATCGCGCCAGACCTCTGTGATTACCGAGCGTACTGCAGCCGTCCTGTAGAAGCCAGTGTTGGCAGCGTGACTGCCAAGAGAGAAAGAGAGAAGGGCACGCTGCACCCTGCCATCTAAGCCGGGCTGGCATGTTCCCCCTTTCGAACTGGCGATGGCCTATGATTGAACGCTGGCTGTTGTATTCCAATCAGGCAACAAGTGCTTCGGCGGTCGTTACTGTCCAGCTGGCAGCTCAGCCGGCACCAGCTGTCCGCCGGGCACCTACCTGAATGCCACCGGCGCCCAGCAGCTGAGCGATTGCATCGCCTGCCCTCAGGGCACGTACTGTGCCGGAGCAGGCAACAGCTTCCCCACTGGCCTGTGCTCTGGTGGCTTCTTCTGCACCAGCGGCTCGTCGACGAATGCTCCGCCAGGAAATGCTTGCACCGCGGGTGAGTCGTCGACTAACGGAGCACAGCTTGCTTATGCTTGTGCTGTGCAGCCAATGATTATAGTTCGCCCTTTGGACGACAGCATGAAGTTCTTTTAGTCCATATTGTATGCCGGCTGAAATGAAGCCTGCATTTGATGCAGGGTTCCTAACATTGACAAACTTTGTGGCTCACTCTGTTCCAATCACATGGCTTTTATGCGCGAGTGCCTAACTTTGAGCTCAACATCAACGAATTCATGCTGCATGGCTGCAGTATATCAGTATTTATCAGTATATCAGTATATCAGAATTTATCAGTATATCAGGCTATTATTATATTTATTATTTTATTATTATTATATTTATTATATTATTATTATTATTATTTATTATTATATTTATCAGTATATCAGGCCAGTTTAGTACTTCTTGACTAATCCTTGTTCGGCACTAATGCTGTGGCCTAGTGACTAGCCAGAATCCTGTAGAACGACTGTGGTGTGATATCGACAGGCAGCTGAGGTAGATATTTGGCGTATACAAGTCGACGACCTTTTCAGTAAAACTCAGACTCTGTGTGATGTGCTGCAGCAGAAGAGACACCTCAGGAGCTTGTGGCCACTATGCCTATCTAGACAAGGGAGGGCATACAGAATCGTGTTGGTACAACGTCTCACTAGATGCATACATGTCAGCACAGTACTGGTTTGTTTTTTTGGTGCTGTCAATAAGAATCTCCACATGCTTCACATAAATTTACTATGCTTGGCATCGTAGAAAAGCATCTTATTGCCTGAACGAATTTACTGTCACAGCAGCTGCTGCCAGAATGTCAAGTTTCTTTCGCCTCCGTTTGAATGAAATACCGCACCAAATTCTATTCACTTTTCTGCTCTCTTCTGGGTGTTGCCCTCACTTGCCACGCTCTTCATCTGGCCTCACTAAAACGGCTTGCATCCACTCCTTAGGATGGGAAAACGTATTCTTCTTCTCACTTTAGTGCTGTGATATCCTTCAGGGGAGGGGCTGGGAAGGTGCCGTGCTACTTCGTAGCTCCTTTGTACTCCATCCAATGTTCCATTCAGCGCCAAGCTTTTCTTGCTCCTCCTGCCCCTGTAGTCTGATCCCTTACTGGTTAGTGAAGCAACGTGCCGATTGAGGAATGGACACTCGTGTCAGCCGTCTGTATAGTGACAGGCTGCTGAGTCACTCGGTGGTTCACCTGATATCAGGCTACGCTAATGTAACTGGGTGTGAGATCTGGCAAAAGGGATGCTTCTCACACTCACTACCCCAGTCCCCAGCCAGCCGTGCATTGTCTCTCAGTCGGGCCGCCCCAGTTTCTCGATTGCGTCGTGGCACTGCAGGCGCGCTTTGCTGCTGAGCATGCAGGTTAAATTTTTTTTATATTTCTCGGTTCCTTCCGGTCTCAATCCTACAATTGTCGCTCATTCTTCGCAGGTTATCAGTGCCCTGTCGGCTCGGTATCACCTGTTGCCTGCCCCGTTGGCACATACCAGGACACCGATGCACAAGACTCCTGCAAGATCTGCCCGCAGGGTTTCTACTGCAACCCGCCGCCCGTCACCCTGCCGTGGCCGTACATTTGCCCTCCTGGCTTCTACTGTCCAAATGGCACCAAGTACCGCTCGCAGTACCCATGCCCGATCGGCACATATAACCCGAATACTGGCGCTACGAACAGTACCAGCTGTCTGCCATGCCCAGGCGGCTACTACTGCGATAGTGATTCACTGGAAGCTTACACCAAAGTCTGTCCGGAGGGCTACTATTGCAGCTACGGAGCCAGTGGGGGCGAGAGAAACGAGACAGACTCGACCGGCGGCCCATGCCCTGCGGGCAGCTACTGCCTGGCTGGAAGCCCCACACCGCTGCTCTGCCCGGCCGGCACGTACAGCTCGTCGATGCGGCTTGTGTCACGTTCACAGTGCATAAACTGCAGCGCCGGCATGTACTGCGGCAGAGCTGGACTGACGGCGCCCAGCGGTGCTTGCTGGGCCGGCTACCTGTGTACCAGCGGGGCAGACCGGCCCGACTACGCCGACTGCCCTTCGGGCAGCTACTGTCCGGCGGGCTCCGGTGCGGCGCTGCCCTGCCCTACAGGTAAGCCTCACTACGCTGTATTGGTTTTCTGCGTTTGCCCGTGCCAGTGTGAGTGTGCTCATGTGTGTAAGCAGTAGCCTTGAAGATCAGATCCGTGCACTCTCCCCATACTCTCCATGCACTTTACCGAAACTGGGTGAAGATGGGCAGCGCTGGTGCCGAAGTCTTTGCCATAGCATGCTAATGCAGTTGTGCATGGAGAAATAGTACCATTCAGTCTGATGACCAGTTCTAATGACAGCTCGCGAGCCGAGCAGCCGGGAGGGTTGTTGTAGCAACTTTAGCCCATGGCAGGCTGCAGCCTTCGAAATAGAATTGTGCTGCGGCTAGCAGCCAGCCTTGACCCCTACGAGAAGACACTGCTTGTCTTGTGGAAACGCTGGATGCCAGGGCCGGTGGGCATCTCTCTCTCTCTCTCTCTCTCTCTCTCTCTCTCTCTCTCTCTCTCTCTCTCTCTCTCTCTCTCTCTCTCTCTCTCTCTCTCTCTCTCTCTCTCTCTGTTCTCTCTCTCTCTCTCTCTTTTCTCTCTCTCTCTCTCTCTCTCTCTCTCTCTCTCTCTCTCTCTCTCTCTATATATATATATATATATATATATATATATATATATATATATATATATATATATATATATAATCTGCCGCTTGCCTCTTTCAGGGCCAGCTCTTGCTCCTGAAGAGCAGTGGTTTGTCGCAACATGTTGTCACTGGCTTTCTCATAACGCCGGTCGGTGGTACTTGTCCGGCACTTTACCCACGTCACTCGAATCTTCGGGCATCATTTAGTACTCCAGTAATTCCTGTGTAGTAGTTCGGATAGGTAGGCTGTATCCAGAGACTGAAAGGACCTAAAAGTCAGTGACACAACCTTGAAGTCGATGCGCTGCTTGATGGGCAGCAAGGCCAGGCCGGTGAAAAGTGGTGTATTGTGGCCACTGTGGCACTCACGATAGACAAGCCTTGCCGCAGAGTACTGCACCAACTGCAAGTACCTTTCATTTTAGTATCTCATTCCAATGCCGAGATCATGTGCTCACTGGCTCTTCGAAGTCGGTTCTCTCTCGAAAGCGATTCGTTGGTTTACTTTGCAGGCACCTACTCTCCTCTGACACGGATATTGGCTTTGGTGGATTGCACCCCGTGCGAGATTGGCTACTACTGCGCTGCACCTGGCCTCTCGGCTCCGTCCGGGCCGTGCGCTGCCGGCTACTGGTGCCCGCCGGGCACGAGCACATCTCAGCCGCCTGCCACCGTGTGCCCTCAGGGTAGCTACTGCCCGACCGGCTCACACGCTCCTCTGCTCTGTCAGAACAACACGTTTGCAAACTACAGCGGCGCCGGACGTTGCACACCGTGCCCTGCGGGCGCATACTGCGAGCCCGGTGCCTCGGCCGCACAGGCCTGCAAGCCAGGCTACTACTGCCCTGGCGGCAGCAGTGACTCATCCGGCGGCTGGATGCTGCCGTGCCCGAGAGGCACATACTTGGACCAATGGGGTGCCACGTCTGCAGCTGACTGCAAGCCCTGCATTGAGGGCTGGTACTGCGACGGGATCCACCTTAGTTCACCCACTGGTGAGTGAGTGAGGGAGTTAGTGTGAGACACGAGAGGGGAGAGAGACAGAGAGTGAGAGAGACAGAGAGAGAGAGAGAGAGAGAGTGAGAGAGACAGAAAGTCAGGCAGACAGAGCCCATCTTTTTGAGAGAGTATGTTTTGGCGTTCACGCTAGCACTCGTATGGTTTTGCAGGTGGGCTCGTGCCCACAGTCATGCCTGCTGCTTGCACACAGTGACACCATGATATTTAGACGCCAACCGCTGCTCAGTGCACTCTAGAAGTGCTTCGAAAAGACGCAAGGCCAGCGGCACTTTCGACCCCCCTTGCAAGCGTTTGATCGCCTACCTTTTCCAGGACCTTGCTCTGCCGGACACTACTGCCTCTTCGGGTCGTCGATACCGAATCCGACTCAAGTCAACACAACACTGTATGGTGCTCTGTGCCAGATTGGCGACAACATCGGCGCCGTCTGCCCTGTCGGCCACTACTGTCCGGCTGGAACGACTGCTCCTGTGCCGTGCGCATCGGGCACCTATGCTAACCTCGAAGGTCTAGCTACTTGCTACCCTTGCCCCGCAGGTACGATAATAATAATATTAATAATAATAATAAAAATAATGCACTCGATAAAACGCCCTCAGAGAACTCAATCTCTTTCTAGGCGCTTTACACTTGCATCATGCCCTACAGCCCCTGGCTGCTGGAAGCTTCGGTGTGGCTGTGTTTGCCCGACCTGCTCTCTGTCAGCTTCGTTTGTGCTACGAGACCAGCCGTGAGCCTTGGCTGCAGATGAGCGTACGGAGTAGGACCAGTAATGATCTCGACGGCTTTTATGTGTCTGCTGAGCATGGCCCGGCGGTCAGCTACGGATGCACTGCCCATCTCTCACCGCCCATTGTCGAGCGTTTCTTCACTCTCGTGCTACATTTTCTTTTCAACTCTTTTATAATGGGCCGGTGGTCTTACTCGGCGTTCTGCTGCTCATCTCTTTTGCGATGCAACTTCTGACTTACTAGATGTGAGCAAGCATTGTATGCACACAGTAGCGAGAGGTGCTCTGACGTTGGTGGCGAATACCCTTGTCATCGGGACAAAACCGCATGACCAAACATCACTCGACATCGAACATCTGGTTTTCAGGTTACTATTGCCCAAGTGGAACTGTCGATTATGGTATCCACGAGTGCCCTGCTGGCTACTACTGCCCAACTGGCACGTCGGCGTACTCTTCGTATCCTTGTCAGGCCGGCACTTACAGCAATGTCACGGGTGCTTCAAGCAGTGCACAGTGCGCGGCCTGCCCACCTGGCTACTACTGCGACTCGCAGGCTCTCACGGTGCCCAGCGGTCTGTGTGCTGCCGGCTACTATTGCTCCGGCCGCACCACGACGGCCACACCATCAGGTAGGCAGCCCAGCGAAATAATCGCTGACAGACTTGGCTCGCTGTTACAGACCGAAAGCTTCAATTGATTGTAGTAGGTGCCTACTGGCAGCTTGCAGTGAGTGACGTTACAGTGAGGCAGTGTGCTAGCAGCTGAACGCTGCTGCCATGCCACACACGGCTGCTGCCGAGCTGCAGCCGACGGTGGCTTGATTTGCTCTAGCGCAAACCTCTTGTGGATCGTTGTGCTTTGCAATCTGGTGAATGCTCCTTGCTTCTTACACAGCAAAATAGGATTTCGGTGCCATTGAAGTGCAGCACCACGGCTCTGTGCCGTATTATATGCAGTAGCAAAGGATCCGAGCTGATAAACTCTTGTCTTCATCCTGAAGCCGTGCCATTCCTCGGCAGTTATTTGCTTGCCTGAGACTCTTTGTATCCTGTTGCAGTACTTACTCTCGTCATAAATTATGGCTGCCCGTGGAGTGGGGTGGGTGTGCCAGTGGTCTGTGACACGAGATTTTTTGCCCTAAAGATTATGCTTTCATATCCTGCTTACTAGAGGATTACGTCTCAGCAAGTTCGTGCCTTGCATTATGTGGACTAGTTGGCAGCATCACGGATTGTCAATCCTGAGTGGTTCTAATCCTCCTGGTGAAAGAACTCTTTACGTCACTCTTGACACCCAACCCCACGGTTTTTGGTGTGTATGCGATGCTTAGGATGGCGTGGCAAAATGAGGGTGCACTAGAAATGCCATCACCGGGCCACATTGGTGGGGTGATCGTATCTCCAGGCAGCAATAAGGCCATATCAATCATTATTACTACATGGCAAACTACCCCTCACAGTTCTTTTGCAGCTCTTCGGAAGACGGTAGCCTAAAGGGATATCCTAATATTCCATCACCAAGCCATTGGTCGGTGCACTCTCATCCTCAGTTTGAAAATGGCTATGCAGACTTTTATTTAGCATCTAGTAGCTGTTGCACGGCTTTGATAGTTTTGATCGTTGTCTCTTTAAGTATTGGTACTTTGTGCAAGCTCAATAGTAATTCTCATGCACCACCATATTTATGCTTTGTGCTTGCTAGTGTTCGAATTGTTATGATTCGGCCCAGCACTCTGTGCTCATTACTGTCGAATTATTATTGGATCATCACTTCGTACAGAGTTTTTACTTGATATCATGGAATATTTGGTTGCAGTCTACTGGCAACTTGGCTGCTAATAAATTGAATGCAGAACTCATATGCTTCGTTGATAGGCACCAATGGCAACCATTGCACGGCTGGATATTTCTGCCCTAGCGGATCGAGTTTGCCTACGTCATGCCCAGGCGGGCAGTTTTGTGCTGTGGACTACCTTACCAATGTGACGGGACAATGCGCAGCCGGCTACTATTGCCTGTCCAGGGCTAAGACAGCTACGCCAGTTGATAGCATCACAGGTTGGCAGCTTCTCGGTCTGATCCAACTGTGGAACAGTCAGAACCTTTTTGAAACTGCTACAAAACATATGTTGTCATATGTGCGGGATTTTCTAGCCCACACGTCTATATGCCTATGTGTGTGTGAGAAAGGGAAGAAGATACAGGAAGAAAGACGAAATAGAGATGGAGAGAGAGAGAGAGAGGGAGAGGGAGGGAGAGAGACAGAGACAGAGAAGAGACAGAGAGAAGAGACAGACAGAGAGAAGAGACAGAGAGAAGGGACAGAGAAAGAGACAGAGACATGAGAAAGAGACATAAAATATTGAAGTTATGATGCATCTATCAGTGGACCACTTTTAATTTGCTGCTAGCTACTCCATTCAGAATATTCTTTGCTCTCTTCAGGACAAATATGCCCCAAGGGCCACGTTTGCCCGATCGGCACCTTGACACCAGTGGCTTGCCCAGCCGGCTACTTCCTCAATTCAACAGGCAACTATGCACTGATTGACTGCATTGCTTGCTCGGCTGGCATGTACTGTGGGGGCATGGGCCTGGCCGCACCTACCGGCTTGTGTACTGTCGGCTATTTCTGCCCCTCTGGCCAGAGCAGCTCATCACCGACTGGCAATATCTGCCCGACCGGTAAGCAACCGACCTCAAGCAGATGGCCCAGCATGTTATTCTGAGCACCGGCTAGTGCACGGGCATATGAATGCATCCACTTCCAATTCGGTGTGTCCACTTCCAATTGCGTGTGTTGAGTGTGCAAAGGTGTTTGCTGTTTTGCTCACTCAGACGCACATGCAGCTAGGGACGAGCACGCTATAGGTTGACGTAACAGCACCTGTTGCTGTCCCTATAGCTGCGGTGGTGCTGCGTACATCGCTACCGGCTTAGTCTTTGGCACACCTTATGAGGCCGATTTTTGCTATTCGGTACCGCCTAGGACACTACTGCCCCGCGGGCTCGACGTCACCTCTGTCGTGCCCAAGCGGCACCTACCGGGATCAGGAAGGGCAGGGCCAGTGCTCACCCTGTCCTGCCGGCTACTACTGCGATGCCACTGCCGGCCCTATTGCCAGCCTCGCCGAAGCAGCCGCCTGCGTCACGGGCCACTACTGCCCTGCTGGCACTCAGTACGGCTCGCAGTATCCGTGCCCTCGTGGCACTTTCAATAATGCCACCGGCCGCTCAGCCGTGACCGACTGCCAGCCTTGCTCGGCCGGAAGTTACTGCGACGTGGATGGTCTGGTTCTTCCTGCGGGCCTCTGCCAAGCCGGTGAGACGCCGCTGCCCTCGCCTTCCTAAGCCATGCTTGTTCTACAAGTAGCTGGCATCAGTGCAACACTACTTTCAATTTACCACCACCACGCCACGCACCATGTCCTGCCCGTACATGTCGAGCGGCTCTGCTTTCGTGGCCTGCGACAGGTTTCTACTGCACCAAGGGTGCCACCTCGGCTACGCCGTCACAGGCGGCCGATGCCAACTCGTGTCCTCTTGGCTACTACTGCACTGCGGGCTCTGGACTGCCTCTGCCCTGCCCACCAGGCACGTTTGGCAACGGCACGAGGCTGACGGCCGTCACTCAGTGCATGAACTGCTCCTCCGGACGGTACTGTCCGTCGTACAACATGACTTTGACTACACTGAAATGCTTTGCTGGTGAGTCCTTAAGCATTCTTGCCACGTTCGGTATTTTGGGCATGCATACGAGTGGGATGCATTCGCACTTGTGGTAGCCAGCTCGGTTCAGCGTGCCTTGGCGTACAGCAGGCGTGTGGCGCGAGTGTGCCTGCTTGTTTGTTGCATGCTTGCATGCCTGGGCGTATCTCCTTTTAATATTGAAGTGGCTGTGGTGATGCTGCCACTCTGTTTTGCCGACAGACAGGCATGAGTGGCTGCCCTCGCGACAGAGACATGCGAGCCGTGTGAGGCGGCACTCTAGCCACTTCCTCCACCCGCGTCTTAACTGGCAGCCTTGCTGTTTTTGTCTCTACAGCGGGCATCGACTGGCTCTGCTTTTAATCGTTGATGCGTTTCAGGATACTACTGCCCTGGCGGCGCTTCGGCTGGCGACTTTGTGCTGTGCCCTGCCGGTTCCTACTGCCCAGTCGGCAGTGCGCTACCCACTCCGTGCCCCGCCGGCACGTTCTCCAGTACACCAGGACTCAGTGCCTCGGGGCAATGCACTCCGTGCATGGCTGGCTTCTACTGTCCGCTGGCAGGTCAGCAGCTGCAGCAGCAGTGGCAGCCGCCAGGCAGGCAGAAAGGCATGCTGGGGCTGTGCTGTGCTGCTACGCTGCAGCCTGCACGCGCCACGCGCCGGCTGCCTCCCCTCAGATTGCACATGCTTTCCCTGGCCCCGTGAGCAAGCGGCAGTCAGTGCTCGTGCAGCCCGACATCCCGGCGACATCCGATAGCTGCCCGGTGTCTGCACTTCTCCATGTCGATTGCAGGCATGCAGCAGCCGGTGAGCCAGTGCTGGGCTGGCTACTACTGCCCTGCGGGACAGTTGGTGCCGAACCCTTCCAAGTACATCTGCCCTGCGTCCATGTACTGCCCGAACGGCAGCACCACATATAGCCAGTGCGCCAGCGGCACATACACGAACGTGACGGGCAGCAGCGAGTGCCTGACCTGTCCGGCCGGCTACACTTGCCTGCCCATGCCGCTTGTCAGCGCCAGCCAGAGCCTGAAGTCCTGCCCTGCCGGCTACTACTGTCCGCCAGGTATCGTGCGGCGCGGCCTCGGTGGCTGGCGCTGGGTGCTCCCAGCCACAGCTTAGCGTGGTGGCAGGGCGAAAGTGGTGCTGCGACCGCTGATTCTTCGGAGGGACACGTGGGTGCTTGGAACACGTCAGACTTGCTGCTTGTCGCCATCTTGTTTGCTTTGTCGAGTGCTGCTGCTGCGCCGCTTGCCATTCGGTCATGCCGAGCTATGCCCAGCGGTCGACTTCGTGATAGCACCAGGCCATTAATCTGAATAGCAATCAACACCGGCAATCCTCATGTCCATCCTCGTGGCAGCCTCACGGTGCCGCCCAACTCAGACCTCGAATTGCCTGGCGATGCTGCTTGATCGGCGATCATTCGCTGGCTGATCCAGCTGTCTCTTTGGCCTACTCTGTTCCCTTGCTGCCTGCTTTCTTCCCTTTGCGTTGCAGTCCTCCCATGTTGCTTTCGTCTTTTCTGCTTAAATCGCAGTCATTGTCTTTTTTTGCAGTTCAAACATGAGAAAATTATTAAGTAAATGCACAGCTTTACACGATGCGACGAGTGTTTTTTTTACTAGCACAAACATAGGCGTTGGTCTTGTCACTAGCTGGAGTCGATAGCCGGGAGAGGGGGCCTGCAACAATAGCATCTATCATGCAGACAGATCTCTAGCTCGGTTGATCATTTTTCTGCCCATCCGCTTTCGAGCTTCTCATGTGTAACTCATAGCGATAGCTCGACGGTTGCAGCAGTAGTGCGCATACGGACAAGCGGATGGGCAAGCATGCAGCACAACTAGGCAAAGGCAAGCAGGCAGAGCGAGCAAGCACCATTTCTTTCGGGCATGCTCACGCGAGCTGCTGCTTCGCGTAGGTACTGGTGCCACACCGCTGCCGTGTGGGTTTGGGACGTACAGCAACATCCGAGGGTTGGCTGCTGCCAGCAGCTGCCTTCCCTGCCCCGGCGGCAAGTACTGCGCATCGACTGGCCAGACGCTGCCGACCGGAAGCTGCCTGCCGGGCTACTACTGCACGTCCGGTGTCGACCGACCGGATCCGAGGACGGACAATAGCACAGTTGCATGGCTGAATGTCACCGGACCACCGCAAGCCTACTTCACTGGCATCGGTGGCGTGTGTCCCAAAGGTGTGACCTCTCTCGTAGGGTTTCTTTTCCCACACTCGACGTTGGATCGTTTTCTTAGGGTCTATGATGTACATGTACCATATCGATGTGTTTATAGTACAGGTTTCCGTTATGTGCAGCAGTTAGCTTGGAAAGATTGCTCTAGTCACTGCATTTATCACACCTTGCAATACAAGTAAATTTACTCCGTATAGTAACTATATATGTAACAATATGTTTACATACTGTATACACTGTATAATAATAATAATAATATTGCACTTGATAAAGTGCCCTCAGAGAACTTAATCTCTTTCTAGGCGCTTTACATATGCTGCAAAGTGATATGCAATAGAATAGTAAGTAAAATCATGCTTGAAAAACAAACAAAATGAATAATATGGTTAGGGGTGACATGCACAGGGTCAGCATGCACAGTGTCAGCACGCATAAGCACATCAAGGACGAATCACAGGGACCCACTAAATGCTGTCCTAAATAGGTGTGTTACACATACATATACACACACACGTGTATATATACATATATACATATATATACATATACATATATATATATATATATATATACATATATATGTATACATATATACATATATATATATATACATATATATGTATGTATGTATGCACACACATGCACACGCACACCTCCCACGTCTATTTACGCATATGCATTATACACTCTATGTGTTGTACGTTTATGTGAGACGTTTATATATTCTTGTTTAATTCGTTCTTTTCACATGCATGCCAGCATTTTTCTGAAGTTGTACTACACATACTGTTTTTTTACCTATGCATACTAGTATGCTCACAAGGCAATATGGCTAAGACAGTGTAGTGAGCAGATTCAGAGACCTTTCATGCTTATTTTTAGGCTACTATTGTCCTGCAGTTTCGTCTCGGCCTCTAGCATGCGTGGCCGGCACCTACGCTGATGTGGAGGGCCTCAGTGCATGCCTGCCATGTCCGGCTGGATATTACTGCTTGGCCATAGCCACCGGCTACGCCTTCTCACCGTGCCCTGCAGGTAGGCTGCCGAAACCAGTTTATCAGGGTATACCTTACCCTGTCCTTTCGGCCTCGACTGCTCCGTGCAAGTTCCACGTGGCTTGAAGAAGGTGAAGCCCAAGCTTGTTTGCACCATTTGGCACGAGACATATCGTCTGGGCTGCTTGGGCTGTTACTTTAGTTCCGAAGCTTGTGTGGACACTTCTTCACCTTAGGATTTCTGAGTTATATCACTGTTATTCAATAATCAGTAGCCTAGATCCATAGCTCGACCGGGATTTCAGGTTAGGCCACTTGTCGTTGTTTGCATTCTTTTTTTGTTCCCTCAGCCACCTCTCCTTGCTACCTCGTTTGTCGGGTAGGTGTGCATGCTTACCAGCCTCGTTGGGAGTGCTTGGACACCTCAAGATGGTTTGGCAGGCAGGCTGCACGTACACATCTCATGCCTAGGTTACTATTGTCCTGCTGGAACCAAGTACTCGACGCAGTACGCATGCCCGGCCGGGACGTTCAACAACATGACGGCAGCTCAGTCGGTCGCCAACTGCTCGGCCTGCACGGCGGGCAGCTACTGCGCCGGATATGGCAACGCCGCTCCTACTGGCCTTTGTGCACCCGGTTGGTACTGCCTGCCAAGTGCGACGAGCTCCAACGACTCGATACGTGGAGGCCGCTGCCAGCCGGGCTACTACTGCCCTGAAGGTATGCTGCTGCTTCACCATCCGCCATCCACTGCTGCTGCTGCTACCCTGCACTGGTTACCAGTCAAGCAACGGATTGACTTCAAGGTTTTGTCGCTCACTTTTAGGTCTCTTCATTCTATGGCTCCAGCCTATCTTTCAGATATACTCCCCCATCAGGCCAAGCATCGTACCACTCGCTTTTCGGAATCCAACAGTCTAGAAATACCTCGTACAAACCTCAAATCCTTTGGAGACCGTGCATTTAGCTCGTATGCTCCCACAGCCTGGAACTCCCTCCCGACCTGCATCAGAACATCCCCTGACCTGACCACATTTAAAAGAAACTTAAAAACATACCTATTTAGGACAGCATTTAGTGGGTCCTTGTGATTCGTCCTCGATGTGCTTATGCGTGCTGACACTGTTCATGCTGCCACTAACCACATTTGCATGCTGACCCAGTGCATGTAACCCCTAACCATGTTATTCATTTTGTTTGTTTTTCAGGCATGATTTTACTTACTATTCTGTTGCGTATCACTTTGCAGCAAATGTAAAGCGCCTAGAAAGAGATTAAGTTCTCTGAGGGCGCTTTATCAAGTGCAATATTATTATTATTATTATTACCCTACCCCCTCCTGGACGGTCTACTTATTTATGGTCGAATCAAAAGTTTCCATGAGCCCCACCCTCCTCAAAGGAACATGTAAACCAGCTGCTTATGGACAGCAGATTGAGGCTATATTCGAAGATGCTGATCACTGATAGATTATCCGGAGGCTTTTTCTTTCTGCACTCATAATTCTCCAGGCTGATCATTGCACAGAACAAAGAGAGATTTCACTCTACATTCACCATGTAAATTCCTTTAGTTGAGATGAAGTAGAATTGGTACCTGATCCTGACTGCTGGCCACTGTGGCAGCCTCTTTTTTCCAGGCTGCCATCATGGTAGCATTGGTTACTAAGCGGCAGCCACTTGTACAGCCAGATGCACTTGATTAAGCAGCTGCTACTGGCCGAGATAAGAGGCCTACGTGTAGCCTAGGATCTACACACGCAAGGGAATGGCAGCAAGTCTGTGCAGGTCGACTGGAGAGGTGCCTATGAATGTGGACCCTTGCCTTGCCTTCACCCCACCCCAGGACTTAAACAGCTTGCTGTGCTGACATGCAAGGTGGTTTTACAGCAGATTCCATCGGACTTGAAAGAGGCACGTGACAGATATAGTTGAAGGGGATACTAACCCACAGAGACTAGGCCTGGCTGCATCTGATGGTCAGCATACCCTTTACAATCTGCACGATTGTTCAAGCTAAAGTATGAAAAAATATATAATTCATTTCTATAGTGCCCTAAGAGAACTTAATCTGTGCCAGGCGATTTACATATGTCACGGGCTCGCACCTGCGACGTCGGTTATTAAATACAGTCACCTTGACCTTTGTTGAGAAGAGCGTATTTCACCACTTGGTTTTACCAGTGCTACATGCACGGTATCCCTCCCGGTTGTCATTATCCCTGTGGTTAGCATTGCAGGCTGGGAGGGGGTGCACCCTGTAGCGCTTGGTTACTTAGTTTTGCTTGATTTGTTCATCTGTCTCAAACCAGGCCGATGTTTATTAGCTGTTGCTCTGCCGTTTGTGTTGTTCAAAGTCCTTTCTTTATTCCTTTCATTTTTAAAAGCTGCTCGCTATAAATTGTGCACTTGGTTGCAGGCTGCTCGCTTTGTCTCGTCGTCTGCCCGGGCATGCCTCCTGGTCTTCTGCTAGTAGTCGCTCATCCCCTTTCTTGCTTCAAGTTTTGGTTTCATATGTGTAACCAGGATTATTCCAACAGGTGTAAGTGGCAAACCGTATCTTTGCCAAGGGCTGCCGATCGTGGGAAGGCTGCATGGGTGTGGGAGGTAGAATTGTCTAGCACTGGCCTTCCCGTCGATCTGTGGGGTTGGGCCAATAGGCTTTGTCCCCGAGGGCTTGCTGCCTTTGTGATAGAACTCGTCTAAAGTGAGACCGATCACGGAGTTGCCATTCATCTTCGTGTTGTAGGCTCACGTGAACCTGTCCCCTGTGATGCTGGCACGTTCTGCCAGACTGCGGTTTTAGCAAAGCCTACCGGCAGTTGCTCGGCAGGCTACTATTGCACCTCTGCTGCAAAAACTGCTAGGCCATCGGGTGCCGACTCGACAGGCGCCATCTGCCCAGCAGGCTACTACTGCCCGCAGGCATCCGCGCAGCCGCAGCCCTGCCGGCCCGGCACGTACAGCACTTCGCGCGGCAGTCAGGCACCGACCGACTGTGCACCATGCCCAGGCGGCCGCTACTGTGCAAGCTGGAACATGACGGCCCCTTCTGGAAGCTGCCTTCAAGGTAATGAAAAACTCCCGGGTACTGTGTCCAGCTAGACCATTAAAACCAGCTGACGCTTGCCTGCTAGACTCGTATTCTGCAGTGCCTTCTCGTGCATGACGGTACCTACTGCTGCCCGACTGTCAACGTGCAGAGTGATAAGGGGGCGCAGGCTTGCACCTGGCGCGTTCCTTTGCCATACTTGGATTTTAGAAGCACCAGCCGGCGTATCTATTACCGGATGTTGCCTGCGGTTGGTTAGAGGGGTGACAAGCGCAGGGTCAGCATGCAAATATGGTTAGTGGAAACATGCACAGTGTCAGCACACATAAGCTCACAAAGGACGAATCACACGGACCCACTAAATTCTGTGATAAATAGATGCGTTTTGACTTTTTTCCTAATGTGGTCACGTCACGGAATCTCTTGACGCAAGTCAAAAGTGAGTTCCAGGCTTTGGGAGCATGCAAACTAAAGGCACGGTCTCCAAAGGATTTGAGGCTCAACGATTAGATTCCGAAAAGCAGGTGGTACTATGCTTAGCCTAGTGGGCCAGTAAATGTGATGGCTAATCTGGAGCCAAATAATAAAAGGACCTAAAAGTGAGTGACAAAACCTTGAAGTCGATGCATTGATTGACTGGGTGGTAGTAATAATAGTAGCACTAAATATAATGAAACATTTGTATAGCACGTTTAACAAACCAAGTCTCTTTCTACTACTACTACTAATAATAATAATGCATTCGTGTAGTGGCCTCAGAGAATTGAATCTCTTTCTAGGCACTTTACAGCTGCTGTATAGAAAAATTACTAAATGATTGATGGTGACATCCACAAGCAGCAGGCACAGTGTAAGCAGGTACATGCACACACGAGATGAATCACAAAGACCCACTGAATACTGTCATAAACATGTGCATTTTAAGCTTCTTTTAAATGTTGTAATGTCAGGGACGTTGTGATGTGCATCGGTAGTGAGTCCCTGGCTTTGGGAGCATAGGAGCTAAAGACAGTCTCCAACCGTTTTGAGGTTCATACGAGGTATGGCTAACCGATTCTAGTCGGAACAGCAGGTTTTATTCAGAACAGTGGATGCTTCGCCTGATGGGGGACTAGTTCCGACAGGTAGGCTGGAGCCAGAGAATTAAGGGACCTAAAAGTAAGTGACACCACCCTCAAGTCGATACACTGCTTGATTGGGAGCCAGTGCATTTAGGCAAGAAGTGGTAGGATGTGGCAGCTGCCATGCTCACGACAGACAAGTCTAATGCATTTTATTTATTCTGGTAAGCAGCATGTCAATTGATCAGTGATAGCATGCACAGTTTGAGCATGCATACGTACATGCAGGTCAATTCATATGGGCGAAGCAAGTGCTGTGAGGAGGGATTTTCAGCAACTTTTTAACCTCAAGTCGATGGATGTAGTGATTTCAGCCGATGGTGACATAGTTCCTTGCAGGCGCGCGTGCTACAGCAATGTCGGCCTCCTCCCCCTTTTTTTAGTTGATTGCTCCCGCTAACCGTGGCACACCTGACATAACCTCGATCATCGCTGGGCCGGTCAGTCTTTGTAGCCCCAGTGGGGCGTTCCTGACAGTTGGCACTTCAGATCGTTTGGTGCTGCAGCCCCCTTCCAGGGCTCTCGTGTGGTCGGTGCTGTACTTGGCTTTCAGTACTGTGTCAGATCGTTCTCATTCATCTTGGATCGCATGCAAACTAAAATTGGAGCAATTACAAGAAGCATTCCATGTTTTCAATTAATCGTGTCTCAGCTAAAGACACATCGGTACCGGTCAGCGTTTTTTCGCCCTAGTGAACTTTTTGAAGTTTTGAAGTGTCTTGTTTTGTTCTGGTATGCTTTGTGTACCTAACTGTGCAGGATCCCGTGTATGTTACTTGCCATAGGTCCTACTAGTCCTGCCGGTCTCTCTTGGCAGCAAATGTTAAGTGCCTATACAGAGATTGAGTACTCTGAGGGTGCTACATCAAATTGTTATTGTTACTAACCGGTGGCCATGAGTTTCTTCATAATTGCTTTAGTATGGTGGCCTAAGCATGATACTTGCTTTCCTTTGCATGCTTGATACCGCAAATGACACATACCCTTAGGAATGAACTCTCTTGCAGCAATTTATAAGGCGTCTAGATTGAGATCAAGTTTGCTTAGGCTACTATAGAAGCGACTTAATAATATTCTTATTACAAAGCAGCACACGTTTTTCTGTTTAACGTGGATTATGGCCGTGTTGATGTTTTGATACACTACTCCCCGGTATTATCTGTCTGTTTGTTTGTCTGCCTCCCTCTCACACTCTCGTTTCACTAGTCATCTTCGGTTACCCCCTTTGCCTGTATGTTTTTCTTTGGGATCGGTGTCTTGCACTTTCCCTGCCGTTGTGGCAGTTCTGCCGGTCATGTTTTTAGGCCAAGAAAATATTTTAACGGCCGGTCACCCAAGCCGAGGTGTCCAGCAGCTGCAGTACCTTTGCTGGGCCCTGCACACCGGAAGAATAGCCAGTCAAAGCAAATCGGTGTTGGGCATACCTCCTTGGAAAGGCTTGCCTAAGCTTGTGGGCTGTCTTCCCTATCTGAGGAGAGTAGAGGTGTCATCCACACAATGAGGCATTTTACATTGGCCCCATCCTCCCTGTTGCTTGCATGTAGCACCATCTGCCACGTTGGAGCAAAGTTCTTGATTCCCCTTTGGGTTTAGTGTTGCCATTTAATAATAATAATAATGTACTTGATAAAGCGCCCTCAGAGCACTTAATCTCTTTCTAGGCGCTTTACATTTGCTGCAAAGGGAAATGCAATTAAATGGTAAGTAAAATCATGCTTGAAAAACAAACAAAATGAATAACATGGTTAGGGGGACATGCACAGGGTCAGCATGCAAATGTGTTTAGTGGCAGCATGCACAGTGTCAGCACGCATAAGCACGTGAAGGACGAATCACAGGGCCCCACTAAATGCTGTCCTAAATAGGTGTGTTTTAAGTTCCTTTTAAATGTGGTCAGGTCAGGGGATGTTCTGACGCAGGTCGGGAGGGAGTTCCAGGCTTTGGGAGCATTCGTAAATCATGCTCATTGATTTCTTATCTCGGCTCTATTTGCTAGCCGTATGCTGCCTACCATTTCCAGGCTACTATTGTCCTTCGAACGAGTCTACGCCAAACGGGAACATCTGTCCAGTCGGATATAGTTGTGTGGCGCAGAGCACTTTGCCGTTGCTGTGCCCCAGTGGATCGTACCAGGACCAGCCAGGACAGTGGGCATGCAAAGACTGTCCAGCAGGATATTTCTGTGACAGCAGTACTGGGGTGGTCGTCATCAATGAGACAGTCCTATGTCCGCCTGGCTACTACTGCCCACTGGGTAAGTCGATAGCACGTATTCTGCCACTCTTGCTGTTTCCACCTGTTTTTGGTAAGGCTGTTTCTTTTTCCCTCCCCTTGCTACTCTCCTCTCTAGTCAGATCTTCCACCTGTCTCACCTCCCACATCTCTCTCCTTGCTTCTCCTTGTCTGTCGGTTGTCTCTCTCCCTCTCTCTTGTCACTCTTCTGTCTTACTTGTCTTCTTTCTCTGTCTTCCTGTCACATTCTCTCTCCACCACTATCTCTGCCTTTGCTCCCTCAGTCCCAGTCTCCCTCCTGTTCGAGTCTTCCTCTCTTATCTTTGTGCTGCTCACCCACCCTGTCTTTATGTTTTTTTGTCCATCTGTGTATGTCTTTCTGCATCCGAATCTCCTTACCTGTGACCTTGTTGTCTTGGTCAAGTTCTTGACAGCATACATGGTAAGGTAATTATTTATCCATAGTTTTCTACAGTCGGTCTCTTCTCTAGGCACCATCTGTTTAGTTTTGTAGCATGTTGTGCGTAGCCATATTTTTCAGGCTTTGATCGAGCTGTCATGCATGCTGTCCGGTTGTCTCTAGGAGCATCGGTACCAGTACTGTGCAGAAGTCACCAAGTTTTGTTGTCGTCGTGTACTCGGCCTGTGTTTTGAGCATGCCAGTGCCAATATTGGTCTACAATAGTTGTCAGCTCGATTATTTTTACTCATTGGTTATGCCTGGCTTGTACTTGTTAGGTGCAGGCTGTGCATGCATGACAGCACTTTTCTCTCGATTCGTGCGGTGACTGGTAAGCCCGTGCTTGGCACGGCATCTTGTAGGCTTTGTACCAAGTGAGACCACTGAGACCCGGTCTGTGTAGCCTTGCTTGGCTTGTGCTTGGCGCAGAGCTGAATGTGCGCTCTGGCTGCTGCGCCGCGCATGCCGTCGAAGCAGCGATACTTTGTCCTTCTTGCTGCTGCTGCTGCTGTCACTGTCTGCCACCCTTGCAGCCATCTCTCGCGAGCAGCCTATTCGTGCGGGCAGGCTTTTCGTGACACGTCTTTGCACTCGTCGTGCAGGCACTTCGACAGCATTGCAGCGGCCCTGCCCTACGGGCACATTCGGCAATGGCAGCGGCTACGAAACGGTGGACAGCTGCTTGCCTTGCCCACCAAGCCGCTACTGCGGCGCTGCCGGCCTAACGGTGCCCAGTGGACTCTGCGCTGCCGGCTACTACTGTCGTCAGTACGCCCGCTCGGCCTCGCCCAGCCAGCCGCCTCTAGCCGACTCCTGTCCGCAAGGTACGTTTCCTCTACCCTGTATGCTCGCTGCTCCTGAGGGAGGCAAGCATTTTGGTTTACTTGGCTTCCTTGCCAAGTAACTCAGTGAGAGGAACATCATCAAACGAGGTACCTGATAAAAGCCAGCACGACAGAACTCACCTTAATTTGAAAAGCCAAAAGTAACAAACACTGTAATGTAGTATCCAACCATGTGCTTCACGCGAGTTCAAGTGCTGTACACAGGCAATCGATTGGGCATGGTGCAGCTTAACGGTGCCTTTATTGTCAAGGACTGCTTTAAATCCCGGAGCACAGCCAGGCAATATGGTTGGTACGTGACATGCACCTGGTACAGCAGCAACATCTTGCCGACCGTTGTAGCACATGAGGGCAGCTCCACTGCCACTAGCTTCTTATATCAGACTTTCGTTAATTTCAGGCTTGTATTTTCAGTTCAAGCAGAGAGCATATTAGTATTAATTTATTCTCGTAGGGCTATTTAGTACTAGTGACTACACCGACCTTTGCTTTTAACTGCTAAGCCATTTATTGCCGATGATTGATGTTTCAAGCAGGGATTTCCTCTTTTGATTTTCCATTCATTTTTTTTCGTTTGCTTTTTCAGCTGTATTTCACAAAGCCGGCTTCATTCGGGATGGCTGCCAAACTGGCCTGTGGCATGTGCACGAATGTGCACACTCACTGCACATGCTTATGAACATATAGAACACACACACACACACACACACACACCAACATAGGTCAGATTAAGCCAAGGTGGGGCCAAATCTTGTCAGTGGCAGCCAATCATAGAAATGCTGTAGGAGTGACTCACCCTGGTAGGCTGATCTAAGGGGGAGCCCGGACCGTTGGCTCGTCTCAATGCCTGCGCAAATGCACACGTGCTTGCACACTCACACAAGCACACACCTGCACACACCACTTACTTTTGCGCACACGCACACACACACACACACATACGCCAGCATATTTACATAAACACACACACACTCCCAGGTGTGGTGCACCCGTATGCATGTGCGCACATATGCTCACCGACGTGCACACGTAATATACATGCAAAGACAAACTGCACAGCCGAAGGCGAAGACATAGTCAATCACTGCTGCGCTCAAGGGGCCGGCCGATGTTTTTTTTAAAAGATGCTGCACTGCACGCATTCCCGTGCTTGCATGATGATCCGACACACTGCTGCTAAAGGCTCGATGGCCTTGTATCACCGGTCACTCGATGCTTGGTGCTTTGCTGTAGGCTTCTACTGCCCGGTTGGTTGCTCCGAGCCGCTTGCGTGCCCGCCTGGCACCTACGGGGCATCCAGAGGGCTGGCCAATGTGTCGGCATGTATTCCGTGCTCTGCCGGCTCATACTGCGAGCAAGAGAACCTGACTGCGCCTCAGGCAGCATGTCCGGCTGGTTACTATTGCCCTGTCGGCACAGTGTCGAGGACGACCAACGTGTGCCCCACCGGAGCCTACTGCCCTGCAGGATCAGTACATCCCATTGGTTGCCCGTTGGTGAGTGCCGGTGGCGAGATGCTGTGGTGCGTTGCCTGACCCGATCGACTCTGCTGCCCATGCAAGCCAGCCTGCTGCCAGATGCAGGAACCTCCATCCCCTCTGCCGAGCTCTCAAACATGAGCCAGCAAATCTGGGCGCTGGCAATGCTTATCCCTTCTCATTGACTAGGGCACATACAGCAGTGCTGTTGGACTGGTGGCCATTGCCGACTGCACTCCATGCTCAGCCGGCACTTTCTGTGGCTCCATCGGTCTGAGCACCACAAGCGGTCCATGCAGCCCCGGATTCTACTGTCCATCCGGACAGAACAGCTCCACACCGGCGTTGTATGCTTGCTGGGCGGGCTATTACTGTCCTACCGGAAGCACCGTTCCTGTGCCCTGTCCATTTGGCACGTTCACCAACGGCACCCAGGCGCACGACTGCACGGTGTGCCTGGATGGATGGTAAGAGCGGAGCAAACGGAGAATGGCGATGCTGCCCAAGTGCTGTCTTTTTGCCTCGTGTCTCGTCGCCTTGTCTTACCTTGGTGACATGCTTGACGAAGTCTGAGGGGGCCCGTGGCAGGGGTGGTGACGAGACTGCTTGCATGCCTTCAGGTACTGCAGACTCGGCTTCATCGTCGGCCGGTGCCCCGAGGGCTATTACTGTCCCAGTGGCACGGGAGACAACTGGCAGGAGTGCCCTCCGGGAACATATAACAATGACACGGGCTTGTCGTCCGTGAGCCAGTGCAAGCCGTGCCCGGGTGGTCAGTACTGCGACCGGTAAGCTATGTTTCTCTCACCGCCGAGGGGATACTGCCTAACCGGCTTGCACCGACGAGTGCTCTATGCCGAGGGGCCTTAGAGGTGGAATGGTTCTGCTTGCAGGACACTATTCAGCACAGCCTTTGCTGTGTCGTGCGAGCATGTTCTGTCTTTGCAGTTGTCTGTTTTTAAAACATGCACGTCGTGACTAAGGGTAGTTCGCGATTGAGTGAGTCTTACTAATGGGGGTCTACTAACCAGCTGCCTCGAGTCTTATGTGTGGTTTTGCATGCCTGTCCTAGCACAATAATTGCATGCTTGCCCAAGCAGGGTACATTGCTTTTCATTAGCTATAGGTTATTTATGTTATTTTATTTTATATATCTTATTTTCAACAGCCACTTGGCTTACGGGAGACAACTCTTATCAAAAGGAATTTGCACTTACAGCTGTGACCTATTTTTAGTGTGGTTGCCCATGTTCCAGTTCGTGCAATGAATTTGCATGGAGGATAGAATGTAGTTCTGGATGCACCACGAATCACCATGCCCACAGAGTGTTTCTGCTATTGCAAGCCTTTATTCGGTTTGGTCGCTAAAGAGCTATCTACGACCTAGAGGTGCCTCAGACTGGCATCTGTTGACCAATTATTTTCTCTCTGGATGTGATCTGCCATTGCATGATAGTCCAATGGTGAGTAGCACACCAACTCATTTCCTGAGACTTGACATCCTGACATTCCTGAGACCTGGCTGCGCAGGCGGCAGCCTCTGGTTTTCCGTGCGTAACAGCCATGCTGGGAGAGCCCCGAGGAAAGGCATTGATCTAGCCGGATGCACGTTTCAATCTAGCAAAATCTTGGCAAAAGCCAGAAGCCCGAGAGCTAGCTCTCAGGGCTGCTTTCTGGCCTAGTCAGAAGGTGCACGAAAGAGACCAAGTGAGCCAAAGTCATGTTCAGCTCTGGCGGTGCTCTCAATTTACGCTCATGTTTCTCTCTCGTGATCCCGAATGTCACGTGCTGCCTGCCCTCGCTCTGCTACCGGAGTGGCTCGAATTTAAGTCTGACTGATGTCCATTGGCTGCTGCAGCAGGCTCTGTTAGTTTTTTACCCGTCGTTTGTCTCGTGGTTTGCACATAGCCGCTGCAGCTAAAAGAAACGAAATGCCATAATTGTACGTTCAGCTATGGAGCTATTGCTGCCCGTGGACCTTGTGCACCCGGTTTCTACTGTGCCTATGGCCTCGACCGGCCGCAGCCAGCAAGCGCCATGATTGGAGGTGGTGGTGTCTGCACAGCTCCTGGCAACCAGACCGGCATGGGTGGCATATGCCCGGCCGGCCATTACTGCCCCGGTGGCACTTCGGTGCCGCTTCCATGTCCAGCAGGGCAGTTTGCCAACACGACCGGCCAATCGGCCTGCTTTGTCTGTCCGGCGGGATACTACTGCGAAAACCAAGGTGAGGTGAATGCATTTCTGCTACCTCAATCTTTTTGGTTGGCGCCGTAAGCACAGTGGCATCAGCAGTCATACCATAGCCTGGCAATAGTCATTTAAGAGGTTGGACCCGTTTTTCGTTTTTAGTTATGCTTAGGACCATCTCCCCGTATAATCTGTCTCACGTTGTGATTAGCTCGAGCTCGTAGAATGCTCGGGTGACCCCGACAGCCCTTAAGAGAATTTAATTTGCAAAAGGGGCTTCACATATGTGGCAGGGCTAGAGCCCACAGTCACATCTGCTAAGGGCAAGCAGCTTACCCCTGGGCCAAACCAGGCATCTAGTGAACAGTATTCCATGTGATTCCACGCTTGACTTTACATTGGTTGGAGACGCATTAGTTCACACCCCTGTCTGACCAAGTTGACACGAGTGGCTTGCAGCAGAGGTCTACGGTATCGGACTGTTTGCATGCTCGGCTCTAGTGATGCCGATAGACAACTAATTTTCTTACTTGTTTTCCGTGTGTGTCTATGAGTGTACTGATATCCATCTCACGGTGATGTTTAGGCGTTATGTAACTACAAATCTGACTTTCGGTTTTGCTCACTGTACTGTGCTTGATCGCCATTTAATAACCACCTCTTCTTGTTTTGCTTCACCTTAAAAAACCCACGCACCGGTACCTGCTGTCGGCATTACTGGTCTTTGGCTGTGTACAGAACACCTTGCACCTCTCTAGTGGTCAAGCCGAAACATTTTGGTTTGGCCTATTTTTGCAGGGTTTGTGCCTTTTTTTCTTTTAGGCAACGCCGAGTACGAGGCATTCGTGTGCCCTCCAGGCTACTACTGTCCCGATGGCACAACGTCAGCTCATCAGTTCCCGTGCCCAGCTGGCTCATTTGTCGCAACGGCCGGCTCCCGGCAGCTCACCGACTGTAGGGCCTGCAGCCTCGGCGCCTACTGCGCCTCTGCCGGGCTCGTCCAAGCCACCGGTCTCTGCACTGCCGGTAAGAGGGACATGGGCAAATTTCTGGCTAGCATCTAACCTGCTGTGTCATTGTCCTATAGTTCTCTAGAAGTAAGTGCCGGAGGCAGAAGTCATCAAGGCTGGGATGCACCACACAATGTGCTCTCATTTAGTGTTTGGTAGTTGGCGGCTGCCCGGCATGGCTGGCACTTTGCTTTTTGCATGCCTTTAGCAGGACTGTCAGTGTGGTGCAGTACTTCCATGTGTAGCCAAGTGCTTAGGGCTAGACCTGTTTGAAACATGCAACTTGTTAAGCACGTGTCCTACTGCATTTTGCGACTATTACCAGCATTTCAGTAGCGACGATTTGACCTAAGTGGCAACCAGCCTATTCGCTTAAGCTCACAGAGTAGCTTGACGATGAAGGCTACCACAAAGGCTGTGAGCTGGTCATGTGTCATTATTTCCTTGAAATGCACAAGACCAAGAAAAATCTTACATAGTTTATTTTATGTATGGATGTAAACATTAATATAAAAATAAATAAGTAAATAAATAAATGTATATATATATATATATATACCCTAACAGAACTTAATCTCTATTCAAGTGCTTCACGTATGCCATGGGCCTTCAGCCCACCACTCGGTCATAAACTATATTCACTTGGCTTTGGTCGAGGCAACCACCTTAACAACTGGGTCAAACTAGTGGGGCACTGGGAGTGGACAAACCTGAAAGACTCACCAATTGGTAGCGCACAAGGGAAGACCTACGCGCTAGTTTATCGCTATTGCCTTTAGGGTGTGCTTGCTGTGATTAGCAAAATTGCCATCTCGATATGTCAGTGTCTTCATTGTCGTGCCCCCATAAATTAGTGCACATGGGAAACCCACGAAGATTTCATAATAATAAAAACCAAATTTGTTACAAGGTTCCCGTACTGCTCTCAGGTTGGTACTGCAATGGAAGTGCCAGCACTCCGACACCTGCCTCGAGCGACCTCGGTGGAGGACAGTGCCGCGCTGGAGCCTACTGCCCAAGTGGCTCTCACCAGCCGACACCTTGTGATCCGGGCGCCTACTGCCCACTGGCCGGCCTGGCCGCACCAGCCGGAAACTGCAGCTCCGGCTACTATTGCATGGACTCGGCCACCACGGCCACGCCCAGGGACGGCACGACAGGCAATATCTGTCCCCAGGGCAGCTACTGCCCTGCCGGCTCCTCGCACCCCATGCCATGCCCCGCTGGCACCTACCTGGATGCCACCGGCCAGGTAATACCCAGCAGGCTGCTCAACTCTCCTCTTCATCCTAGTGTGCATGCATTGCCCCTTAGTGCAAGTGCTCTTGCTGCTGCCGCTCGTGGAAGAGCAGCCGCACCCCCTCCACGTATCTCGAAAAGGCCAAGGTGGAGCACCTGCCGAGGAGAGGTGCCACACTCTCTTTGGTAGAGCTGTGGTTTGGCTTGATCTGCCTTCGGCCACTGACTATGCTGCAAGGCTTTTGTCGTTGGCAGAGCCAGCTGTCGAACTGCAAGCCTTGCACTCCGGGCCACTGCTGCCTGACGGTGGGCCTGTCAGCTCCGAGCATGCCGTGCTCTGATGGCTACTACTGCCCCAGTGGCATGGCCACAGCAACCCCACCAGAATACAGGTACAGCCTCGGCAGCAGCTTTGTTGTCGTTTTCTTTTATCCTGGCAGCCCCGGCCAATTACAGTACTGCTACGTTTGGGCTGCATGGCCACTACTGTAGGCCATTCAGCTTTAATGAATAAGATCCAGCAGCACAACCATGCATCAATGTCCGCTTAGCAAACGATTCGGCCAGGTCACTTACCACTGCTCGGCAATCGGATGCAAGGATGGTGGTTTTGATTTACTGTTTTGAGGCCGTGCCATTGTTCCAACGGTGCGATGCCGAGTTCCTAAATCCATAAGTTCCTTGAGCGACCACTTGTCGAGTTCCTAAATCCATAAGTTTCTCGAGCAACCACTTGTCGGAGGAACAACCCTGGCTGACCTTCTCACTGTTTTTGTAGTTGTTGTAACACTCGTTAGCTCCTCTCACATGCACTCAGCCTGTGATCATAATTTGATGGTAGAATGATCGCTTTTTCGGGGAGAATTGATTCTGAAGGCCAATGGCAGTTAGCAGCGACCTTTGCAACATGGCCTCCTGTAGGTTTGCAAAATGGCCGGTCGCAAATCTGGCCTCGGTTTGGTCAAATCGGCAGTGCCGATGTTCAGCCTTGTCACACAAAAGATGGGACGTTATACAGGCTTGCGATATTGGCAATGAGTACGCACATCGGTCAGTGAAAAAGCATGCCCACTGAGCTGTGGCAATCCAGGCCAAAGTGGCGACTAATGAATGACCATTGCGGTTTGGTTAAGCTTCTGATGTTAGCCTAAATAATGGAGTCCACCGATGTCCGTGTGCTTGCCAATTTAGCTGCCGTCCATTTTGGCCACCGGGTCGTCCTGTGCCCAAGTCTATTCGCATGCATACACACCAGAACACACTTGCCTGCACACAGTCTCAGTTTCTCTACGAATCATCATATCTCGTGCTGTGCCATCCGGGATATGAAGGTGCCAGGAGTAAATTGAGTGATGCTGTAACACAAGCATTGTGCCAACTATTAGGCTCACCGTGTGACACTTGCAGGTGCTCCCAGTCAGAATGCAGGTAGCTGCTCGAAGGTTTAGAGATGGTGCATGCTGAAGGGGATCAGTGTAACCGTTGCTGCCCGAGTATTTGACTTAAGTGGCTCGGCCTGAATTAATCGAAGTGGCTGTTAAACCAATCACTAAAGAGCGATGGAAGGCTTCTCCGAGAACAGCATGCCCTTTCTCATTGCTATAGCTTGCTCAACTTTACTCTTAATCAAAGACCCAGAAGCAAAATATATTAGCACGTAAAGCCTGGGCAGGACCTAGTTGCAAGCATTACTCACCATTGCCCTTTGTAGCAATGGTGTCGGCACTTCTCACCCCCTTCTAAGAAGGATCAGCTTAGTGTTCAAGTGTATGGCTAGAATAGGGGTAGGCTCATTCGGCCATCGTGGAATCAGCACATTTACATGCAGTGTGGTCAATGTGTATACATTGGTAGCATGGATGTCTAGACTGGGGTTTGCTTAGCAAATTTCCACTGGCTGCACGGTGGCTCTGCATGCTCTCAGCAGTTGGGTTCGGTTATGCAAGAGCACCAGACGTGGGCTTTGCCGTTCGCTTGCAGCTGTCCTGCCGGGCACTACTGTCTAGCTGGCTATGGCGCACCAGCACCGTGCGACAGTGGAACGTACCAGGACCAGACCGAACAGACTACCTGCAAAGGCTGTCCTGCAGGCTATTTCTGTGACAAGAACGCAGCAGGTCCAGCCGGGCTGATTAACATGACTGGAATCTGCCCACCAGGATCATACTGCCTACCTGGCACTCGTTATGCAAGCCAGTACCTTTGCCCGACTGGCACGTACAGCAGTGGAGCAGGTATGCGTGCTAGCAGCAACGGTCGGCGATTTTGCTGGATCTCCATCTCATACTGCTGCTCTCGGTTTGATCACACGATGAGTGACTTTCTGACTCAACCAGTGTTTTACAGCTAAAATGATGGGCCAAGCAGAGCTCTATTTTGCAAGAAGCAGCCTGGTGATTTTTGGCGTGTGCTTGGTGCACTCTTTGCGCCAGCACATGGCCATGGCTGCTGCTGCCCATGCTTTGCTGCCTGCACCCTATTTTAGGTCTCACCACGTCATCTGCATGCACTGCCTGCCCTGGTGGACATTACTGTCCTTTGGCGGGCATGGTCACCGGCGACTTCTACAGCTGCAGTGCTGGCTACTATTGTGTGTCTGGTGCCACCAGTGCCACGCCAAGGACACCACCTGATGCCGATGTGTGCCCGCAAGGCTACTACTGTCCACTGGCGACCACGTCTCCACAGCAGTGTCCCACAGGCACTTACGGCAATCGCACCATGCTGACTAGCGCTTCAGATTGCACTCCCTGTACGGCCGGCCTGGCGTGCACACAGCCACGCCTGCAGCAGCCCGACGCCATGTGCACTGCTGGGTAAGTGACTGGTGTGATCACTGGTGCGGTGAACGTGGGACACCAAACGGCGGAGGCTGGTGAGCAGTCTTTGAGTACCACAGAGTGGCTCCTACTTTCGAGACATGACATAGTCGCATGCTCGTGTCCAGTGAGGTCGTCGGTGAAAAGTTGTTAAGAAGTGCTGCCTATGAAGCTAGCTAGAGTAATAATGCTCGGGTGCACTAGCTGAATAAGTACTGCCAGTGGACCAGTTCTGGTGGCTTCTGGGTGATGCTAGACTGACCTCTCTTCTTGTCTTCCCGATAGGGCAAGCCACGAGGCAGTGCTGTTTGATCCATGGAAGAGCTCAGTGAATCTGTTGGTGTTCTTTGGATTGTGAGGGATATCAGGACCTGGGCTATAGATGTTTGGTCTAGCGGTTAAGGTGCTCGCCCCGACCAAGGTCTGACTGAGGTCGTGGGCTCGAGCCCCGAGGCATATGTGAAGTGCCTGAATAGAGATTAAGTTCTCTTGGGGCGCTATATAAATGAGTTATATTTATATCGCCTCGTTTGCGGGATCACAAACGTTGATGCTTAGTCAGAAACCTGAGGTCATCGTGTGGCTTAATTGATTGGGTGAGCAGGGTTACATTAGTACGAATCAGTTCAGGTACACTAGTAGCTGTTTCCAAACCCCTGTCAAATTGCGCCACAGATTTTGCAGCACTGCTGGCATGCAAGTAGGCCAAGAGCAGTGGCTAGAACTGAGGACACGAGTGTAAAACTTGTGAAAAAGCCTTCCTGAGCAGACAGCAAGATATTACAATCCACTGATGGCTATTTTCAGTGAATCTAGCAGAATATTTTTCATCGTGCCACTGGCAAGGCATCGAAGTGGTTTTTTAATTGTAATCAGCCCTTCAATGCCTCAGTAAGTTGTTCATGTTCATGTTCAATGCCAAGTTAAGCCTCCTAACTTTGGGACACAATAATTGAGCAAAGGAGACACCCAATCGGTGTTAATCTGTTTCTTGCTCGTTCTGCTCACTTGTTGGGTCCCGAATTTTTTTAACTTAACTTGAAAGGGCAGGCTAATTGATGGTTTAGGGGAGGTTCAGCATACTCCACACGCTTCAATCGTTGCTGCTTGCTCGTGAAGCCGTCCAATCGCTGGCAGCAGCGCCAGTGGCTGATTCTCTCTTGCAGCTATTTCTGCACAGCAGGCTCTAGCAGCAGCACGTCGGCAGTCTGTCCGGCCGGCTCCTACTGTCCCACCAGGAGCGCCGTGCCGACACCGTGCAGCCCTGGAACGTACAGCAACGTTACGGGCCTCCAGAGCGCTGCCCAGTGCGTGCAGTGTGACGCCGGCTCATACTGCAATGGATCAGGTAATGTCAGGAGCCAGCGGCACTGGCAGGTCGCGATCGTCCTCGTGCTATATTAAGAGCAGGGCCAGGCAGACTAGAGACCCGTGACGAAAAAGGCTGTATGTGCTGCCGGCGGCAGCCGTGGCTTCCGGAAAACATCCGGCCGATGGCACTCCCCTTCTTCTCACTGCAACAGCTAGGCCCCGGCTGTCTTTTGGTCATCATCATTTGGCTCGGCCACTGCTAATAACCTCATAAGAGATTCGATGGGGCGCTGTGCTCTTTGGGCACTCTGCTAAGCTCAAAGCAGCTTGAGTTGAATGCCTTGAGCAGGCCAGTTCTCTTTGGTGGGACCACATTCTCTTCCTTGACCTGGGCAACCACTAGTCGGGGGGGGGGGGGGGCAAATTAGGCCATACTGCCCTGTTGCCAAGTGCATAAGAAAACAAGCTGACAAGTTCGGTGTTTATTGTGCCTGGCTGCCTGCTTCTGCAGCTGCCCATCGTTTCTTTGCTGCACATCGAGCTGTGCTTAGGTCCGGGCAGGTGAGTTCGGCTAGGGCTTGCTGCATGGCGGTCGTCCAGCGGCTCACCGCCCCTATTCAGAATGCTGCACGAAGCTGACACATTTTTTTCGTTGTCGGAGCCTACCATCTGGAATCTGTCGGTCGATTCAGCCGTGCTTATGCAGCTCGGCACTATTTGGTTGTAGGTCTGACGGCCCCGGTCGGTCTGTGCAAAGCGGGCTTCTACTGCTCCGGTGGGGCGAGTAGCGCTGCGCCACCGGCCTCGCCCTGCCCGGCAGCACTGCACTGCCCGGAGGGCAGCTCGCAGCCAATACCCTGCCCATCGGGCACCTACACCAACTACTCGCAGGCTGCCACCTGCCTCACGTGCCCAGCAGGATTCTACTGCGTGCCCACGGAGGCCGTCGCAGGTACTGCAGCTGGCTGCATACCTGCCAGTGCTGCCTACCTACCAGTGCTGCCTCATCGTCGGGATGGTAGGAAAGATGACCGAGTAGGGGGTAGGGAGGGCCAAGAAGGACATGAGCACTCTCGTTTTCAGAGTCTTGACAGCTGCAGTGCATCAAGAAAGTGAGCTCTTGGTATATTCTGCATGATACACGTATGGCCTTAAACACACTTAAGCCGAGTTTGCACGGCGAGTCTTGCTTCTTTCCAGCTTGAGTCGTAGGTACATACGTCTCCAGGACGGCAGACTAAGACTTAGCAAAGACTTAACAAAGGGTCAGAGCTAAACGTGGTTCTATTTCTTGGAGTAGGCAAGATTAAACAAATGACCAATCATAGGCACCGTCAAGTTCACTCATTCTTCAGTGCTGATGAAAAGCATTGTTGATTGACTCGATCCTTACACTCATCGAGGTGTTTCACGAGATTCCCTGTTTATGTGACACCTCGAGCTTGTCATATAGAGTCACATAATGAGGCTTCACAATACAAGCAATTACGGATGTTAATATTCACCTGGAAATTCGTCAAAGCTATCCATTTTAATACCTCCCCAACAAAAGTATTTTCACTTGATAACTTTGGAGGTGGAGCAATTAGGAAGCAAAACTTGGAGGAAAACTGACCTCGTAAACTTCAATACAAGAAGGAAGACAGGAACAAGACAGCTGCATGACTCACAGTGTAAACATGACCTAATCAGTTTTTTGTCTGTAAGAAGGCATTAGGACTAGCCGATCCGACTTTTGTTGGTAGCTCCTTCGATTCATTAACCAGTCAAGTTAAGGTAAGGACCACATACTTGTATTGCATAATATGATGCTGAGAAGTTACTGCTTTAAATATAACATAATTCATTTGTATAGCACCCTAAGAAAATTAAATCTATCCAGGGGCTTTACTTATGCCGAGCAAAGTTCTTACGCTGACCCACAAGGCCTGCCACGACTTAGCTCCTTCGTACCTAGCTGAACTGCTGCATCAGTTTCAGCCTGCTCGTGCCCTCAGGTCCTATGTAGACAATAAATTAGCTGTCCCATTCCTCCGCTTAAAGACAGTTGGCGACAGAAGCTTTAGCTCTGCAGGTCCTAGACTGTGGAACTCGTCCACAATTCTTACGCAACGACAACTACTCTCCAACTGCCGACTATGGCACATCTTTTTCAGCGGTCCTGAACTGCTACTTCTATGCTACTCACTACCTCAACTGCTCTCCTGACTCTGCTATGCTTCCCGCTTTCTCTTTTTTGCGTGAGACGAAGTCTGTTGGGTACCGAATGCATACCGAAAGCCGCTTAGGCTGTGAGTGCGCTATACAAAACTCTCCAGCTTAACACCCACATGGTCTTTATGACTTTGTGGAGTTACTGACGGAGATACAAATGCCGAAGATCTCGAGCCCACGACGGCAGTCATCATGGTGAGCACCTTAAACTCTTGCCAAATAGGGCAGCATTTTGGTACCAAAGCTACTATGCTGACTGCAATAATGAAAATAAGAATAATAATAATACGTTTTTATAGTGGCCACAGAGAACTTAAATCTCTTTCTAGGCACCTTACATATGCAATAAAGGAAGCATGATCATATGTTTAGTGGTGGCATGCACAATGTCAACAAGCATCATATGGTTGTACATTGTAGGCAGACCTAACCGAACGTAGTAGGAGTAAAAAAAGCAGGTCGTAGCTGCTGACTAGCTACTCCCCAGCCAGACTGCCTAGCCTGACTGGGGAGTTGTTCTGATAGATAGGCCTTGCTTAGGTATGTATATTGCTGCATGCCCTCATAACCATCTGCAGCAGCTGTTGCTGTGCATGCATTACCATACCGTTTTGCAGTGATCGGAGGAGGCTCTCGTAGACTGTCTCCTAACCGACACTGGCTTGCTTTCTCTCTCCACTGCTGCTTTTCTGCTCTGTATGGGGGCCCAGTTACCCAGATGAGCGTTACTTGCCAGAATCTGTCATCTGCGCTGCCGCTCTTACTCCATCGGCAGGAAGCCCCCAGTCTGGCTATCGACCATGCCCAAGTGGATCTGCTTGTCCGCCTGGATCTCGTCCTGATACGGTGGTGCTATGCCCGCCGGGAACATACAGCAGCAAACTGGGCCTGACCGACGTCAGCCAGTGCCTGCCGTGTTCCCCCGGCAAGTACTGCTCCGGCTACAACCTGACTGTGCCCACCGGGAGCTGCACACCAGGCTATTGGTGTCAATACGGCCTGGATCGACCGGCACCAACTTCTGCCGACAACCACACCGGGCTCGGCGACGTGTGCACGATTGGCCACTCCTGTCCTGGTGGCACGACATTGCCTATCGGCTGCCCGGCTGGCAGTTACCAGGTACGGCACTGCCATCTCACTGCTGCTGCACGTACCTGCTGCTCACTGCGAGGCAGATAATCACATTGGACGGCCTGAAAAAAGGCCCTGCACACTTCCTTCCCATGCATCTATTAGGAATGGAACCTGTTATATGAAAGACCATGTCATGCCAGAGCTTCGTGCCGGTTGACAGAACAAGTCGTGCCACCTGATGCTTGCCCTCCCTGTCTCTATTTGTCGTAGCCGGCCTAGCTTAAGAGCTAGAGGATCATGTGTTTTGCATTGTAGTAGGCATTACACTGAAACCAAGCTGCTCAATTGTCGTGAGGTGTGCATACGAGGATTCGTTTTTTTCTTTCTATGTTGCTCGTGTATGCCTCGATGCCCCTTAAGATTCTTCTCGTGTAGCATATCCCGGTGGCATATGTAAAACACATGGATATAAATTAAGCTCTCTAAAGGCAATATATAAATAAACTATTATTATTAATCACCTGAAACTGAGCAATCCATAAGTCCTATGCGGTGAAATGTAATTTCTAGAAATACCTGCACAAAGAAAAGTCCTGCTTCGAAAGATCTTTCAGCTATATAACATTGCTAAAATTCGGGCTTGTTTAGGTAAGGATACCACGTCTAAGTTGGTCTGTGCATTTGTGACATCCCGTCTTGACTTCTGCAACTCAGTGCTTGCTGGCCACCTGGCATGTGCAATCGGGTGATTACAGCTGGTGCAAAACTCTGCAGCTTGGCTTGTCAGTCGTGAGCATAGCAGTTGCCTTATCACACCACTTCTTGCCGACCTGCACTGGCTACCAGTCAAGCAACGGATCGACTTCAAGGTTTTATCCCTCACTTTTAAGTCTCTTTATTCTTTGGTTCCAACCTATTTCTCAGTTCTACTCCTCCACCAGGCCAAGCATCGTACCACCTGCTTTTTGGAATCCAACAGTTTACAATACCTCGTACAAACCTCAAATCCTTCGCAGACCGTGAATTTAGTTTGTAGGCTCCCAAAGCCTGGAACTCCCTCCCGACTTGCGTCAGAACATCCCCTGACTTGACCACAATTAAAAAGAACTTTAAAACACACCTATTTAGGACATCATTTAGTGGGTCCCTGTGATTCGTCCTTTGTGTGCTTATGGGTGCTGACACTGTGCATGCTGCCACTAACCACATTTGCAAGATGACCCTGGGCATGTCACCCCTAACCATGTTATTCATGTTGTTTATCATCATGATATAACTCAGCATTCAATCGCGTTTCCATTTGCAGCGAATGTAAAGCGCCAAGAAAGAGATTGAGTTCTCCGAGGCGCTTTATCAAGTGCATTATTGTTATTATTATTGTTATTAGCTTGACATGGTGCCTACTTCGGCTGTGTGCTCTTGTCGTTGTGTGTGTTGTGCCTCCGATTACATTTGGGGACGGTTGCATGCTTCTAGGACGAGACAAATAAGGCCAGCTGCAAAGGCTGTCCACCAGGTTACTACTGCACTGCAAATGCCACCAGCTACGCTGGAACTGCATGTCCCAGTGGATACTATTGTCCTGCAAACACATCGTATGCAACTCAGTTCGCATGCCCCATCGGCACTTTCAACAATCTCCCCGGTAAGTGCATCCTCACGATTAATCCATTTTGGTAGCAGTAGCAGGAGGTAACCGTAACAGCAGTGTAAATGGTAGTGCATCGATCGGTGAGTGCCACCTACTATCTAGATTTTGCGTGTATGTGGGAATTTTTGTTTGCACAGGTACATGTGTAACGCCGAAGGCTCGGCTGGGTAAGCTTGACCTGCCGCTTATCTAGCGGCGTAGCCTATCGCCTAATGCCGTTCGGTGCGCACCTACGCGCAATAAGCTGGCCGCCACGAAACGACCGTTTCTGGCGCTGACCTGCTTACCGTTACTAAACAGGGTCGTGAGTCCGCTGGGTGAACTGGAAAGCGAGACACAGATTGGGGATTTTACTGAACTTTATTCGCAAGCGCACAAAGTCGCTGCGCGTCTAGTTCAGCTTTATCTCCACACTCCTCGCACGTTCTCAGCTACACTAACACTCTTGCGGAGGGAATACTCCTCCACACTAAGCGCGACCCGGACCCTAAACCCTAACCGGTGAACTAGGAATCCGTTCCCACCTGTGCCGAGGGAATACCCCAAACACGCCAAGTTAAACACTCTTGCGGAGGGAATACTCCTCCACACTGAAGCGCATACCGGAGTCTAAACCCTGACCGGTGAACTAGAACTCGGTTTCCACCAGTGCGACCGGAATACTCCACACACGCCAACTCAAGCACTCCTGCGGAGGAAATACTTCTTCACACTGGGGCTGCTTACGTGTATAATGGGAAACGACCCAAATAGACGGAGCCCGAACCAGAGTCTAAACCCTGACCGGGAACTAGAACTCGGTTTCCACCAGTGCGGAAGGAATACTTCACACACGCCACCTCAAGCACTCTTGTGGAGGAAATACTTCTCCACACTGAAGCGCGAACCGGAGCCCAAACCCTACCCGGAGAACTGGGGCTCCACAGACGCCAACTACGCCTAGCTCGCACCAGCAAATCCCTATGCCGAGACCACGTGGTAGCGCGAACACACACAACACGAAAGAACACAAAATGCCAGCTCGGGCGCGATACGACCGTGTTCGGTGGAGTTCCACCGAATCCTCCTAGCGCTGTGTCGTCCTGTTCCGTCCATCGTCGGCGGACAGCCCGCCTTCCTCCCTCGCTTTCAGAGAAACAAGTGCCCGACGGCGTCGAGGAGCAGAGCCAGACCAAAGACAAAAGACACGAGGCAAAAGACCCAGAGCGAGCGTCGCTCGACTCTTAAATACTTGGCTGAGACAATGGGGCAAGAGCTTAGTGGTATTGGGCCCGACACCATGGCCCATTACGGTGAGGAATTAATACCGGCACCAGGCCACTGGAATGTCCCCTCTGTCCAGCTTGAATGGCGAATGGGTTCCAGACGATTCTTTTTGGACAGAGTGATGGCGAAGGTTGACAGGCCAGCCGACATCGATCAGCCGCTCCCACGGGTATCGGACCAATTCCAAAGGCCGACTGGCCACCGCTGGTCAGAGAGCTTCCTGGCTTGCTCTTAAGCACTTCCTGTCTAACCGCACTGACTCTCCTCTCTGGCTCACTGCTCCAGGACAAAGGGGCTCTAGCCCGCCTCCGAACAGCTCTTGTTCACGCTAAAATTCAGCCAAAGCCAGCAGGGCGCTACACATGCATATGTTAATGATTGGGTGTTGGTATACATGTGTGCACGAGAGCATGGTTTTTGACCTGTCACAATTATCATATGCAGTTGGGTGTGGATATACTGTGTGTATTTACTTATGTATTAGTATATGTACCTATAAACTAGTATTGAGTTTTGGCAAACAATATGTGCACATATTCCTGTATGTGTGTGTGTGTGTGTGTGTGTGTGCATATATATATATATATATATATATATATATATATATATATATATATATGCATGCACATACACAAGTACTCAGTTAATGAGGCCAAGTGTGCCGAAGTCGATTATTTTTTGTTGATTTTTTCAATATCGAAGGCTTAAAGGAACCTCAAACTTGTGAACCGAGAACTATTTCACAGGCTAAACCAAAGTGAAATGGCAGTGTGTATTCTCTATAACAGGAGCACCCAGGAATGTGGTTTTTCCCACAAGATCTTGGACCAGTGCATGTTCTTTTTGTGTTCTACCTAATGTGAAGGGCAAAAAACCCACGGCCTTGAATATTGGCCGGTTTTGAGGCTAATGTCACTGCCGTCTACCGGAAGCATTGCCCCTATATTTTTTAACCTCGGCTGTGTGTTTATTTGCCTAAATACACGGATGACCTCAATTAAGCTCTGCTAGCCAGTTTTAATTTACGAAAATAAACTTACTGCCTCGGCAGCTTTTCGTTCAGCTTTGTCTTTTCTACTTCAACAGGGCAGACAAGCTTGAGCAGCTGCCTTCCATGCAGCCCTGGATCTTACTGTGCCGGCAGTGGCCTGTCCACTCCAACAGCAGCCTGTGATCCTGGCTGGTACTGCAACGTATCTGCAAGCGCACCGCAACCGACGGTGTTGTCGGCTGGCGGCCGTTGCCATGCTGGCCAGTACTGCGTGGCCGGATCGTCGGCACCTGCCACCTGCACGCCCGGCTACTACTGCGACAGCGACAGGCTAAGCTCGCCCCGTGGATTATGCTCAGCAGGCTACTATTGCTCCGGTGGTGCCACGACACCTACGCCTGCCAACTCGTTGACCGGAGGTGAGCAGATGCCAGTTAATGGCTACCCACACTCGGGAAAGGGTGCATGCGCACATGGCAGATGCACGGCAGCGTGCATTCGCGGCACGACTCTCTTTCACACACACACACATCCGCCTGACTTTCCCAGCCTCTCAGTCTGGCTTGCTCTCCTCCACCTTTCGTAGAGCAGGCTACATTGTCGCCCTGCAACTCTAGCTATCATTCGGTTGTAGGCGGCCCGTGCAGCCCGGGCTACTATTGCCCGGCAGGGAGCATCGCCATGCAGCCATGTCCTGTTGGAACGTTTCTGCCATCGATTCGATCGCCGAACTCGAATTCCTGCTTGCCATGTACAAAGGGTTTCTACTGTGGCAGCACTGGCCTGTCGGCCGTGTCTGGTCTGTGCTCTGCCGGCTACTACTGCCCCGGTGGTCAGGCCGTAGGGGCCACCAATGGGTTCGAGTGCCCAGTCGGTTACAGGTGTCCTCCCGGTAAGGAGCTGATTCTACTGCAATACTGTCTTGCTTGCTCGTGCTACGGTCACTAGTCTGGCATCGCGGCTTGCCACCTTCTAGTGGGAACGAATGATTCTGCCTAGCCAGGTAGTGCAGTGGCTGTGTGCACTCTCACTACACTGGCTAACCGAAGCTCACTCGTACCCACGTCATTCGTTGACCACTGATTGCATTTGGGTCTTGCAGCCGCACTCATAGTTTATATCATGGAAGTTTGAGGCATGTTTTTTTGGTTTGCTGACAGCATCATCACCAGTGTGCCAGTCGTCGGTACGGCTGCTTCTGTGTTACATGGCTTCTACTGTGCTTTGTTGCCTAGGTCCACTGCAGATTGAATCACCATTTCATTAAGTGTGAGCCTTTGTGCCATCGAGGAAGTGTAGATGAAACACTGTGCAATGATTCCGAGCCACTGGCCAAACGAGTGGCAGGTTTCACAATGGCCAATTGTAACTTAAAACAGGTAATATCACGCCTGACAAGAGATAACAATCTTGATGCTCGACCTTTTCAAGAGACCTGCTGTTTTCTGCATACACGAGTACCTCGGGGATCGGTCTTACCACTTTTGCAGTTGTGTGCTGCGAATGCTTTTGTCATATGAGCATCTAGTAAGTGGTAGTTTTTCAAAAGCACAACGGACAAAATCAAGCTTCACCAATAAACCAAAGCGCCACAGGGGCTACCCTAGTATTGAAACTAAAGAAATTGTGTTGTGAGCTACCGTAATAATGATAATAATACACTTGATAAAGCGCCCTCAGAGAACTCAATCTCTCTAGGTACTTTACATTTGCTACACAGTACTTGTTAGTGTGCAGCCATTGATGCACATGCCGTGTTGCAGGGTCTTCGGCACCCGTTCCGTGTGAAGCTGGCACGTACCAGGACGCGATGCTGCAGAGCGCCTGCAAAGTGTGTCCTGCGGGATTCTACTGCGACTCCAGCTTCGGCCCGGTCACGAACTACACCATGTTTGTTTGTCCCCAAGGTAAGGGCACCTAATGACACCTGTCCTGTGAGAATGCCTTTTCTCGCAAACAAACGACAAGTAGCTGATTAAACAGCCTTGTTTATATGGCACAGCAGAAGGGCAGGTGCTTTGACCGAGGTTGCATGGTAACCTTGTTAACGTATGTGGAGAGAGAGAGAGAGAGAGAGAGAGAGAGAGAGAGAGAGAGAAAGAGAGAAAGAGAGAAAGAGAGAATGAGCATCAGAGGCTTGCCATCTCATTGTCTTTCCAATATTCACGAGGTGAGCACAACAGATCTTCCGTCCCAGTGGGGAGTAGCCAACCAATTTTTAAGCTCATTGATCTCAAATTTGCACCTTTACTTGTTTGGCATCACTTTTTAAATCGGTTTGGTCGCAACGTTTCTGAAATAGCAGCCTGAGATAGTCGACAGCCACCTTGTCAAGGATGACAGGGGCTGGGAGCTCTGTGAGAGTTTTGTGGTGACTCTTTTATCCACAACGAAAGGGAACCTGGCAAAATATCACTTTGTCTTGCATGTCGACCGAAGGCAAACCGATGCCGGTGGCAGGCAGCTCATCGCCTTGCTGCTTACGACGAACAACATGCAACGTATGACGGTGATGTATGACAGTGAGAGGTCAGTCTATACGGCAGTACCATGCCGAGCAGAAAAGTCTGGAGGCAGCTTTGGTTTTGTCAATGATAATGATGATAACAATAGTAGTAAAAATAATGATAATAATAATAATAAACATTTTTTAGCTCCCCGAGTGAACTTAATCTCTTCTGAGACACTTTACATATGCTGTAAAGGAGTTGATGGTAGCCATGAGTTATCCTACTGGCCTGATCAGCTGCTCTTATGTTTTTCTTTTTTGATAAGCTTAGAAGTACATGCATTAGCTCATGGCATCAATGTGCTGTCACAGCTGGGTGCCACACCAAGTAGTGCCTGGCAGCTGCATCAAAACAGCGCTAGTCAAACATTCCTCACATAATTTGGTGCATTCTGGCGCATTACCTAGGTAGTTAGCTTCACCTAGGAAGGACAAGAAGTTGTCCTAGGTTCTTTGTTATGCAGAGTATGAGTGGCAAACTGATACTGCATGAACTCGACGACAACTACTCTCCTGCTACCGACTGTGGCTCATTCTTTCCAGCAGTCCTGAGCTGCCACTTCCATGCTACTCACTACCTCAACTGCTCTCCTGACTCTGCTATGCTTCCCACCTTAATAATAATACTAGCTGTTTAACAGCCTCTTTTGTGTAGCGACAGTAGAGCCTTGAGGCTATCACCACCGCTTGCAGCGGTAATAAAGGATTGCCATCCACAGGATTTGAACCCACGACCTCGGGACCGAGGTCGTGAAAAGCAACTGCCTTACCTAGTGAGCCACCATGGCTCACATTCTCTTTGTCGCGTGAGATGAAGTCTGTTGGCTACCGAATGCTGTGAGTGCACTATCAAAACTCCCCTGCACAACACCCACATGGTCTTTGTGGCTTTGTGGAGTTACACATGGAGATACATTACATTACATACAGTACATTACATTACTCGACCATGCTTGGCTTACCAGTCTCAGGTATTCATATAGAAGATCATTTGACACAACTACCCTCAGAAGACTCTTTAGAAATTTATCTTTAACATTCTCATTCTAATTGTCTTTGCCTTTCTTTCGGATTGACTTGCAGCCTAGAGGGGTATAGCGTGTGGTTCAGGCAACTGCTTGTTATTTTCATGCAAGGTCACTACTGTGGCAATGGAACGAAGCAAGCCAACCAGACTGCCTGCCCGGCGGGAACGTTCAACAATGGCGTCGGCCTAAGGAGCGCTGCCGAGTGCATGCCGTGCCCCGGTGGCTACTACTGCCTTGCCGGCACCGTGATACCACAGTGGCCATGCTCGGCTGGCTATTACTGTGGCTCTGGAGCCTCCACGGCCACACCGACCGGACTATCATCGGCTAACGTGTGCCCTCGTGGCTTCTACTGTCCGGAATCGTGTGTGAACCCCGTGCCGTGCCCGGTGGGCACTTACAGCAGCACTGCCGGTCTGCGAAACGTCACCGAGTGCACTGCTTGTACTGCAGGTCAGCTCGCTAACTGCAACTCGATTTGCATGGCTTTTTCAACTTCTTGCTGCCTTAGCTGCCAGTGCTGCTGGCTTGCTGCTGCTGCCTTAGCTGCTGGTGCTACTGCTGCATTTACTGCTGCTGCTTCTGTTTTCTTTGCTGCTGCTGCCCTTGCTGCTGCTGCCTTTGCTGCTGCCATCTTTGCTGCTGCTGCCTTTGCTGCTGCAATCTTTGCTGCTGTTGATGCCTTTGCTGCTGCCATCTTTGCTGCTGCTGCCTTTGCTGCTGCAATCTTTGCTGCTGTTGATGCCTTTGCTGCTGCTGCCTTTGCTGCAGCTGCCTTTGCTGCTGTTGCTGCTACATTAGCTGCTGCTACCTTTACTATTGCCATCTTTGCTGCTGCTGCCTAACCTGCTGCTGCCTTTGCTGCTGTTGATGCCTTTGCTGCTGTTGCTGCTACCTTAGCTGCTGCTGCCTTTGCTGCTGCTGCCTTAGCTGCTGCTGCCTTTGCTGCTGCTGCCATTGCTGCTGCTGCCTTAGCAGCTGCCTTAGCTGCTGCTGCCTTAGCTGCTGCTGCCTTTGCTGCTGTTGATGCCTTTGCTGCTGGTGCTGTTACCTTAACTGCTGCTGCCTTTGCTGCTGCTGCCACCGTAGCTGTTATTGCCTTGGCTGCTTCTGCTGCTGCTGCTACCTTTGCTGCTGCTGCTACTGCCTTTGTTAGTGCCACTGCTGCTACTTGTACATGTTCCTGCATCTGCTGCAGCTGCTTGGTGTCGTACCCCTCAGTTACTGCTGCTGCCAATGCTGCTCTTTGTTGCTGATGCTTTTTGTTTGTGATTTTTCTCACCTGTTCTGTTTTGCTGCCACTTTTGGCTGCTGCCCAATGGCTTCTGAAAATCCTTGTCATCACTGGTTGCTGATGCTGCTGCTACTGTGCCCTGTCTCACTGTTGTGTAGTGTTGTGGCTGCAGCCGGCTGCTGCTACTTCGTATTGCTCCGGTTTCTCAAGCGTGCAGCAAATGCATTTAGGGCGCTACTGTGATAGCATCAACATGACTTCGCCGAGAGGCGTGTGTGCTGCTGGATTCTACTGCACCACGGGATCTGCAACTGCAGCACAGACAGTGTGTCCGGCTGGTTCTTACTGCATCCAGGGTGAGTCTGCAGCATGTGTTGGCCCACGTTACGCTCCCCTGAAGTGCTGAGTGCGTCCTTGTTATGAAAACGGTTGCCCAACCTGCTTTCTTGCATTAGAGACCCATCCTTAACTGCTAGTATGCTTAGATTCTTTTTTGAGTTGCTGAAGGTGCTCACTCTGCAATCTAATTCAATTAAGCATGCGCTCGTTGGCTCTAGCTATTTCTATGTCCTGTGTGTGACTCTGTGCTGGACTTGTACAATGCGCTTTTTTAGCAGCTACTGTTGCAGCTGCCGCGTATAGACTTTGTCAGTCAATGCTGCCTCAATGGGCATGCGTGCGACTGCTTCTCTCATCCGTGCGACTGCTTCTCTCATCCGTGCGACTGCTTCTCTCATCCGTGCGACTGCTTCTCTCATCCGTGCGACTGCTTCTCTCATCCGTGCGACTGCTTCTCTCATCCGTGCGACTGCTTCTCTCATCCGCAGGCTCCAGCATGCCAGCACCGTGTCCGAACGGGACCTACTCGAATGTCAGTGGATTGGTCAACGCCAGCTCGTGCGCTCCATGCCTGCCTGGCTGGGCGTGCGAGCTCACTGGTCTGACCGCGCCGAACGTGCCGTGCCAGCAAGGCTACTACTGCCCTCTTAGTGAGTGCTGCAGTAGTACATGTGTGGAGCATTCATGGAGTGGTACCCCCTCCACTCCCCCTCGGCTGCTGCTGCTGCCCGGTGTGCTGGCAGCAAGCAAGCAGGCCTTTGCCTGCCCGTGCCAGCTCACTATTTGCGGCCTTGCGGTTTCTACGATTGCCGTCGCCGGTATCAATCCTTTCCTCCATTTTTACTATTCTCCAACTTGTTGCCAGGTTCATCGATTCGAACGCAGCAACTCTGTCCTGCCGGGCTTGCCTGTCCATCTGGCTCGGCGCTGCCGCAGCCGTGCCTGGCCAGCACATACACAAACGGCAGCGGGTCGTGGCAGTGCAGCCCTTGCCCGGCAGGCTGGTACTGCGTTCCCACGACCGTCAGCCGTCCGCTGCCCGGCTACTTTGTCTGTCCGCTCGGCTACTACTGCCCGAACAGCACGGGCCTTGATTGGCAGGCTTGTCCGCGGGGCACATATGGCCAGCGCACTGGCCTCATGAGGGTGGGTGCACATGCCTGCCTGCCTGCTTGTGCCGGGGCGCGTGTCTGCTTGTGCGAGCTTGCGCTTGGGTCCCCGCTCGGATGGCTGCCATGCAAGGAGACGTCGGCTCTTGCCTTCCCTAGCCAAGCTTGGGCAGCAGTCTCTATTCAACCGAGCAACCGTCTTCGTGCATCTGACGCTGCATCTGAAGTTGCATGTGACGTAGCCAGGCGACCACTGATAGGCACTGTGGGCAGCCCGACAAGAGCCAGAATTGCGAGAACTACCTGGGCTCCCCTTTGGTGCTCAGAGTTGCCAGACACCCAGCAAGCTAACTGCTAATCAGGGCCTTTGTGAGATTCGAGCACAGGTGCTAGCTAGCTGCCAGTTGGCAGCATTACTAAGGATAATGTAGTGTATCTCTGGCTGTAACTCCACAAAGCCACACAGACTACGTGGGCATTAAGCAGGAGAGATTTGTCTAGCACAGTCACAGCCTAAGCGGCTTTTGTTATGCATTCGGTAGCCAACAGACTCCATCTCATGCAACCAAGAGAGAGTGAAAAGCATTGCAGTCAGGATAGCAGTTAAGGTAGGTGGGGAGTAGCACGGAAGTAGCAGCTCAGGACGGCTGGAAAGGATGTGGCACAGTCGTCCGCAGGAGAGCAGTTGTCATTGTGTAAGAATTGTGGAAGTGAGTTCCACAGTCTTGGACCTGCAGAGCAAAAGGTTCTGTCGTCAGCGGCCTTTAAGCGGAGGATAGTCGTGGCAGCTGGCAGCGGCAGCCATGCCGGCGTCCATTCTTTGCATAGTGATTGCGGTCGATTTTGGAGCAATCGGCTTTGCTTGTTGCTATGCTCGGGGCACTGCGAGTGCACCGCATGACTTTGGGCGCTGTGACGTGGTACGCTGGGCTACAGGTGGAAGACTGCAAAGACTGCGACGGCGGATATTTCTGCGGTGTACCAGCCGCCAACCGAACTTCGGGGCTGTGCTCACCAGGATATTACTGCCAGTCAGGTGTTGATGTGCCAAATCCATACTATGCAGCTGCAAACAGGTACTGTAATGGCACCAGTTTAAGGTCGGTGAGCTGACATGTGCTGTCAAGATGGTGCTGCTTTTTTGAAGATCTTATTCTCATTAGATCGTCTAGGACACATCTAGGACAAAGTGAAACTCATGCAGGCAATGTGGGTGCTTGCACGGTGGCCTCTGACATTTTCAGCCTACAGCCTACAAGCCTAGGTTCTTTTAGCATGATCCACTCGATAAAAGCTTTAGGAAAAGATGTGTATTTTGTGTGTGTGGAAACCATTGAATGGTCAAGGATACAGTTGTATTTGGAACAAGCAGGATCATCATGTTTTGTATTTGTATGGGCTATGTGTCTTTGGCACTGTGTAGTTGCTTTTTTTGTTGTTGCATTCTTCTCTAACCTCTAGCTCACTTTTTCTGCAGCAGCATCAGCTGCATAACTTGCATTCGACCTCTCCTTACTCTTCATGTCTAAGCGTTTTTTATATTGCGCTCCACAGCTAGGTGCTGGCCAGCTCTCCAAGGCTTAGTTTGTAAGGTGTTAACCCTACGTTTTTGACTCCAAAATACTTTCAAGAATCCCGCTGTCACTGTCAGTGTGCTCAAGGACAGGAGGCACGGAGCTGTATTACATTATGGCGATTGCTGGCACTTTTCTGTTGGTTGTACCTTCGGCTGGCTAGCTGTGATATTTGGGTTTCGAGACTGTGCTACAAGTGCATCACGAATGAACTTTTTTGAAAGGAATTTGCATGCATGGTACGTTCAGTTGTGTTTTTGTTTTACAGCCTGTTGCTTGTGGCTTTGCATTGCATGCTCCCTTTATCTGCCGTGCTCCTTGGCCGAAGTCAGGATGGTTATCTGTCGCCCCGTGTGCCGTACTGAATGGCTGCCACCTATTTGCACATGCTGCTAGTACCGTTCGTTGCAGCTCCTCATCCCTAACCTGCCCACTCGTTGGTGGCCACACTGGTCTAGGAGATGTGTGTCCACTTGGGCAGTATTGCCCTCGAGGTAGCACGCTACCAACCGCCTGTCCAGCTGGCTCTTATCAGGACATGGAGGGCACATATGCCTGCAAATCCTGCCCTGCAGGTCAGCCGCCCGTGTGCGCTGCAACGAGGCAGTCTGCGCGCCTCTGCACGGCCTCTCACTGTAGCACAGTCGTGGCTAAAGTTGCTGCTTGTTGCTCACCCAGAGCACCCCAAACTCTCACTATCGATGGTCGAGTGGCTCTGCAATGGCTGCCATTCATCCTGCTGCATCCATATTTGTATGTGTACCATATATGTATATGTATATGTATATGTTTATGTGTCTAAGACTATGGAAGTATATAGCTCTCATGCGTATTGAGTTAAGGATTGATTAGAAAGATCAGTGGGCCAGGTGTAAGGTGCTCGCTCTTTGCCACCCAGTTGGTGGGTCTCAGTCCTGCTGCAGACAATCCTGTATTGCCTGCTGCTGGGGGAGGGGGTATGATAGCTGCCAAGGCTTTCCTGGTGCAATATAAATGAGACTGTTGATCACCTGACCTTAATCGTTTTTAACGATTAGGAATAATAATAATAATAATAATAATGCACTTGATAAAGTGCCCTCAGTAAATTCAATCTCTTTCTAGGCGCTCTACATTTGCTGCAGAGGAAAACACGATTGAATACTGAGTAATATCATTCTTGATAAACAACATGGTTAGGGGTGACATGCACAGGGTCAGCATGCAAATGTGGTTAGTGGCAGCATGCACAGTGTCAGCACACATTAGCACATGAAGGACAAATCACAGGGACCCACTAAATGCTGTCCTAAAGAGTGACAAAACCTTGAAGTCGACCCGTTCCTTGACTGGTAGCCACTGCAGGTCGGCGAGAAGTGGTGTGATGTGGCAACTGCGATGCTGACGACAGACAAGCAAAGCTGCAGAGTTTTGCACCAGCTGTAATCACCCGATTGCACATGCCAGGTGGCCAGCAAGCAGTGAGTTGCAGAAGTCAAGACAGGATGTTATAAATGCACGGACCGGCTTAGACGTGGTATCCTTATCTAAAGAAGCCCGAATTTTAGCAATGTTATGTAGCTGAAAGATCTTTCGAAGCAGAACTTTTCTTTGTGCAGATATTTCTAGAAATTACATTTCACAGCATAGGACTTATGGATTTCTCAGTTTCAGCTGAGTAATAATAATAATTTATTTATATATTGCCTTAGGAGAGCTTAATTTATATCCAGGTGCTTTACATATGCCACCGGGATTGAGCCTAGGGCCTCGTTATAGGTGAGCACTTTATTCCTTGGCGAAACCGTGTTTAATACAAGGGATTGGAATGCCGTGGTGGTTACCATCGACAAAGCGCTCCACTGATGCATGGTAGTTATGGTAGCATCTATATGGCTGTATAATTACAGACTTGAAGGTAGCAAAGCAGCGCTTACTGCATGCAGTTAGTGAATGTAAATGTTGCCTATCTCACTGCAGGTCAGCTGTAGAGGCCTCTCTCAGAGTTTGTGTGTGTGCTATGCTGAGATCGATATTTAGAAATGCGATAGAAATCTAGTAAAGCAACAGAAACAAGCCAGTAAAAAGCCCCCTTTCAGGACAATCGCCCTCTTGTTTAAGAAGCCCACTGAATGGCAAGCATGCTCAACGCAAAACTCGACTCAGAGATTCCACCGATTAACTATTTGACCCACAGACCACTTTATCTGGGCACGTGTTGAGGATGCATTTGGCATGATTACCACCCCCACCTGCTGAAACCAAGTCATTCAGGCAGTACATGCTGTACTTCCCTTACTGCTAGTCAACCTGGAGCTTGGCAGTTCAAATACATCGACTCTGAGGCACTCTATTACTGCTTGCTGTATTGGACATTACCAAAAGTGGATGCCTTCGATGGGCGGGCGTGTGATCAATATTGCCAGTGCTCTAGCAATGGCACTAAATAGGTCAAGAGGCAGCCCTGTTCGGCTTGCCGGCTCCTTGTCCGTGGCATCGATAGAGTCTTTGGGATTCTCACGTCTAGCATCGGCATCCTTCCCATATCCACCGATTCTAGTTTGTGTCATATTGCTTAAGAAAATTCACGATTTATATTTCTTTTTCTTTTATTTTAAACAGGGTACTACTGCTACACTAACTCTACTAACTACACCGACAAGCCATGCCCAGCTGGCTACTACTGCTTGACAAACACAACGAGGCCAGATCTCTATCCGTGTCCAGCCGGCAAGTATAATCCCTTCACCGGAAAGGCTGCAGCTACCGACTGCCTCACGTGCCCGGCGGGCAGCTTTTGTGCCAGCTCGGGTCTGTCGTCTCCAACTGGCAACTGCAGGTACGGAGAGCGGCCACGAGACGAGTGAGACTCATTACCCTTTTCCATTGAGACACATGTCAAGGCTATTCAGTCCTTTTAGACAGACTCACGGTCTTACTTGCAATGTGTTCTTTTCCTACACCATGTGTAACGCCGAAGGCTCGGCGGAGTAAGCTTGACCTGCTGCTTACCTAGCGCGTTTGGCCGCCACGAAACGAGCGTTTCTGGCGCTGACCTGCCTACCGTTACTAAACGGGGTCCTGAGTCCGCGGCGTGAATTGGAAGCAAGACACACAGATTGGGGATTTTACTGAACTTTATTCGCAAGCGCACAAAGTCGCTGCGCGTCTAGTTCAGCTTTATCTCCACACTCCTCGCACGTTCTCAGCTACACTAACACTCTTGCGGAGGGAATACTCCTCCACACTAAGCGCGACCCGGACCCTAAACCCTAACCGGTGAACTAGGAATCCGTTCCCACCTGTGCCGAGGGAATACCCCAAACACGCCAAGTTAAACACTCTTGCGGAGGGAATACTCCTCCACACTGAAGCGCATACCGGAGTCTAAACCCTGACCGGTGAACTAGAACTCGGTTTCCAACACTGCGGCAGGAATAATCCACACACGCCACCTCAAGCACTCTTGCGGAGGGAATACTTCTCCACACTGGGGCTGCTTACGTGTATAAAGGGAAACGACCCAAATAGACGGAGCCCGAACCAGAGTCTAAACCCTGACCGGGAACTAGAACTCGGTTTCCACCAGTGCGGAAGGAATACTTCACACACGCCACCTCAAGCACTCTTGTGGAGGAAATACTTCTCCACACTGAAGCGCGAACCGGAGCCCAAACCCTACCCGGAGAACTAGGGCTCCACAGACACCAACTATGCTTAGCTCGCACCGGCAAATCCCTATGCCGAGACCACGTGCTAGCACACACACGCAAAACACGAAAGAACACAAAATGCCAGCTCGGGCGCGATACGAACGTGATCGGTGGAGTTCCACCGAATCCTCCTAGCGCTGTCTCGTCCTGTTCCGTCCATCGTCGGCGGACAGCCCGCCCTCCTCCCTCGCTTTCAGAGAAACAAGTGCCCGACGGCGTCGAGGAGCAGAGCCGGACCAAAGACAAAAGACACGAGGCAAAAGACCCAGAGCGAGCGTCGCTCGACTCTTAAATACTTGGCTGAGACAATGGGGCAAGAGCTTAATGGTATTGGGCCCGACACCATGGCCCATTACGGTGAGGAATTAATACCGGCACTAGGCCACTGGAATGTCCCATCTGTCCAGCTTGAATGGCGAATGGGTTCCAGACGATTCATTTTGGACAGAGTGATGGCGAAGGTTGACAGGCCAGCCAACATCGATCAGCCGCTCCCGAGGGTATCGGACCAATTCTAAAGGCCGAATCGCCGCCGCTCGTCTCAGAGCTTCCTGGCCTGCTCCTAAGCGCTTCCTCTCTAACGCACTGAAGCTCCTCTCTGGCTCACTGCTCCAGGACAAAGGAGTTCTAGCCCGCCTCCGAACAGCTTTTGTTCGTGCTAAAATTCAGCCAAGGCCAGCAGGGCGCTACACATGTTTGAAAGGTAATCAACACTAGCTTCCGAAAATGCCCCATAAACTCAGCCCATCTTTACTATAATAGTAATAATAAATGTTATACATTTGATAAAGCGCCCCCAGAGAACTCAGTCTCAGTTTAGGTGCTTTACAATTGCTGCAAAGGAAGCAAGATCGAATGTTTAGTAGTAGCATGCTCAATAAACAACAATAATAACATGGTTATGGGTGCCATATTCAGGGTGTACATGCAAGTGTGGTTAATGACAGCATGCAACAGTGTTAGCATGCATAAGCACATAATGTACAAATCACAGGGACCCACTAAATGCTGTGATAAATAGATGTGTTTTTCGTTTCTTTTTAAATGCGGACAAGTCAGGAGATGTCGTGACGAAGGTCGAACGTGAGTTCCAGGCTTTGGGAGCAAACAAACTAAAGTCACGATCTCCAAAGGATGTGAGGTCTGCATGAGGCATAGGTTAACAATTAGATTCCGAAAAGCGGTGGTATGATGCTTAACCTGGTGGCGGAAGAGATGGTCAGATAGGTAGGCTGGAGCTAAAGAATGAAGGGACCTAAAAGTGAGTTACAAAACCTTGAAGTCGATGCGTTGCCTGACTGGGAGCCCGGGCACATCGGCAAGAAGTGGTGTGATGTGGCAACTGCGACACTCACGACAGACAAGCGTAGCTGCAGATTTTGCATCAACTGTAAGTGCTTGAGTGCACAGGCCGATTGGCCAGCAAGTAGTTAGTTACAGAAGTCAAGATGGGATGTCACAAATGTGTAGACCATTTTAGATGCAGTATCCCTGTCTAATCAAGAGCGACTTTTAGCAATGTTATTTAGCTGAAAGTAAGCACATTTGCCTGTAAAGGTGATGTGGTCGTCCAATGAAAGGTCACTTTGGAACATGACACCTAAATTTCATGCAGATTCAACATTCTATATGCTGGCAGAGCCGATTTTGAGCTATAGGCTGTATACTATCCTATAGGCTTGTGGGACATGCATGAGTGAGGAGTGATTAGTAAGTGTCTAATATCTAACATGCCGCCGAGGCCCTCAAGATACTGAGGTGCTGACAGCTAGCAGTGCACTTTCCTAGCGCAGACGCAGCTCGTAGAAAGTGGTTTGGTTATCCTAAGTAGCTATACAAATGTCTCATTATTATTATTAGTATTAATATTATTTTTACTAATAAGAGAAATACTGAAAATGGTGACTTACTTTGAATTACTGTCTTGCTGCTGCTGCTTGTGCTGCTAATGCTTCCGACCTTACTATTTTTGCCACATGCTGCATCTCTTGCAGTGAAGGATGGTACTGCAGTGGTGGTGCCTCGGTGGCCACGCCTGCCCTGGCTTTGGGCAGCGGTGGTGGACCTTGCTCGGCCGGCCAGTTCTGTCCGGCTGGCAGCCAGACCACTCGGACATGCACACCTGGCATGTTCTGTGACACTTCCAACATGGCCGCTCCACGAGGACCGTGCAATGCCGGCTACTATTGCTCGTCAGGCGCGGCAAGTGCCACACCGTCGAGCGGTCTCTGTCCTGCCGGAAGTTACTGCCCGGCGCAGAGCAGCAGTCCGATGCAGTGCCCCATGGGAACCTACCTTCCCACGAAGGGCAACAGCTACTTGTCCAGTTGCCTACCTTGCGATCCAGGCAAGTGGTTGCCGCCATGCCCACACATCTGGCATAGTCTACAAATGAAAGCACTGTGTGTGTGTGTGTGTGTGTGTGTGTGTGTGTGTGTGTGTGTGTGTGTGTGTGTCGGGGCACGAGCCTACGAGTGGGTATACTTGTAACTTTGTGGGAGCGCATCTGCGAGCACTCCCTGTTGTTTGGTTGCCGTCGCGCACTGCACAAAACGCCAGCCGACGATCAACACCACCAGTTTATTCGACTACGCACCGAGCCACGGGAAGCGCCACAGCCCTCATGCAGACGTTCATCTGCTTCTGTTGTCTTCGGTAGCGGAACGATTGGCTCTGATTCGTTAGCCTTGTTGCTAAGGCCTAGCTGTGCTCTGATTGTCTAGTCGGTGGTCTGGAGGGTCCTCCAGCCTAGTACAGGCAGATAACAACATTTAAGCAAAGCACTGTCATAGGCACACATATGCATACACGAATGTATGCATATACGAAACCACACTTTCGTGAAAGCCCTTTCTATTTCTGTTAGGAATCTTTTCATGGTAGTGCCTGTAGCTTTTGTTGTTTTAGCATCCCTGCAATTAGCTCATAATTATGGCTCCATAGCCAGCAAGAAAGAGCTTAAACTAAAGGGTGATTCAACAGCCTCATTGGTATGGCCCCACTTGCAATGAGCAATAAAGGCATGCCCGTTGCACGATTCGAGCACATGACCTAAAGTTACATAAAGGCTGAGTGCCTTACTGCTGGCTAAGATCCGAGGGCTATTGTTGTGATATAACGATTTTCGTACGTTTTTCGAAATGCCAAACTGTCTTATATCTACATCAATGTAATAGCTTGAAATATATCTCAGATGAAATTCCACAAAGTCATGAGGGTGGCAGGGAGTCACTTCAGAGATAGTATTGTTTTGCTCTTAATCATGCAACTATTGCTGAGCAAGCATTAGCCTGAAGCATACATCTCATGCAACAAAGAGAAAGTGAGACTACGGTTGCAGCAGGGGAGTGCTCGTAGTATGTAACATAGTAGCAGCAGCTAAGTGCGGGCAAGATCTGACCAGAGACTGGCAGTCGAAGCAAGCCTGACTCACTCGGATCGGTGGGTTTTGGGCACGGCTCATTGGCCACCTTCCTAATGTGTATTAAAGCAGTGTTCTGAAGTGCCAGAGTTGACAGCAGTGGAGAGAGAGAGAGAGTGAGTGGTGTGTGTATAGCTTCGTATTGCATACATTCCTAGTGGAATGCCTAATAAAGCATACAAACCCGATTTGCATGGCAAAGAACATGATGTCTTTCCAACCAATAGCAACCAACGGCCTCTTGGTTTGCCAAGTATTTCCATCATTCCGTACTACCTGCATTTGGCTTTTGCATGCCAAGTTTGGTCTGGACCTGATGTTTATCTTTCTTCAAAGTCTCGAAGTTTCTCGTTATCTCTTAATCTCTCGTTCTTCAAATTATTGGAGTTTCATTATATCTGTTTCCTAACCTTTGCTAAGAGCCTGCTCACTGACCTGCCATTAGTAAACAAAGAATTCCCAGAGCTCCATGCAACTTTACGGGGTTTGCTTGTTTCAAGCTAACTTATCTCGTCTGTCTTAGTTGTGGGCCGTTGACGATGATTTGAACAATGCAGCACTTGCAGGTGCTATTTTCTGTGCTGTCTACTATTATCAACCATCAAACCGTCTGCTAGTTTTTGTAATTGTGTGGCTGCTGCACTGCTTCCAGATTCCGTTGCCATTCCACAGCGTACCCCATAGCTGCATGCCAAGCCTTCACTTATACATTTGCGTGTACTCTTTGTTGCCAATAATCTCTGCTTATCAACTGGCTTCGCAGCCGCTCCAAGGTGCTGTTTCAAGGCTCTGTTCAAGAATCCGGTGCTGTTGCAGGACGTTACTGCAATGCCGGCGGCCTGTCGGCAGTGTCCGGTGTCTGCACTGCCGGCTTCTACTGCCCTGGTGGCCAGAGCACCTCAGCACCGCAAAACTTCACTTGCCCTCCCGGCTACTATTGTCCAACTGGGTCTGCCGCCCCACAGCCATGCCCTTCCGGACAATACCAGGTGTGCCAGCTGCTGCTCGATGCCTTGAATGCACCTTTGCTGCCGAACGGCAGCCTTTCTGTCTCCAGATTGTCTTGCAGAAAGGAAGCCGGACTGGTGGAAGGAAGCCGTCTTCGTCTGCTTCCTATCATTGCCCGTGCATTTCCCTGATGTACTCAATGTTTGTAGAATGCCAGTGGCCAATCGACCTGCAGGACTTGTCCAGCTGGCCGCTACTGCAACACCACTCAAGGACCAGTTGTGTATCCGGACGCCTATCTATGCCCGCCGGGCTACTACTGTCCCAGTGGCACACAGTATGCCACTGCTTATCCGTGCCCACCTGGCACGTTCAGCAGCTCGGCAGGTCCGTGCCTGCTTATGGGTGCAATTCTGCCCGCGCCGTTTATCGCGTGATAGGCAAGGCGCTGCTCACGGCTCGTATACGGCTAGCCTTCCTCATCAAGTGCGGCCAGTCTTGATAGTGCAGGGGATACAACTTGCTGGTGTCACTGTGCCAGCTGGATTTATTTCACAGCTGCATAGCCATGCTTACAGTGCGAGCTCCCATCTTGGCTCTGGGGGATGAACGGCCATTACAGTGCCTTGCGTTGTATCCAAAGTGTACTTTTTTTTGAACGACCCTTTGGCTTTTGTGTCGTTGCAGGAGGAATCGCGCTCAGCAGCTGCGTGCCGTGCACAGGTGGCCTTGCGTGCGATTCCGCTGGGCTCGGTGCGCCACTTACTCCGTGCGCACCCGGCTACTTCTGTCGGCTTGGTGCAGCGACCAGCACACCCAGACAGGGTGAGTGATGCCGCTGCTGCCGGCCGTGGCAGTGACTGCTCGCCTCCGGAGTGTTGCATTAATCTATGCTACACGGTAGATGAGTAGGCAAGTGGCTTTATTTGCTTCGGACCTGAGCAGCTATTGGTAGCCATCTGCCGGTCGTGGCCAATCATCGCCGACGATTTGCAAGGAGGTCGATCTCGAGCACGCCAAGGTCACCCGGGCAGTTTGCCTCGATGTCAATAGAGTGCTAGCTTCTGCTCCCTCCAGTCGTGCCCCCTATCGATACAACCTGGAGCAGACACGCTGTGGCTTGCTCTATCGGTGCTGGGCGATATGATCTCCCAGCACAGTCTTGCATCGTCTCACGCTTCATTGTCTGCCTAGGTACCACTTATGCCGACGCCTGCCCACCGGGCGCCTACTGCCTGCAGGGAACGGCCGAGCCCACCAAGTGTCCTGCCGGCACGTTCAATCCAGCAAGCGGCCAGCAGTCGATCGCCGGCTGTAGCAGCTGCACTGGCGGCAGCTACTGTAACACGACAGGCAAGTCATGGCCTCTGAGCTGCAGGGGCAGCAGCTTGATAGAAAATGGTTGCAGAGGAAATGCGTGAAAAAGTTAACCCACTTGAGAAATGGGCGTGAACTAGAGAGCGCGAGCAGCCGATTTCGAGCCGAGAATGCAGCTGGGCGGCCGATCGAGCCAGCGAGAGATGAAGATTTCTGCCGGCTGTCGTGCCGCTAGCCGTGGCCTGCATCCGTGGCCCTCCGCCGATCGCCGGGGCTGCTTCCAGAGTGTGTGCCGTGGGATCGAGCAGGCTCTGCAAACTCATCAGATCCAGCTGCTAAGTGGAAACAACGGCTGGCGAGATGCTTCCTCGGTCTCTTTCTATCCACTCTGCACGCCTTGAGCCCGATGTAGTCGTCGTGTCGTCTTTGCCGGCCGAGAAGTGCATGCCTTGCATCCGGCGAACGTGATTCGGCCGGACCGAAGTAGCATTGCCAGCAGGCGACCTGTTTCGAATTCTCCTCCGCTTCCCCTCGCTGTTCTGTTGCCGCCATCGCACAAGCCGCCACGCCTTTTGCGTCTACCTATCACAGGCCTGCGAACTCCAACGGGGCTCTGCAGCAGTGGCTACTACTGTCCGCCAGGCTCGGTGAGCCCCACCACGCAGATCTGCCCTGCAGGCTACTACTGCCCTGCCGGCACTCTGGACCCGCGGCCTTGTGCCCGCGGCAGGTACTCGAATGCCACCGGCCTAAGCATCGCGACGGCCTGCTCGGCCTGTCCCGCCGGCTCCTACTGCTCGTCGACTGGCCTCGGGGAGCCGTCAGGACCATGCGCAGCAGGCAAGTCTCGTTCGACTGTTGTCCGACATCAGCCCAGTAGCTGCAGCAATCTGCTGCTGCCACTCCAGCTGCTGCCTCGAGATATCGACGCCATCATAAAAGCTGTCAGACAAGGGCACGGACACACATACACCCACTCTCATTCGTGCACACTTACTTGCATGCATGCACGAAATGTATCGTTATAGTGTTGGAATTCGATCATTTCTAGAGATTGCTTTTGATCGTCATCCTTACTTGGCCCATCAAGTGCTATCAGCAGAGATAGTACTACAATCTGAATGGGGAGGAATTCTGTGATGGAATGTGGGTTCGTCCGACCCTCACCTTACCTGTCATGGAATCATGAAGGGTGCCCTAGTCTATGCAGTGTCTGGTGAAAATATATTTTGTCGCAATAGCATCGATCGATGGGCTATCGACTGGCCCAGCTGTGCTGGCGTGTGCATGCTGGTCATCGTGAGTCACTCTGCAATGCAATGCAAGCAGAGATCATTGGGACATTGCCCTAAATCAGTCAACTAATTCGACGTCGTCTATTTATAGATTGAGCTAACTTTCGCTTATGAGTACAGTGCCCATAGCAGCTAATTCGGCTCTGTTACTTCGTCATTTGGCACAGAACCAGCCCACATCCCTCTCATCCTGCTACGGGCACTATGCAGATTGCCGAAAGTTCTCTAGCTGTATGAACAAACGAAGGCCTATTAGCTAAATTTAGTGCAACCGAGCCAATGCATTGGCTGGCCGATGAGACTCTTCTGTAGGGTAACTTGCTCAGCTCTACTTAAGCAGCCATCAAGCAGCCAAATTGTCACACCGTATGGCTGTCTGAGACACCTGGTGCATTGTCTTTTTTTGGCTTATGTGGAAAGCGAGCTGTGAGCGCTCATTTGCTAGTGTGCTCATTTCCTGTGGACATGTTACTGCCTGGTGTTCTGTTCATTTTTTGAAAGATTCCATCGTTTTTCGATTTCTAGGCTACTACTGTGCCGCTGGTTCGGTCAATGACACTGCCGCCATCTGTCCAGCTGCCATGCAATGCCCGTTGGGTAGCGGCGTGCCGCTGCGCTGTCCAGCGGGCACCTACTGCAACCGTGCGGGCTGCTCAGCCTGCGAAAGGTGCCCCGAGGGCTACTACTGCACGCCGGAGCTTGCTGTCATGGGTGTGTTCATTCAGTCCCACCCAGCATGTCGTGTGCGACCTTTCAGCTATTGGCGAATATTTTTAAAATATGGTTGTGCTGATTACTAGAGCATGTCAAGACTGCTTTAAGGGCTCAGCACACACGAAGGGTCCAGAGAGAGATTATCTCACTGGTCTGAAAACATGAGAGATTATCATAGGTCTCGTCTTGACTAAGCGCCAGGTTCTATTCCCCCCATGTGGCGCACACCGTGCATTCACGAGCAGTGCGTACTTAGCATGCACGATCGTTCAGTCTTTTTTGATTGTGCTGGATATGTGCAGTAGTTCGATCTTCTATAACCCCTGTTTGGTTCTGGTCGTTAGTGCTCTAGTCTTTTTTTCTGGGCTATTTTCTGCTACAATGGGGCTATAACTATGCTGAGCAGATGCAATGATCAAGTGAAAGCATTTTGGTTCTGGCCCAGCATTTGGTGGCCGATCTTATAGGGTGTCCAAATTTCTTCTAAGGAGACTGAATGCATGAACCTGTGGATCACTTCCTAAATGGAAATGAACAGATGCACGAACATACAGTTGTGTGGCACCAAATAACACAACTAGCCATGCCATAGCGAGGCAGCTGAAAGTTTGCAGCCAACGACTGCTCCCTCGATCTAGTGGCATTGCTTAGGATGAGCCAGCCGGCACGTTGGCTGGAGGCGGGTAATTATCGAGACATGAGTGCTGTCAGTGAGTTTGCTTCAATAGTTTTTATTTTAAACAAGAGTGCTTGTGCAGAACAAGGCAGGTACAAGTTCAAACCCTAGCCTATGTACAACCAGGTTTAAACGTTCCTCTGCATTGAGTCGCATGACTTGTGGTAAGTCAAACTCCTGGGAAATGTCTTTGTATCCAAGTCAAGCATGCATGCTCGGTTGTGTTGCAGGTGTAGCTAGCTCGAGTTACAAGATCTGCCCAGCCGGCTACTACTGTCCAAACGGTACTGGGTCAAACTGGCAGCCCTGCCCCACTGGCTCATACAACGCTAGGACCGGAATTGCACGCGTGGACGACTGCCTACCGTGCGACCCTGGCATGTACTGCCAAGGTAATGTTTGCCAGCTTGTACTGATTCTCTAGTTGCACCCAATCATAGGGTCAGATCCTTCGTCGATGCACAGACTCACTAGGGACCGTTAAATTGCCGTGATGGTTGAAAGTAATTGCAGAATCAGAGAATTTTTTCAGATCGAGTTAGCCATGACTCGTGTATGAATTTTGGCTTGAGACTGCAAGTGGAAATGCAGGTCGTCTGGTTTTAACATAGCCGCCAAGTTAGGCACTCTATCGCCAGCAAGTTGGTACAATGTATCACGAAAAGATTGTTAGACTGGAGCACACCTCCACAAATCTTCTAGAACAGGAATTCTTCTGCAGCTGATTCTGGCTCATCCTTCCCAACGCCCTTTGAATATACTTTTATGCCACATACTTCCCCGTGTAACTTGCCAAATCTCCACATCTTTTTATTATGTTGCATCTGTCGATGGCAATTGGTTACCGACTGCATTCGAAAACCACTTACGCTTTGAGTGTGTCATAGAAACTCCACCTTATTCATCATTTCTTTACAGATTTAAGGATAAGATACTCGCTAGGCTTAAGCAAAGCTCCGATAAATTGTCGTGGCCTCGAGAAGTTGCTGAAGCGTTCTGCGGCCATTCGAGGCTGTTTTTATACCCATCAGCCAGCCCAATTTTTTTAGTTCCAGCCGGTTGTGTGAATGTATATGCATGCATCAGCTTGAATGTGCTTGAGCACGTTATTCTTATCGTTGTTTGCTAATTGTTCAGTTATGTAGTTTGCACAGTCCGTTTGTCGTGTGCGTGTGTGTGTGTGTGTGTGTGTGTGTGTGTGTGTGTCCATGATACATTGTAGGTGTAGTGACAGAGGGCAAACCGGGGTGGAGCAATGATATTGTGCATCTGCCTTTATCCAATGTTTTAGCTTTCTCGGGCTACTAGAGATGATTCAGGTCAGTTCACGTAGGGTGTCTGGAATGCTGTCAGGAGGCTCATTTCATACATGCAGCTAAATATGTGCATATTGCTGACACCTGCCAGCATGTTCCAAATATGGGTAACAGCTGTCCGCTATGATGACAGCAATGGAGTGTTTCAGTACTGCTGTTCAAGTGTTTAGTTTTTAGCTACTTCATCCAGTCGGTTGCATTTGACAATTGTATCGAGGCATCGTCATGCATTAATTTTTGCTTTTATGAAATTCGTTTTTATCGGTCTTGCTTGGTTGATCACTCCATGATGCTGCTGAACGCCGTGCATGGACTTTCTGCCAGCTATCTGCAGATTTAGTGTGTCGAGTAAATTCGCCAGCAGCTACATACAGATGTCGGCAGCATGTCGATGAGCTAGGTGCAGTAGTTTTGCAAATGCTGCTAGCACATGCTGAAATGATGACAGTGCCTGGTGCTTCAGGTGTCGGACTAACCAAGCCGACTGGTTACTGCGCGGCAGGCTACTATTGCCTGAGCGGCAGTGCGGTTTCCATGCCGACGACACTTAATGGCACGGCACAATGTCCTGCTGGTGCACCGCACCCTGCTCTCGGAGACCCGTGCCCAGCTGGCAGCTACTGCCTGCAGGGCACCATCAATCCACAGAGATGCAGCAACGGCACCTTCCAAAATGCGACCGGCAGGAGTTCCTGCATCACGTGAGTTGTCGAGACGGCCATGCTGCCTGGGGTCCTTTTAGCCGAAATCTCATGTTGTCATCACGCGGCTTGCTCTGTCTGTGTCGTTGCATAGTTTTTGTCTTAACTTCGAGCCCTTCGCCCAGTCGTGTTGGTGAGCGTGGCTTCGTGCCTTCGCCCGGCCACCCGTGCGGCTCTGTTATTTTTCCGGGACCAACCAGAAGCTGGCAGCCTCTCTTGTCCACCGGTACTGGTCCTGGTACCGGCACTGGTACCAGTACCAAGCTAGCTGGCACCTGGGTGCGTCTACTTTTGCCTTTCTCTTTGACAGTTGCCCAGCAGGATATTTCTGCACCGGTGGCACGTCAGACTACTCGCTGTACGCCTGTCCGGCTGGCTACTACTGCCCGAATGGCACTGCTTCTGCCGGTCAATACCCGTGCCCAGCTGGCACCTACAACAATCGCACCAGTGCAGCCCTGGTGGCACAATGCCTCCAGTGCCCACCTGGGATGTTCTGCCGAGGTCTGGCCAACTCGGCTCCAACGGGTATGGCCGCCGGTGCTGCTGCTTCTTGAACTTCGAGCAAGTTTGCTAGCAAGTTAAGCAAGAGCGCTTGAGCGTCGGGTCGAGGCTCTTTGCGAATTTTTTCCCGGCTGATGGCATGTCTCAACTCGGTGATCCCCTGGCAGACAGCCAGCCAGCCAAAGTCGTGCTCGGTCAATGCCGTGTGGCAAGCCGAGCCTGGCAGCGCATCAACCTTTGTCATAATCATCATCCTTTGCAAGCCGAACATCATCCTTTGTCATATGTGCGCATTTTTCAGGTCAGTGTGCGGCCGGCTGGTACTGCTCAGGTGGCGCCTCGACCGCCTGGCCGAGTGGTGCAGCCACTAGTGGAGGTGGCCAGTGCGCTGCAGGCACCTACTGTCCGGCTGGCTCGCTGGCACCCACGTTCTGTGATCCCGGGAAGTACTGCAACGCCTCAGGCCTGGCTGTGCCTACCGGTGACTGCGCGGCAGGCTTCTACTGTCCGAATGCGTCCACATCGCCTTTCAGCAAGAACTGTCCGAAGGGCAACTACTGTCCGGCAGCTGCCGGCTGGCCTCAGCCATGCGCTGCAGGCACGTTCTCAAGCGCAATCAATCTGCGCTCTCAGGTACCTGGCTAGCTCGGCAGCCTCGAACGCCAGCTGTGTTTTACCTGGTCGAGCTCTGCACTGCTAACTGCTATGGCTGCCCGATCTCCCGCCAACCGATCTCCCGCCAACCGATCTCCCGCCAACCGATCTCTTGCCAACCGATCTCTTGCCAACCGATCTCTTGCCAACCGATCTCTTGCCAACCGATCTCTTGCCAACCGATCTCCCGCCAACCGATCTCCCGCCAACCAAGCCCTCCACCACCCCAGATGAAGGACTGCTACACGGGTGTAGCATGAAAGCAGCTTGCCTAGTCGTCTGGGCTTCTATCCATGCAAGTGGCAGTGCACTCGCTAGTGCATGAGTATGTGGCCATGTGGGTTTGGTCGCGATCTTGGGAGAGGATTGTGTTGGTGAAATATAGCCCATCCTGTGTGAATTTTTCAAGGTGATGATGCTGGTGGTGGCTAGTATTGTGATCCAGTCACTCGGCTGTTAGTCAATAATGCGCCAATTTTGAGCATTATGCCACCGGGTTTGCGGACAGTCTCTTGGATCCAGGGACAACTGATCAAAGACAGTCCGAGGGGAGATGGCGGTTTTAGTTGATGTAGTATAGTGTGAAGTACGACGTTAGCAACTCATACAATGCAAATTGTGGAGGCTAAATCTAGCTGGTCCTCTTACTGAGTAAGGCCCCGTGAGCTGAATGCAGCACTTAAGCTCATTATAAGCAGCTCCGAAAAGCAGTACCAGAGCCTGCAGCTCGAGCTCCTGTTGCACTAATGGTTCTGGTGATATTTTGTGACTCCGTCGAAGGTGAAGCAGTCAAAGAGCTATATAAAGTTAACTAAGGTCTAGGGAATAGCATTAATCTAGTCGTGTATACTGCTGACTTTATTTTGAGGAAAGTCTGTGGGGGTATTGCTGTAATTAGCCCAGCATTTTTGGTTGGTCGGTTGTACATCAAGTCTGTCGCCTGTGCCGGTTAAGTAAAAACATGGCCTATTTTATCCTAAAGTTAGCAGCCTATATGTCTCTCTCCCCTTAGTTGTGATGACATAGCTAGAAAATATTGGTGAGTCTTGAATGAGAGAATTTGGTTTACCAAAGGAAGCTTTAGACGATGCAATCGGCACTGTTAATAAAAAATTAAAATTCGACAACTTGCATCATATACAAAACTGACTTACTAGTTATGGGCAAACCCAGTGTGATTCAGAGATTGGAAAGGCTCTCAAAATTGGCTCTGCCAGCATATCTCCTGTCGAATCAGCTCGAAATCTAGGTGTCATATTCCAAAGCGACCTCTCGTTAGACGACCATATCAGCTCCACAGTCAAATCTGCCAATTTTCAGCTTCATAACATTGCTACAATTCGGGCTTGTTTAGATAAGGATACCACGCCTAAGTTGGTCCATGCATTCGTGACATCTCGTCTCGACTTCTGCAATTCACTGCTTACTGGCCTACCAGCATGTGCGATCAGGCGATTGCAGCTGGTGCAAAACTCTGCAGCTAGGCTTGTCTGTCGTGAGAGTTGCAGTTGCCACATTACTCCACTTCTCGCCGACCTGCACTGGCTACCAGTCAAGCAACGAATTGACTTCAAGGTTTTATCGCTCACTTTTAGGTCCCTTCATTCTATGGCTCCAGCCTATCTCTCCGAGATACTCCCCCATCAGGCCAAGCATCCTACCATCCGCTTTTCCGAATCCAACAGCTTAGAAATACCTAGTACAAACCTTAAATCCTTTGGAGACCGTGCATTTAGTTCGTATGCTCCCAAAGCCTGGAACTCCCTCCCAACCTGCGTCAGAACATCCCCTGACCTGACCACATTTAAAAGGAACTTAAAACACACCTATTTAGGACAGCATTTAGTGGGTCCCTGTGATTCGTCCTTGATGTGCTTATGTGTGCTGACACTGTGCATGCTGCCACTAACCACATTTGCATGCTGACCCTGTGCATGTCACCCCTAACCATGTTATTCATTTTGTTTGTTTTTCAAGCATGATTTTACTAACCATTCAATTGCATTTCCATTTGCAGCAAATGTAAAGCGCCTAGAAAGAGATTAAGTTCTCTGAGGGCGCTTTATCAAGTACATTGTTATTATTTTTATTATCATTAGATAGATTGGCTTCTCTGACACTGCTTTGGGTCATCGAATATAGAATTACTGGAGGCCATTCTGCTCGGGCAGCCCAGCCACCCGGAACCTAATTCGCTTGGTCTTTTCCTCTGTTTAAATAGCACTGCCTGCAAGCGTTGATAACTAAGCTTTCTGCAGCTTGTTACAACCGATCGAAGTTGTTATAGCCGAAGGCACATGCATGCACGCTTGCTCTGGCTGCCTTCGTCCATGCGCATGAGCAATGGTAGTGGAAGCGCATCAAAGGGGTGGTTGGGACCCTCGTCGACTGGGCTCCACTCTAGGCAGCACGCTCGGATTGTTTCTCACTGTTTGTGGCAACCTCATTATGACACCCAGTTGCCTCCACTGCCACCGTGCTGCTCTCAGGCCTAGCCGACAAGCAGGAGCCCAGCACGGCCACCAAGTGCGTGCTTGGCGCCAAGCTCTGGGGTGGGTGTGACAGCTGTAGATATGCTCTGTGTGCACAGGGTGAGTGCAGCGACTGCACGCCGGGCTTCTACTGCAACCAGCCCGGTGCCGAGCGTGTGTCGGGCCCATGCTCGAGCGGCTACTACTGCCCGGCCGGGCAGACAACGCCCACCCCGACCGTGTTCGTGTGCCCGAGCGGCTTCTACTGTCCTCAGCAGTCGGCGCAAGCCCAGCAGTGCCAAAACGGCACGTGGCAGCCCACGCAGGGAGCTAGCTCGTGCATTGCCTGCATCCAGGGTAATCGCTGGCGTTGTGCACACGATTCCTCGCGCCGGCTGCTAAGCTGCAGCCGCCCCGCTGCCGCCGCCCCGCTGCCGCCGCCCCGCTGCCGCCGCCCCGCTGCCGCCGCCCCGCTGCCGCCGCCCCGCTGCCGCCGCCCCGCTGCCGCCGCCCCGCTGCCGCCGCCCCGCTGCCGCCGCCCCGCTGCCGCCGCCCCGCTGCCGCTGCCATCGAGCCTGAAAGGCGCTCGAAAGAGAGCATCACCAGCCCAGTGCAAGTGTGACGTATGACTATGCACTTGCGAAACGTCTTTTCAGGTTATTACTGCGACCAGTCTCTCGGGCCCCTGTCGAACCTCAGCGCATTCGCATGCCCCACCGGATTCTACTGCCCAGCCGGCACCAGCAGCTCTCAGCAGTTTGCGTGTCCCCCGGGCACGTTCAACAATCAGAGTGGTCGAGTGTCTCAAGATGCCTGCAAGTCGTGCCCTGTGGGCTACTATTGCCACGACAGCGGACTGTCGAGCCCTCAGGCGCCGTGCTTCCCCGGGTAGGCTGTGGCCGAAGCCCGAGAGCTTATGCCAGAGCTCGACCGAGGGTGGCACCTGTGTGCAGCTGCTGTTGCTGGCTGTGGCCACATTTCTCTTGTCGCCGTCTTACCTTTATCTCGCCGTTAGCATCATCTGGTGGAGGGCTTCTAATAGGGCTTGCTGTCTCTCTTCGGTTGCTGCACAGCATCAGCCACCGGTCTGCACTTACTATAGAGCCTCTTCCCTACCACGAGTTACCTGCCATAGTCGTAGGGGATAATAAACCAAAGGGAGATTCGGGTCTATAGTGTCGAAGGTATCAAGACCGACCTCCAGTTCGAGCTCCCTGCGACTGCAATCACATGGCCTCGTATATCTTGAGCGTGTTGGTGCCTGCTTTTTGCCGGTCCTAGAATATGGAACTCAATTCCACAGTTTGTATGCAACGACAGCTATTCACCTGGTTCTGACTGTGGCACAGCCTTTCCAGTGGTCCTAGCCGTGATGGCACACTAGGTAAGGCGGTTGCTTTCACGACCTCGGTCCCGAGGTCGTGGGTTCGATTCCTGTGGTGGGCGATTCTTTATCACCACTGTAAGCGGTGGTGATAGCCGTAAAGGCTCTTCTGTTGCTATACAAAAAGAGGCTGTTTAATCAGCTAGGATTTTTTTTTTAAGCGACAACTACTCTCCTGCTGCCGGCTATGGCACATCCTGTTTAGCAGTCCTGAGCTGCTACTTCTATGCTACTCACTGCCTCAACTGCTCTCCTGACTCAACTATGCTTCTCACTTTCTCTTTATTGCACGAGATAAAGTATGTTGGCTACCGGATGTGTACCGAAAGCCACTTAGGCTATGCATGCGCTATACAAAACTCTCCTGCATAGCACCAACATAGTCTTTGTGGCTTTATGGAGTTGCTGACAGAGTTACATTACATTACAGTGCATTACGAAATTTTGCAGTTTTCCTTTGGGCACAGCTATCGATGTCCAGCTTACACTGCCATAAGCCTATTACATTTGCGCATGTGCTGGGTTCCACACTCCAGCTACATTTAGTATCTCATTTCCTGTATACGGCCCATCCTGCCATAACTTCTCTGGCAATGCAGACCTCGCCCTTCAACATTGCTCCTGACTGCGTGTCCCCGGCTGCATATGTGTTGCTTTTTAGCTCAGAATGATCAGGAATGAGCTCGACAAGTCTTGAGGGTGGTCTCTTAATCACCGGTCACTGTGATGCATGATTGGTGCACCCAATAGTCGTTTATTTTGTGCTCTAGCTAGATAGCTGTCCCTTTCCTTGTCGAATGCAAAATACTCCAAATCTCATTAGCTGCCGACGGCTTTGGGAAATGTTAAGGTACACTTTTTTGAATTGGGGAACTAGTGAAAAAGCCTGTCATGATATTGCGATTAGGCAAGCGGTTCATTTTCTTTATCACTGGGGATAGTCACTGAGCCTACGTCTAGCTTTTTGTTCAGAGATCTTGTCGACTCAGCTGGGTCCTCATAATTTCTCTTACTACAACTTCACTTGTGATGAATCTCGGACTATTCTCAGGTCATAGGTGGCTATTTCTGCATGCATTTGTCGCTCTCTGCCGTGCCATGCTGCAAATTGACCACAGCGTCACTTGTAGGTACTACTGCACTGGTGGCATATCTGATGTGCTGCCTGCTCATCTGATCTGCCCCGTTGGCAGCTATTGCCCGCAAGGCTCTGCTGTTCCAACACCTTGTCCTGGTGGCACCACTTCTAACAGCACTGGCAGAGCTAGTGTGACAGACTGCGAGCTGTGCCCCCCTGGCCTCTACTGCACTGTCAGCAACAACCGAAATGGTGAGACTCAGTCAGCCATTAATGTCTCAGTGGCAGCTGAATTGGCTTGAGTCGGTTGGCCGTAGGTGTGTCTGAGCCTGGCCGGGTGCCTACTAGCCAAGCTGAGATAGAGATCTGCTGAAGATATGAATGCAATTTATTTGTGAGCACTTAAAGATAACTTAATCTGTATTCAGGCGCTTTACATATGCCCCAGGGCTCAAGCTCACGAATCGGTTGTTAAAGATTACCATGTTTGCTTGTTACTCCTCTGAGTGTAAACCTGACTGATAAAGATATCATCAGAGCTTTACTATGTGGAACGTGAAGACGACATATGAAACGTCGATGGGCCAAAGCCATCTTCTATCGATTACATATTGCCACAGAACTGGTGTAGGAAGAATGCTCTGCCCGACTAAAATAGCTATCCTTGCCTAATCCCCATGCATTTAACTCGTATGCTTCCAAAGCCTGGAACTCACTCCCGACTTGCGTCAGAACATCCCCTGACTTGACCACATTCAAAATGAACTTAAAATCACACCTATTTAGGACAGCATTTAGTGGATCCTTGTGATTCGTCCTTCATGTGCTCATGCGTGCTGACACTGTGCATGCTGCCACTAACCACATTTGCATGCTTACCCTGTGCATGTCACACCTAACCACATTGTTCCTGTTGTTTATCAAGTATGATGTTACTCACGATTCAATCGTGTTTCCCTTTGCAGCAAACATAAAGCGCCTAGGAAGAGATTGAGTTCTCTGAGGGCGCTTTATCAAGTGCATTACTATTATTATTATTATTATTATTATTATTATTATCAGCCAGTCAATCAACTATATTTCAGATGAGGCGCTCTGGTGTGTGCCATTTATTTGTATCGTGCGTGTATGCTCCTCATGGTCTTGTCGGTTTTGCAAGATTTAAGTAAGCAGAGTGTCCAATATTATTCGAGTTTTATCGACGATAAGTGTCGGAGAGAGAGAGAGAGAGAGAGAGAGAGAGGGGGGAGGAAGCAGGAGAGGGAGCGAAAGCAAGAGGTAAAAGTGCACACACACACACACACACACACACACATAGTTAGAGAGTGGGGAAGAGAAAAAACAAGATTGATGGACGGCCACCGAGGTGGGTGACAAGCAGACATAAAGCCTCGAACTAGAGTCAGTCTGTCATAATACTACTTTAGGTTTTAGTGGCCAACCCTGCAGCAGCTATGGCAGCTCGTGCTAACCTGTCCACTAAACGCTGGGTGGTTTCCAGGCATTACAAAAACGTGCTTCGAGAAGTTCGTCTGCATCGGCGGATCGAGCAGCGCAGCACCGACCGACAACATAACGGGCTTCGCGTGCCCCATCGGCCACTACTGCCCTGAGGGCACGCCCGCGCCGCTGCCCTGCCTGCCGGGCACCTACGGACCGGCAGTGGAGCAGGCGACATGCCTGCCGTGTCCGGTCGGCAGCACGTGCCCTCAGGCTGGCATGAGTTCTGGTCTGCCATGCCCTGTCGGCCACTACTGCACGGGAAGCGTGGCGGGCAGCGGAACACCGTGCCCCGCGGGTAGGCACGGCGGCATCGGCAGGCATGGCTGGAAGCAGCGCAGCCGAACCTGCCTGCAGCTAGCTAGGGCTGCGTAACTTGGCGCTGCCTACCGTGCTTGCTTGACTAGGTACGTACGGGCCAAACCAAGGGCAGCGGGACCAAGCCGAGGCCTGCCTCAGCTGTCCAGCCGGCCGCTACTGCGGCCTGCTGGGTGCCTCCAATTGGACTGGCCCATGCCTTGCCGGCTACCTGTGCACATCGGGCAAAGCCGTGCCAAATCCGGCCGACAGCTCGTGTCCGGTGGGGCACTATTGCCCAGAGGGCACTGCCACACCGCTAGCCTGCCCGGCAGGAACACTGAACAGCAGACAAGGTGAGCTCATCTGCTGCTTTCTCTTTTGTTTCTTTTAATCACCTCGAGGACTTGATCTCATTGCATCTTACGATTGCTAACCAATTGCATCGAATTGCCTGCACTAGGCCTGCTGCCCTGCCGGAAGCCTGCTGGACCCCACTCCACTCCACCCCAGATTAAAGCACATTCGAGAATGTGGTGTCATTGCTCTCGTGTTCCTGCATCATCCTGGAATTTCGATGTCCCGTTTCTTTCGCCAGGTGGCATGAACACGAGCTGGTGTCAGCCTTGCACACCCGGCTACTACTGCAATGCACCCGGGCTGTCGACGGCCACCGGTCCCTGCTCGCCTGGCTACTATTGTCCGGCCAACGCTTCGTCTGCGTCTCCTGTGCCAGCTGACCTCGAGTGCACCGCTGGTCACTACTGTGGCACTGGATACGCCACTCCGCAGCCGTGCCCACCAGGTGAGTCACCGCCGATGCCACGGCTACGCGCTCGGTAGCTCACCGCGCAGCGCCTTGCACTTGTCTCTGCCGGTTCGAGCCGGGGTCGTTGGCCTTCGCAGATGCTCCGCTTGCTGTCGCTGCAAGGCCATGCGGAGCCCGAAGCACGTCCGGCTTTTTCAGGTACTTACCAGCCCATGACAGGTCAGGCCAGCTGCCTGGTATGCCCGGCTGGTCGCCTTTGCCCGAGTGGCAGCGTCATACCCGGAAGCTGTGGCCTGGGCGGCTACTGCCCCAGCGGCACTGCTGCAGTGCTGTCCTGTCCAGATGGACTATACGGAGCAGTGACCAACCTGACGGCCCCGGCTGACTGCACGCCTTGTCCAACAGGTACGCCAAGGCCGTGCATTCTCCTCTGTAGCGATGGCTTAATTAGGAGCTGTGGACGACGTCTTTCCGGACCCTGCCCTGACCCCTCCCTACCCCGAAGCTTTGCAATGCAGGCGCACTCTCGTCCGTGGTACCTAGTCGAATGCTTTCTCGACCGGCAACAGGTTTCTACTGCGTCGGAGGTGTCATTGCCGGGCCCTGCGCAGCAGGCTACTGGTGCGTGTCTGGCAACTCCTTGCCAAACTCCACCAACACGACCGGAAGCCTCGGGTCGACCGTGTTTGGCCAGCCGTGCCCCTACGGCTACTACTGCCCACTTGGAACCGTCCATCCGCAAGTGTGCCCCGCCGGCAAGGTGATCGACCGCATCGGAGCATCGAACGTCAGCGACTGTGATTACTGTCCCGCCGGCAAGATCTGCTTGGCGAACACGACGCTGGCGCAGCCGTGCTACCCAGGTGTGCGCTGCCACTACTGCCACCGCCCAACCAGCAGCGCTCTGCAGGCGGCCTCACTTCCGCTGCTGCAGCACCAGCCGGTGTCATAATGTCGAGCGCTAGTGCTCAAAAGAGAAATGAGCACAGATGAGTAGCAGTGATATAGTCCGTGATATTGGCGAGCTGCCGCCTGGCCTGTTGAGTCAAGGTTGCGGTGCTGCACCGTTTAAGGCTACTACTGTGCTTATGGACTGCCGCCTCAGCCGTGCTGGAATACGACCTACAACAGCCTGGCAGGTGCGACAGACAAGACCTGGTGTCGGCCGTGCCCTGGTGGATACTGGTGCTCGGAGGATGGTATGGCTGATTACAGGGTGACTCATTGCCCTGAAGGCTACTACTGTCCCGAAGGCACTTCGGCACCTTTGCCGTGCCCTTCGGGAACCTATCGGTAGGTGATTAGCTCGACCTGTCAGCTTGCTACACCTTTTCCGGCTGCCCCCTGAAGGCTGTGAAGTGCCCGCCGGCATACCTCCATTGGCGTCTGCAAAGTCGTAGCAAATAGAATTGACTTTAGCTTGGCTTACATTTTCCTAGTGCATGGAGGGAAGAAAAGGTTTTCGTGTGTCAGGCTGCCAATTGGAGTGTTTGGGAGAAGCAGGACCGAGTCATGAGCTTCTCACGCTGCCTTTTGCAGGGACTCGACGGGTGCTGCTAACATATCGGATTGCCATCTGTGTCCTGGTGGCTACATATGTCCATCTACAAATGAATCTCGTCCTCCATCCGTCTGTGGCATTCAGTGTCGGGTTGGTTCTTATTGCCCGAACGGTTCCAGCGTTGAGGTCTTCTGCCAAGCAGGTAAACCCAACCCAAGCATGGAGACTTCTGAACCAGTGCCTGCCTTGAATCCGGCTGATATGTCGGCTGTTAGAGAGTGATCATTTGTATTCATTTTATCCATCCATCGCATTTCATTCAGGATAGTAAACCACACAGCTGTTCTTGCTGTAACTGGGTTCCAGGGGTCAAAGGCTAATTCCTGCCAAACCCTACCATGCTGCCGCTCGCCATGCCGCCGAGCTAGGGTAAGACGAGCGGCCGTCCGGTTAAACCTCTTTATATTAACGAATGCACCAACAACAACAGAGCAACTTAACAAGTCTACAGGGAGGGTCCTATACACAGTACACTACGGGGGGGGGGGGGGGGGCGCGCGGGGCGCAAGACGACGCAGCAAGCGCGAACAAACGTGTTAGTTGGGGTCAGTCGGCTTCGGCAGTCCTGTCGTTGTACCGACTCCGAATCCAACAGTACGAGCGTACGCCGTCCAAAACCCGGCTGGCTGAGTAACTGCTGGCTAGTCTAAGTCGACAACTACCACAGTCGTAAGCTTCCACCGAAAGACGCCAACACACGGGGGGGGGTTCACGAACACGCTACATAGGGAAAGCAGAATAAAAACAAGTCAGCAACGAGCGAGCTATCCAGCTCCGCTCGGGCCTTGGGTACTCGTTCCCTTGCGTGCGTGGCAGCATCGCCGGAGCACGCCTGCACGAATCCAGGTGCATAACTCGGCGAGACCGGGAGCCTCCAACGCCACGACTTACTTGGCCAACTTCCCGTACCCAAGAGCCCCGGTGACCTCACGTCACCACATACATCCGGCCGTGCCGTAGGTCCGACCCCGGTCTAGCCGGTGACCCTAACCCTCACTATAGCCGTCCGGTCCCAGCCAACCGAACCCAGCCTGGGTACATTGCTAATCGCAAATGAAGGCACGCCGGTCTTGGCTGTCCAGGGTTAAGATATTCCCTTCTGTTATGTCGGGAAGGGTGCTTGTGTCTGTCTCTGTCTGTCTCTGTCTGTCTCAGACACAGACAGACACAGACACACAGAGACAGACACACAGACAAACATACAGAGACAGACACAGAGAGACAGAGACGGATAGAGACAAAGAGACAGACAGAGACTGAGAGAAACGACAGAGAGACAGAGGCAGACAGAGACAGAGAGATGGAGACATGGAGAGACAGAGACAGACAGGCAGAGCGAGACAGAGACAGAAGACACAGAGAGACAGAAGACACGGAGAGACAGAGACAGAGAGTGACAGAGACCCAGACAGAGACAGAGATAGACAGAGACAGACAGAGACTGAGACAGAGAGAGACTCACACACACACACACACAGCAAGAGAGACAGACAGACAGATAGAGTGAGAGAGAGACAGACAGAAAGAGAGAGAGAGAGAGAGAGAGAGAGAGAGAGAGAGAGAGAGAGAGAGAGCAGAAATGCTCAGATCTAAGGCTGAGAGAACCAGTTCAGTTATTGCCGTTGGCCATAACGGCTATGATTTGATGGAGCTTTGCCATTGAATGTGCAGTATCCTGAAAGCGTTGGCTGTCTGCTTCTCAAGCAATCAAATTTGTCTAGATTGAATTCGCCCATCTGGCCAGCATTGTGGTGTTATGGGAAATATATTCTTAAATGAGAGTGCAATTTGTTTAGATTGCCTCTGCTTGATACTGCTAGCAGTGGTTGTTTGTCGCAACGTTGTTGGGGTGCAGTTTGATAGAGCAGCGGATTTACTGTTGCTTTGTACAGAGTCCATTTAACTAATTTGTCTGATATTCTTGCAGGTTACTATTGCCCAGGATCACGTATAGCACTACCATGCCCTGGTGGGTTCTACTGCCCGAATGCAACCGCATCACCTATTCCCTGCCCTGTGGGCAGCTATTGTTCGGGAAACAACACCTATGGCTGCAACTCGTCAGGTGCAGGTAATTCAGACCGTGAAAGCCACTTCTTCCAATGTGGTTTGAGCAGTACAGTGTATTCATCAGCACTACGTTTGAAGGCGAGACTAGTTGCCAAGCTATCACCATCAAAATGATTGACCTGTAGCTCTTTAGCCTCCGGTGCAGCAGCCAGGTCACAGGTTCAACCCCATGATGACGACAAAATAGACCACTTCCTCTCTCGTGTTACGATATGCCATTTTATGGGTGGTTAGAACTATGTAAATCGGACCTCTAGTCAAGCCTCACTAACATTTTTATTCAAGAAGCCACACAGGCTTTAGCTTCATGGCAACCCTACCGGAAAACGATGTACAAACCTGCCTCTAATGCCAGCCACGGAGATCAATCGGGTCTGTAATATTGCAATTATAGCCGATCTGCCAGGGCTCCCTGTTACCTAAGAAAGCTAACATGCAGCCAGGCCATTCTGGCTGGGCAGGCATTGCAGTGCAGAATCTTTTGTAGCTGCTTCACTCTCTTTGCATCTCTTACCACCGGGATTAGGGAAGACCCATCTGGCTTGGCAGGGTCTAGCAGTGCAAGGTAAATGTTTAGCTGCTCTTAGTTCTGACTGTGCCATTGGCCAGTGACCTTGCCAAGCTCAGACAGGGAAGCCCAGCCGTGCCAGTCAATCACATGCTGTGATGCCTACAGGAGAGACTTCTGTATAGCAGATGTTCCTGCATAGCCGATGGATAGAAGCCGGTGTGCCAAGCTGAACGATCATGGCAACCGACATCATAGAGATGCTGCCTTTGTGCTTTGTGGTGCTCGCAGCCCGAACTGCAAACGGTTATGCAAGGTTCTGCTATAAATTCGGCCTACTAGAACCTTTCCTATGACCAGCGTCACACACTTACTACTCTTCGTTTGGTTGCCGATCACTTAGGAAAAATAGCTCTGCTGTTACCTCTTTGGGTAATGTTGGCTTTGCTGCTTATTGGAGCTGTTAGTGAGCCTTAGCAGAGTAGATTCCACTTCGGTTTGGGCTGTTTAGGAACCATGCAAGTTGAAATCATTTCTTATGTCTGAAGTGAGTGTAGCACTGCGGCCAAAGGCTTTTGGTGAGTGTCCAACAGTACGTCACCTAGCCGGCGTGTGCATGTTTTGCCATGAATATGTTTGCTTCTCGCTCCAAGCAGCCTGCTAGCAGCTGCTAGCAAACGCTTGCTGCTGCTACGCTATTGCTACCGTTGGCATTTCTGACCAGGCGCCATAACGTGGGTGCCGTGCCCACTTGGATATCGGGTAAAAGATGGTTCGCGAAACGACACTTTCGAGAACACATGCGAGCCCTGCCCACCGGGAACATATGGCAGTGACCCGCTTCGCCAGACTTGCTTGCCTTGCCGTGCCGGCGTTGTCTGCCCTCTTGGCTCGACCACCGATCTGCCGATGAGCAATTCGAGCATTGACTACGGAGTGACCACAACCAACTCATACCCATGTCCACCAGGATACTACTGTCCGGTTAACAGCTCGTCGCCGACTCCATGCCCTGCAGGAACCTACAACTGGCTGGAGAGCCAAGGTGAGCTGAAAATGTGCTGCTGCCGGAATGGCATCAGCAATCGTGGTGGTGGCAGCAGTGCCAGCATCACCAGCGCCATGCTTTGCTGGGAGGATGCCGAACGGTGTAAAAGGTGTCTGATTGCTCAGCAAGGGGGAAGGGTCGGGGTTATAACTCAATCTGCAGTTGGGTCAGCACCTCACTCCTGCACTGAAAAGCTGTCGATGGCTGCATACATGGCTCCATATCGTGGACTCCGCCGTGGCATTGTGAGCATGATTGTCATCCTATATAGTGTGCAAGCATGCTGTCACCCCTGTACATCGGGTTCGGTACAATCTTCAGCAAGGCCTCGGCTGCACGGCCCCTCTGCAAAGCAGCCTTGCTTTTTCTGACATTCTGCCGTATGGTGCCGCCGCTGAATTTTAACCGGTCATGCTGCTTACCTGCTACACCTTGCAGAGAGCATCGCAGGATGCGAAGCATGCCCTGTCGATTACTTCAACAACCAGGATGGACAGACCAGCTGCTTCTCTTGCGGAGGCGAAGCAACTCAGTCAGCAACCGGAAGCACCACCTGCACCTGCATTGCCGGTGGGCGAACGTTCCAGGTTTGTTTGTAGATAAAGTCACTGGTCTCAGACCTGGTTGGTCGCACCATGGTGCACCTTGGTCAGTGGCTATAGCAAGTGGAACTAAACAGGGTGATGGGTGATGCTCTTGTGCGACCATCACCACGTGCTCGAAATTTAGATGACGTTTTTGACAGCTGCCTTAATTTGGAAAGCTTCATTCAGAAGACTGCTTATACAGCTAGCCATCCCGTCTGATCCCCCACCATTCAATTACATTTCCCTTTGCAGCAAATGTAAAGCGCCTAGTGAGAGATTAAGTTCTCTGAGGGCGCTTTATCAAGTGCATTATTATTATTTTTATTATTATCCCTATGTAAGATTAGGAGCTGTCTTCCACAGTGACTTGTAAAACATTTAACTAGCTCCTTAGTTCTGTCTCGGCTTGATTATAGTAGATATTTTAGATTATTTGGAAAGAAAGCAACTAGGCCACTGCAGCTGACTATGAACATGGCTACAAGGCTAGTCTTTAAATCCTATAGGTTTGAGCACGTGTCTTCTTTACTAAAAGAGCTAGGATGGATGCCGGTTGAGCAACGGATACAGAGCAAAGTTCTTACGCTGACCCACACCGCTCACCATGGCTTGGCTTCTTCATACCTAGCTGAACTGCTGCACCAGTTTCAGCCTGTTCGTGCCCTCAGGTCCCGTGTGGACAATAAATTAGCTGTTCCATTCCATCCGCCCCAAGTCCATTGGCGACAGAAGCTTTAGCTGTGCAGGTGCTAGACTGTGGATCTTGCTTCCACAATTCATAGGCAACGACAACTACTCTCCGGCTGCCGACTATGGCTCATCCTTTTCAGCGGTCCTGAACTGTTACTTCCATGCTACTCACTACCTCAACTGCTCTCGTGACTCTGCTATGCTTCTCACTTTCTCGTTGTTGTGTGAGACAAAGTCTATTGGCTACCGAATGCGTACTGAAAGCCGCTTAGGCTGTGAGTGAGCTATACAAAACTCACCTTCCGTAACACCCACATAGTCTTTATGACTTTGTGAAGTTACAGATGGAGGTACATCATCACATCATCATCACATACACTTGACACGACCACATTGTCTGCCAGATCAGCTTCAGCAATTGAGAAGGTGGCCTGTGGTTCAGCAGCTTTGTGTTGCGAGAGGGTTTAGATGGCGTCTCGACCGGTGCTCCGCAATCAGAGGGCTCATTCTCAGCATCATCGTCTCTCTACTTGCCTGCCATTACATTGAGTTTTGCACGAGGGTTTAGGTGAAAAGATACTGGCGCTTGGCCGTTGAGTCGATCAGTGCGGACAGGGACTGAACCTTGGCACAACAAGCCTTGACCAATGAGACTGACTTGGCTGTTTTGACAATCACCAAGTTCAGGCAATTTGTCTAACAGTGGACGTAAATGGCATTTGGCGATCTTCCGCAGCAAGCTAGTTCATGCAGGCCGTTGAATTCGCCGGACGTGTTGTACGTGCCATCATACCATAGAGCGACAGACAATTAGGCTGGGGGCAGCTTGCCGGCTGCCATGACCTCGTTGGATTTCGGTATTGGCCTGGGCTACTGCAATCTTATTTAAGCGAACTTTGTGAGAATGCACGAGCAGAATCACGTGAAACTATCTGATCACATTTACATGTAGCATAGTTTGATGTTCCAGACTTTTTGGAGCTTTCCGAAGCTGATTTGAGGTGGATTTGATGCGAACTAATGTGGGGTGACAGATTTCGGTATAGGCCTACTTTGTTGCTGCTCATTAACATAAGTGCAGGCAAACACAATGACCTGAAATTTGGTGAATAAATCAAATAGAGGGTATACTACAATATCCGCCCAAAATGTTAGCTCGTCAACGCCAATGTTTTGTCGATTTTAGCCCAATTATAGTGGATTTCAGTAATTTGTGAAACCTACCCTAGGCCTACCAGCCTGGCATTGGCAAATTTAGGGGACTAGACCCTAGGCCTAGGCATATTAGCAGCCTAGGCCCGGCCTAGCTCTGGCTATGCCGTGTAATTTGACTTTCCAATCTTGTCAGCCACATATCGGTTGGCATCTTTGTTGCTGGATGCACAGCTGCACTTGCGCATAATAATAAAGTTATAATAGTTTTAGTAAAGGGATAATGGTAGCAAAAATGATAATAAGGAGAAGGCTCATGCCGAGGTATGTTCATGAAGATTTGGAGGCATGATTGATTTTTTTCAATTGTGGATAGTAAGCCGATGCTTTACAAAGCCTTTGCTTTTGTAAAGGAACTACCTCCGAGGGATCTCTATTAGGGCACTTCACATGTGCAACAGGGCTCGAGCCCACGACCTCGATCATCAAATGCATTCACCTTGATCTCGATCGTTATAGGCACCTTAACCACTGGGCCAAACTAGCATGGCGATTTAAACGGTGTTTAAGCTTGTCAGCCTAGCTGCCACACTTGCCTAACAGTTATCTATAGTTATTTAACCCGTGCTGCAGCCGTCTTTCTCCTATGCAGACAATGGGGTAGCAGATCCAGCAGCACAGGCTTCGATGTCGAGAAAAGATAGTAGCCTTGCTTGCCAGTGGATGAAGGAAGCATATATTTTGCCTGAGCCATCGTGGCAGATGCTAGTTTCGGTATCCAAAATTTGGAGGCATAAGCTGATAACACCGAGTCATTAGTCAGGAGTAGCTTCCCTTATCCAGCAACCATCTTATGTTTAGGTAGGGTAAACCAAGTCACAGCTTCTGGAATTGCCGTCTGTTATACTTACAGCCCAGCGACAAAAGATGCCCATGCTCTGTTGGCTATGCGTATGACTCGGACAGGAGCAGTGACTGTGTCAAGAACGTCTACGACCTGTGCACAACCGGCCAGACGCGAGCTCAGAATGGCAAGTGCCTGGACGCTCAAGGATGGCAAAGCTACTGCCAGAACGATGTATATTCCCACACATTCCCACACATGCCCACACAACCTCATTCTGCTTCCACCTTTTTTGGACGAGGGCTAGCAGCGCCATTGTCTGTTGAGAGAGAGAGAGACAGACAGACAGACAGACAGAAAAATAGAAAAAAAACAGGGAGACAGAGACACCGAGAGAGAAACAGAGAAAGACACAGAGAAAGAAACAGGGAGACAAAGAGAGAGAGAGAGAGAGAGAGAGAGAGAGAGAGAGAGAGAGAGAGAGAGAGAGAGAGAGAGAGAGAGATTAGATAGAGAGAAAGAAAGATAATAAGAGGCATGTCTGTGTGCACGTGCGTTTGGGAGGGAAAGAAAAATAAACATATAACGACTGTGTTTATGTGAGTGATAGAGGGAATGAGAGAGTAAATGAATGAGGGAGAGTGAGAGTGAATGTGACAGAGTAAAGAGGATGGAGAGAGAGAGAGAGAAAAGAAGAAGAGGAGTGAGTGAGATTCATTGAGCAAGATGGTGAGAGTAAGAGAGTGAATGACGGAAAGAGTTTATGCGTAAGTAAGATTGAGAAAGAAAGACAGGGCAAGTTAATATTATGATGATGCATCTCTAAGCCAGTGGTTACATAGCTAAGCTAGGTCATTTGTAATTAGACTTTTTAAACATGCTTGTTTGCCGATCTGCCATTTTCACCACAGGCATTTGCATGTAGCTCCCCTCGTGCACTTGTTGCCAGCAGCTGCAGCTGCAGCCATTCTCATTGGGCAGGTGTGTGAGCCTGGTGCCTACGTGGGCTACGACCAACTGCTTGCACTATGTAAGTGCAACGTGGACGACCTACAGACCGTCTGCGACCAGCAGTGCCGTGCTGCTCAGCAGTACCGCATTGCACTCCAGTGCCCCAGCACGGGGACAGTTCCCTATGAGCCGTACGTCCAAGTCTCTAACAAGTCGGACGCAGTAGTGGTGGGTATTTGCAAGGATAGAGAGCGTCTGTCTTGTATTCTTTCCTCTTCCGTGGAATACCCATCATCAGTGCTTGATCATTGCAGTGCTTGTAGCATCGCCACCCATTAGTGCCCTGCTAACTTGGCAGAAGCAAGGTGAGCTTCACGACTTATTTTAATGGTCTCTATTCGGTTTCTTAAACACATGATGCTTGAGTACTCTATTGCTAGCCAAGTTAAGCTGGCATAACGAATATCAGGCTCTCGGTGAAGAACATAGACAGATTCCACAGCTTGTAGGTTTCTGTGTTGAACATTGTAACTGACGGCTAAGCACTGTTTATAATGTCGTGTTTCCTGTACACTGCCTGCTGTGTGTTACAGATGAGTCTTCCCCTGTCATCTCTGACGAAAGTCCTCAACGCTGGCGATGCACTGAGCCAGTGCAGTGGGCAGACTGCTAGCCGCTCGGCGGTCAACCTCATAGAGATGAGCTCATCTGGGTTCCTTGGAGTCTACGACGGTGACCCCACCGAGTGTGAACAGTTGCTCCGGCGTAATATGGTCGGCGTCAGCTCGACTGTAGCATCCTTGACCACGGGTGAGAATGCCAAAGCTGTCACGTCTGGTTGTACACAATTTTGCTTTCTTTGCAATCTGGCTGCTGGTCGGCTGTGATGGTCGGCAAGCAGAATGCCATCGGAATTTACAATGCTTGAGACACATTGTGCAGGCTCTGGGAAGTGCGCCGTTCCGCCTTTTCATTTTTATTTTAACTTTGCCTCACCTGTGACGTTGCTGTTGCCCTTTTAGGCTCGTCCTCGATCAGTTACGGCGCCGGCGTTGGGCGTAGACGCCGGTCGCTACTGGCGCTGTCCAGTGTGAACGGCTCCACATTCAGTGGCATTCTCAATCCAACCGTGTGCCTCGAGTATGGGCAAACAATGCTTTTCAGCATTGACGCCGATAACTATCCAGTCTACGATCAGTAAGTGAAAGATTACCAGAGCACACTGTGCAAACGTTGGCAGGCAAACCTCATCGTCGTGGGGCAAACAGAAATGCTGCTGGGGCTCACCTGCAGCTCATGCTTTGGGCTAACTAAATAATGTAAACAAGGTGCTAAACTCGGGTAGCTTTGGATGATCTCACGGTAGCTGTCGTTGCTATATTGCAAATACCATCGGCAGAGGCTGTCCCACCCTGGAAGGTTGGAGCCATTCGAGCGTTAACCTTTGCCCATCAGCCTACCAACAGAAGGAGGGCAGACCGCCCCGTGGACCGAACTGAGGTGCATGCCCAAAAATAGCCTGTCTATGGTTTGACTTTTCTTCGGTCAATATTCTTGAGCTGTGAGAGTCCTTGACAGACCTTGCAAGGATTTTTCCCTGGGGTGCCAGCTGCCCTGAGGTGGTAGAATAGCTCCCTACAAATCCCACTGGCGTACCATTGGTGTGAATGCATGTATGACAAATGTGTGATAGAGATAGAGTATGCAAAAGCATTTGGAGTAGATGTTGTCAATTGCTGGATTAAGCTCAGGGACTGTGTGGTCAGCAGCAGCTGAAAACCCATTGAGAAGCTTGCCAATAGTGGTCTTGTACAGGCTGCTGCTCTTGCCGACTAAAGCTCGAGCTGAACAATTGTTCATCACTCAAAATGACTGTTGCTGCCACCCTGTGACATTGCTCCAGGGTCTAGGAAGCACGCTATCGTACCTGGAAGCATGAAGGCCACTTGCTTTGATTGGCAAGCTTAGGCTACATCCAAATGTTTGGCGACTTCCGTTAGAATTTCGGCCTCTTCCAATATTACCATTCCACCAGTCGTGCAGAACAAAACCAGCATGAATCTTCAAGCATGGCAAGCTGCCCAAATAGCTGTCGAAGTAAGAAACTTTGGCATACGTAAATAACTCGAGAGGCAATCTGGCTGATAAGCTTCAACTTTATGGCACACTCCGTTGATGCCTTCATTTGTTGATGTTAGTTATCGGTTTTACTTATTCCGTGTGCTCATGCATGCTAACACTGCATGTTCTTACTAAAAAATTGATCCTAGAAATATATCTTGCTCCCATGGAGTGTCATGTATGGTTTTAAGAATAATATTGTTAATTCTAGTTGAAGCAGTATTAGTATTACTATTACTGTTGGTGCCATCATTCATTTGTTCAGGCAGCTTGCAGCAGGAGGGTTTTTCACGACAGTGTTTCGTTCTTTAACCTCAAAATTCTGAATGTATCTACTCAGGGAAAATCTGTACAACATGAACTCAGATTTCGACTATGGTGGTTTCCGTAAGCTTGAAGAGGCCATCACTCAGATGAATTCCTCCTCAACACTGTTTGCCTACCAATTCACGACACCAGGAATTTACGTCTTCTATTTGAGTACCAACATTAACAAGAAGATGGTAAGCCAGCATCCACTAGCTGCCCCATACTTTGTGCTCACGCGTTGCTCGGCCTGGCAGTGCAGCACGTGGGCATGAACTGCTTACTAGATGGGGCGACATTCTTATCTCGTGTCGTACGCTCACCGACCCGGTCATTTTTTTTAGTACGTTCGAGTGATGGCCCAAAACTCACAATGCTCGCAGTCGGGACCGTTCTTCCCCACGACGCCGAGCAACGTCGTCAGCATTGGCATCTCAATGCAGCAGGACATCGTCGAAACACCTAACTGGACACTGATCGCTGCCCTCCTGGCAGCCATCGTGATTCTTGTGGGCCTGCTGATTGGAGCATTGGTGAGTGTGGGTGGACTGGCTGCCACCGAGCCGCTGTCTTGCTGTTTCAGCTGCTGCAGCTCTTGCTGGGCAGGCATGTCAGCTTGGGACGAAGCTTTTGGTTGAGTGGTGACAGTGACATGAAGCTACGCAGAGGCCGCCCCACCATATCTAGGTAGTGCTTACCTCTCTCGTCCCTGTCCGTTCTGGCCGCACGCCATACACGTTCGCCACGTTTGGCAGGTTCTCTTCGGCAAGTATGGCTGGTCGAAGCTGTCATTCATGCATCCATACTACCGCATCGTCACCGTAAAGCAAAATTTCGACGACTATTCGAGCAAAGGATCGAGACTGTATTCGCTCAAGAAATTCCATCGCCTGGCTGAAGCAGCAGTGACAAGTGTCAGTGCCTCGGTATCCGCAGCCACTACAACTGTTGCAGCCACAGCAGTTACAGCATCGGTGGCAACCGAGCAGGACGAGTTCTGGGACTACGACAAGCAGGTTGACGTCGAGGCATTCAGCACACCCAAGCTGTACGATGCCCTGGCTAGTCAGGCGCTCCGTGTGACGCAGAGTTTGTCCCGTCAGAAAGAAGAGGTTGGTTGCAGTGATGCTGCAGTGCGCTCAGCAAGCACTGCTTACTGCAAGATTATCTGGCTGGTCCTCAAACACTTGCCCACAGCACTTGGTTTTCTCGTTTTTTGTCGTATTGCTTGTTTGAATCATACCCAAGAGTGCCACTACTGTGCTCCATATGGTAGCATTATAGAGACCAGTTAGGCTGAATCCTAAATTTACAGTCCAAAAATGCTTATGTCCACCATCAACCGTCTGCTTTACTACACACAGGTTAGGTTTGCATCGTACATAGCGATCCTCGTGATACTCTAGATTTTTCTAAATTCTTTGCAAACAAGATAGACAAGATGGAAGAATCTGTCTCATTGGACCACCCCTCCTGTTCCTTAACTCTGCTTCTCTATTCACTTTCAAACTGACCCCTGCTGACCACGTCACAAAGTTTATCTGCTAACCAATAGCCCTCCAGATCCTTTATTTACGGTCTCTATAATGCCTAGACTTTCTACTGCCCACATTGAGTGCATACGTTTTTGCCTCTGGTGTTGTCCCTACACCCTTCAATGTTGCCATTTACAAGGCTACTCAAGTAGAAGTCAACTTTTGAACGAGGAGATAGTAATTAAACTCTCCCCAGTCTTCCTTCTGCTGTTCCAATCAAAGACACTGGTGGTGAAAGTGATGATATGGCAGCCATGTACTCACAGTAATACGTCTAGCCTAACAAGTAACATCCTATCAGGATTTTAAAGCTAATCATTCGACACAGACAGTGCTAGTACAAAGCGACCTACTCAGGAATGTTTACTTAGGTCGGCTCTTGCTGCAAGTTCTACGGGATCACTCAGGTTGAGGAGGGGCATTTGATTCCTTTGATTGCCACGACACTTTGAGCATCCCCTGTCTTGCGTGGGATCTGGGGTATTGCAGTGAAGTGGCTTTCGTCCTATCTTAGCTGGAGATTTTAGAGCTTGCATGTAACCAACCTTATTAGATATTCTGGCAAGCCTTTGAAGGATTCCAAGGATGTGTTTCAATTTGCTTTCTTTCCACATTGTACACTCGCCCTCTTGCTGATGTAATTATTGCATGGTATATTGTAGCCGTGATGGCACACTAGGTAAGGAGGGAGCTATTTACGTCCTCGATCCTGAGGTCATGGGTTCGAATCCTGTGGTGGGCGATCCTTTATAGCTGCTGCAAGCTGTGGTGATAGCCTCAAGGCTCTTCCTGGTATTTTTTGTGGCTTTCATCTATATGCAGCTGAAGCTCAGCTCTGCTTCTCTTTTGATCCTCCCCGACTTTTCCTTTGATCCTACCTTTCAGCATTATCAGATTCTTACCATGTAGATAAGTACCTTGCAGCTTGCACTGCTCATATTAGCACTTGGATAGCAGCCAACTTTCATCAAATTGCATGAAGACCAGACCATCCTAATACTTATGCACAGACTTAATGTCTTACGAAAATTTGAAAGCTTCACCCTCAAGTAGCTTCGCTCTCAAAACAGATCCGGCTATCATCACTTACTTAGCCTGTGTACGCAAAAATTCGAGTAAACATGGTCCAGAAGGACCTTTGCTTGATGACCACATTTATCTACTCAGTCATGTCTGTATAGATGCAGCTACTTAAAATTTTCAAAACATTAGGTATGCCTAGATATGGATGTTGATGCAGTGGTGACATCCCTTCTAGACTTGTATAACTCTCAGTTCGCAGGTATTTGTGCTCCTGCAGCAAGACGCTTACAGATGGTACAAAACTCGGTAGCACAATGGCCACAACTTAAAATGGAAGTTAAAAACCCACGTGTTTTGTTTTTTACAGGGTTTGCTTCGGCAGTGTGACTCACCCTCTATTTGTTTGTGCATACCACAATCTGTGCATGTTCAATTTCACTAACCAGCTTTTCCAGACATTCACGAATTGCATAATAATGATTTTCGTGCTCTCAGGGCTCTATTAAGAGCCCTCAATTGAGCGCCATAGAAGAGTGTGATAGATCAATCGATCGGAGCGCCAGACTGGTAACTCTGAGGTTGCGGGATCACTTCGTACTCAAGGAAAAATTCTTTTGCAGCGATGAGTCCCACGGCAGGCTCTTCCGGCTGCTCTAAATTCTAATTAAAAGACAGATAATGAGAGGCAGACAGATCGAGAATGAGACTGGGAGACAGACAGACAGAGAAGAGAGACAAGGGAAGGGAGATAGAGAGGCAGACAGGTAAGAACAGAATCTGATATAGGAGAGAAAGAGATAGACAGGCAGACAGTCGGAGGTAATACACAAATAGGCACACAGAGAGTGAGCTAGATCGACAAAAAGAAAGAAATATAGACAGGTTGGTTGAGGGAAGGAGAGAGTGAGAGGCAGAGCGATGCAAAGAACTTTGCCTGTGCTCTCTGTTCTCCAAAACCTTTGTTAATGGAAATTTTAAAAGTTGAGTAGGTGTTGGAGTCGTGGTTTCCGTGCTTGCCCTCCGACACCTAATCCTTTTGACTTTGGCAAGCCGAGACGATATCCAACAGTGGCAGCTCTTCAGGGGTTGCCTGTGCAGCTAGTGCAGCAGCTTTGAGGCGGGAGCCCCCCTCGGCGCCATTAGGCTGCCTTGCACTCTGCCAAGTTGGGATCTGCAGATGACACGTTCGTATAGCTCGGTGCAGCACTTTTTCTGACGTTACAATATCGCTCACTCGGCCTCCTTCCTTTCAGGCCAAGTCACTGTATCTGAGGATTACCGGCCAGGCAGACGCCATGAGGAGCCTGTGGGCGGCCAAGCTCGGCCTGCCACTGGTGGCGGGCAGCAGCGGCCGGGCCATGGCACAGGCGAAGCTGAGCGAGTATGAGAGCAAGCTTCGTGAGCTGGAGGCAGAGCTGGCGCGCCGTCAGCGTCTCGGCAGCGATTTCACGCAGCTACTCGACCGGCAGCTGCAGCTGCTGACCAACGAGAAGAGGGCACGTGAGAACCACCAGGTGATGCTCTGCAGCGCACTATTGTTCCTGCATGCTATCAGTCTCGGTCTGTCTCTTTGTCTGTCTCTCTCCTCGGTTACTCGGGCTTTCTCTTTTTCTCTCTGCCCATCAATCCATGCTGCCTCTCTCCTCCCTTAGTGGCCCAGTCTCCCTTCCTACTCCTTGTTATCTTGTTCCATCTATACAGTTTTCTCTCTGGTGAGAGATATTCAATGTAGGTTGTCGGACGAGCCCATCAGCACCACACTGCCTCAAAATGTCTGGAAGTGCATGGCTCGCCCCTATCGTAGGTTGTTGGACGACTAGTCTCAAATGAATTAGACATATCTCTCGGGCAACAGTAGCTGTAGCCGCTGGAAGCAGTGCTGATTTGCGTAACCCGGTTTGCTATCGCACGGTGCACACTCGATTGCTCATTCTGTGCTGCAATCCAAGTGCCTGTGTGCATCCTTAGCTAATGTTCGGCTGCAAATCACCGTTCTGATGCAGCTGCAGCAAGGAAAAGGTGAGCGCCCGTGTTGCTTCACGCGATCCTTTGCTTTTCGTAAACAGGTCGCCGTCGATGCATGCATCGACGAGGTAACGAGCTATGCCAAAGGCCTGCTCTCCGGCGCCTCTCAGAAGGAAGCAGCCGATGGCAGCGGCGGCAGCGACTCTGGCCGGCAGCTGGCCACCGCAGCTCTGGGTCACACCCGCGCACAGCTGCAGCACGCTCGCAAGCTCGTCGCCTCCGAGCGGAACAGACTGTGCTGCTGGAGCGTCGCTGTCGACGAGGACGATCGAGTGGCAACAGCCGGTCAGCATGCCGGCGGCCACCTGATCTATTCTGGTGAGCCGGCTCTAGCATGCGCAAACACAGTCTCCCGGCAGCGGCATGCTTTCCACAGTGGCCAAGGGTGTCAATGTACTGACCACTGCTAGCCCGTTCACTCACGCAGCCACTGGCCTTCCCCTGGAGAAGGAGGACATCTTTGGGCATCACAATGAGAGTGGTCTGGTCAGTGATCAGGCGCACCTGGACGATGTCACTGGCCTCGCCGTGCCTATCGAGGGCTCCTTCATGCTGATGGCCAGAGGTGAAAAGATGGCAGTGCCCCCGGCATACTTCGTGCATCCGGGCACAGGACGCGTCCTTCCGATGGCCACATTCGTCGTCTACGACCCGCAAGCACAGCGGTTCGAGTGCAAGCTGGAGTGTGGTGCAGGTGACTAGCTCGAGTGAAAATTCCATCTCTCTCTCTCTCTCTCTCTCTCTCTCTCTCTCTCTCTCTCTCTCTCTCTCTCTCTCTCTCTCTCTCTCTCTCTCTCTCTCTCAGCAGTTGGCCTGAATAGCAATGGCCATGCAGCAGCTAGCGGTTTCCTCTAGACTGAACACGTGACAGCTGTTTCTGCTGCTGCCATGGGCGCAGCTCGTCTTGGTCGGTGGCCACCAACTTTAGCTTGCACCTGAATGGAAGCGCTTTCGAATGTTTCAGGACTCGACCGGCACGGTCGGCTCGGCGAGTTTCCTATTCCCTTCGTGCCGTATCCAGCAGGGGGCACTTCGGTGCCGTGCCCTTACAAGCCGCTGGACAGGCAGTCGGAGCTCAAGTATGGAGCAGCTGCTGCAGCACCGGTCACCGGCCTGCAGGCACCCATCGTGGCCGTCACGATCGATCCAGCGAGCAAGGCCGTTGTGCCTGTCACCTGTGTGCATACGGATCCTGTCACGTGCTTGCCCATTCCAGTCGAGGTAGGCGTTCGGCTCGTTGCAAGTAGCTCGATGTGGCGTCACCTGGGTGTCTGCCGCAGCCGTGGCTGACAGCATACACAAAATACTTTTGATGGTTTGGTGTGCAGAGAGAAAATATTCCCTCCAGAGGTTCGATCCACAGTCATTGACAGTGTGTGCATCAGGCTGCTCCTCGTCGCATGAGTCAGGAGATATTCTGCTTCACTTTTAAACTGCTGCAACTTGTGGCATTCTCATGACTAGACATTAGTTAGGCTGCAGCCAGTGGTGCCTGATTCTGGTCATGAAACCTCTAAAAGTTAGACATTGGAAATCATGTAGCCCATATGTTGCACTTTGTTAAATATGCCCTAGCCTTGCTTGTCTGTTTATGCCATTTTTCGGCCTCACTCACTAGCCATTTTACAAACGTTCAGTTACAAGCGGTGAGCATTATTTCTCTTCATCCTCCCCTCCCCCCCGGCAAGATTTTTCAGTAGGTGCGGTCAGACCTGCAAGTAAAGGAAACTATAGCTTGCAATCATTGTGTTTATTCGACACAAACTCGATGGTTGATTTTTGAGAGGAATTAAAACATCATTTCTTCGGTGTGGCAATTGGGGTGAAGAGGGGCCGTCCAGCTCACTGCCCCCTGCCCCCTGGCTCTGCTACTGCTGACAGCTGTGTTGCTAATGTACTGCAAACAGACTGCATGGACAAGAGTGCTCATTCAATGAGAGCTCTATTGCTCGAAAAAAGATTGGGGCCGATAGCTCAAAGGGATATGGATGCACGAGAAATTCAGGCCAGAATAAAATTTGAGGCTTGGAGATTTTGGACGATGTTCCAGAAGATGACAATACTGTACTTTCATAAGTGTAAATTTGTGAATATGAATACGTGTATAAATGTAGTTTGCTGTACGTGAAAGCATTCCCTCAAAATTGGGCCCAATGGCTCTTTTGAAGCAAAACTTAATAAATGACCTGTCTTATTTTCATAGAAACACTGTACATTGCCATACAGTCGAGAGACTGTGCTGAACTCTGCACAAGCCGTCGAATTCATACGTTTATTAACACACAGTGGCATATTGTGCTCCAGCTGTGCGGCTGTCTGAGTCCTTCTGAACCGTGCGGTCCTTAAATCCCTGTTAAGGGGTTATGGCGTCGGAGTCCTGCTGGCTTTGTGTGCTGCTGCCTCTGTCCGATGCTGGAGGCTGCTTCCCGATGCGCGGGAAATCGTAGGCCTGATAATGGCCCTTGGTAGCAAGACTCTCTCCGAGATGAGGGATGGCCTAACTTGGCTTTGTGACAAATCTTTGTTACTGGCCGAAACAACTACACAGCAAGCCTGCCCGGCAGCTGGTGCTCCACGATGTGTACTTGCCACCACCACTGCTACTGCTGCTGCTCCTGCCATGTGACTTTCTTCTTTGCTTTCACTCTTAGATTTCTTCGCTGCTTTCGCTCTTAGATTGGATCAATTGTCGTCGACCCAACCTCAGGCATCGCTGCGCCAGTGCTGGGCTTCGAGATCGACCCGGCCACAGGCCTGGCCAGGCCTCTCTGCTCGGTGAAGGTCGTTGCCGAGGGCTCACACGGCAGCTCCACGGCAGCTGTCGCCCTAGTGTCACACGACGAGGCCGTCGATTGGCTGTCGGGTGCACCCATCCGAGTCCACGGCTGCTGTCACGTCGCTCCTCTCGATGACCGTGGCTCGTCAGCGACGGCACGCCCCTCCGCCGGCGGGCTGCAGGCTCTGCTCGACGAGCGGGAGCTCGAGTGCGAGGCGCAGGCACTGGCCTGCCTGCAGCGCTACCTGGAGGCCGCTGCGGTCGCTGCCGGTGCGACAGACGTGCGTCACGAGTGGAGCCGGCTCGAGGCGGCCGTGTCGGGCCTGCGCTCTGCACGGCGCCATTCCGTCGCAGCTCTGCTTCAGGCTCGCCACGCTGCTGCGGCGCGGCGTGAGCACTTCGCCATGCTGGCATCCGGCGGCGGTTCGCCGGGCCTGTACGAGTTTGAGGGAAGCGGGCAGCTGCTTCCCATACTGGTCGGCACCACCATGCTCGATCCGGCCGGCTCCGGCATGACCGTGCCGATCCTCGGTGCCGAAAGGGACAATGCCAGCGGCAAGGTGCGACCCCAGCCTGCTGTGGTGGCTGCCGCCGTGAATCAATGGGTAGCCACGCCCTGCTTTTGGCGCATGCCTGCTCTCGTCGCGGCAGCGAGTTGCAGCGAGGACCAAATTACCCCGCCCGGTCACTCAGGGCGCACATGCAGCCACTTTCGAACTGCCCATCGGCAGCCTCGGCTTTGATTTGCCTGGGCACATGCCCCGAGAAAATGCTATGCAACCGGCGCGGTAACGGCTTGTTGCCTCCACTTCCGCCTCGCCTTGCAGGTGCGGCCACTGGGTGGCACGATGGAGAGTGTCAACGGCGGTGGACTCGTCCCGATTGCGATCGGCGAGAAGGCCATCGACGAGGTGACGGCCCGGCCGAGCACCGTGACGGCAGTGCGAGTCAACCCGACCACGGACGTGGTTGTGCCGGTTACGGCCGAGGCCTCGGGCCGCCGCCAGCGGCGCTCGCCGCTCGGCTCTCTTGCCGTTCTTGAAGATGAGATTGCAGCAAGGCGCGGCCACTGGCGGCGCTGCCGCCAGCGCGAGGACGACCTCTTTGCTGCCGACCATCGCCTGTTCGAGGAGCTTCTGCTTGACGGCAAGCCGACAGAGGCGGCAAGCGCACTGGGCTCGGTGGAGGAGGTACGCTTGCCCTCGGCTCGCTCTACTGCTTGAGCCGCTCGCTCTAGGCGACCACCGGTCGAAAGCTGCCGGCAGCTCGGGCCTCCATCTTGGTTTGGCTGCGGATAGGGGCTCACCGTCCGAAGCCACTAGCTGCCGCCTTTTTTGTTTTCCTGGTGGAGCCTCACGCTTGTTCGCATTGCTGCTCCCACCCACCGAGTCTTTCGGAAGCGTTTGCTGACCCTGGCCTCGGCCTCGGTCGTGTCTGCCAGCTTTCCCACTCGACGCCGACCTGTGCTGGCTGCCAGGCAAATCCCTTTTTCGGCTGACCTGCAGATCGTCGCCGAGCTGACCTCTTCGGCGGATCGTGAGGTGCAGCGGCGACGTGCGGCCGAGCGCGACTGCTCGTCCGTGCTTCCGCCGGACGTCGTGGCCCTGGTCACCGAGGCCGACGACGACGAGCGTGAGAGCGGTCATGCAATGCTGGCCGCGCACGGCAAGCTGGCCGAGGTCGTACAAAAGTTCGGCAGGAAGCGCCAGGCCGAGGAGCAGAAGTGCAAGGATCGGCTGGCCGAGCTGCAGGACGCCATGAACCCGGATGCCGAGAACGTTGCCAAGCAGGTGAGTCGTCCTCAGTATGGCGTCTGCTCGGTGCTGTGTTGCTCAGTTGCCGGCGAGTTCATCGCGCTAAACGGTACACTCATGCCCACAAGCTTGGCTCGTCCTGTTGCTGCATTCTTGGGGCGATCAGATTGCTGTCACTTTTCTTTTGAGTGCATTGCCTGGTGAATCCCGTGTGCCTTATCGCAGAACGCTGTAAAGGGGCGAATGAGGGTGCATGTCGAGAAGTCAAGCTGCTGCGTTTTTACGGCCTGCTCGCCGGCTATAGCAGGGCTCTCTCTCTCTCTCTCTCTCTCTCACCAGCTGGCCGAGCTTGGTGCAGCTTGCTAGAGCAAGCCCCTCACAGTATCCGTGCTACGTTTAGAGTGATGCTGCCGTGATGCATGGCCCACTGTAAACCTCATTTTCCGGCTAGACTGAGGCGAACTCTTGACCCAATTCTTAGCTCTCGCACTGCTAGCGTCCCGCCTATTGCTGGCCCGCCGCCTCTCAGGCTGCCTGCTGGCGTTGAAATCGCTCACTTGCTCACTGCGCTGTTGCTGTCTTCAGAGGTACAGCCAGGCCGTGCAGAGACTGCAGCGAGAGCTGTCGGACCAAGTGTGGTCGCGAAGCGAGCAGCTGTATGCGGCACGTGCCCGAGCCGACTACCATCGTACGCTTGCAGACTTGCTGGCCGCCGAGGCCAAGCAGGTGCTGAGCGGTGCCGACTTCAGTGTCATCAGTGAGTAGTGGTGCAGCAGAGGCGTGCAGCACTTTCGTTCAGAGCCTTGTCCCGAACGCAGCTAGGCTTTGAGCGAGGCAACTATTTGCAGTCGTTCTTGCCATCGCTCCTGCATTGCTGCCTTGCTGCAGCATGCCGCTTGGCGACCTATTCTCGAAGTGATTTCTCGATTCGTCAGAGTACTGATTCATCTGTGTGATGCTGCTGCTGTCCGTGCTCGTGCTGTCAAGCAGCTGAGTCAGTGTTGTCGAGCCGTTTGAGTGTAATCTCTTTGCAGCTGACTGTGTGTTGTCTGGAGTGTTTGGAGAAATGAATCTGACGTCTTCGTCGTCGGACCAGGAGCTGGTGCCTTTGCTGCGTCAGCTGATCGACTTGCTAAAGGCCGGTCCGTCGTTCACGCTGTCACCATCTCTGGTCACCACTCTGGCTGCTGCCGGCAGCGGTGGCCTAGCGGCAGGTGCCAATACTGCAGCTGGTGCTACGTACTCTGCCGGCCAACACACAGCAGCTGCCTTGGCCGTGACCGGAATCTCACAGGCTATGGCAGGTGAGCGACACTGCGTGTGGTCACTCTCTTTTTCTCAATGGTTGTCATGCATATTCAGTCGATTTCCGTGGCCATTTTAGGACAGATATTCTCTCTTTTTTTGTACTGCTAGTGTGTGCATTGGCTGAAGCCAAACAGGAGCAGCTGTCAACCGTACTGGTTCCTCTAACTTTTGTAGTCGTTGCAACGATTTTCTGAGCTAGATTGGGTTCTTTATGGTTCGACTAGACTGTATGAATTTATTCGATTAGACTATAGCTACTGATGATCTTATGAATTTTTTGGATTGTTCTAAGTGCTTTTTGTGGTCAGCTAGGCTGGAGATACATTTATGTGCTTAGCGTATTTATGTGCTATTGCCACCGATTAGGTTGTAAATATTGTATAAATTATGCTAAATTATACTGTCTGTTGATAATATAGCATTTACTGATAGCTGTAGGAACAAATACTTATGGTACATCTGTGCATGCTGCTTATACCGTTCCATCTGCCGGCCGTGCACTCAGCTCGAGTGATCAGCTGCAGAACTTGGACAAGTTCATCAGAGAGAAGCCATAACTTCGATAGCATCCGAGAACTACAGATACGTTTAGTGAGAGTGTACATTTCTCTTTACTTGTGCTGCCACTATTCTGTCTGCTGACTCTGCCGAACACTGCCGCTGCTAAGTTGGTGCCAGCCGTACAAGCCTCCGGGAGCTACTGTGTTAATACTCTGCTGCAAAGTGTGTGCGACCATTATTTCACGGGAGACCACGATATTATAGTTGAGTTTTATCACACTGGTTATGTAGCAACCTTTGCTTGTGTCATACATAGACACCTGAGCATTTACGTTGGATGACTAAATTTAATGCGTCTTGCTTCCGGCTCTGACCTGGTACGATAAATGTCTGTCAGTCTTAACTGCTCTCCTGACTCTATACTGTGCTTTCCACTTTCCCTTAATTTCATGAGATGAAGTCTCTATACTAAACTCTCTCGCACAACACCCATATAGTCTGTGTGGCTTTGAGTTACAGGTAGAGATACATGGATGCATGAATGGATGGATGCATGAATGGATGGATGCATGCATATAACATACATACATACATACATGCATACGTACATACATACATACTCTTTACATTCAAACTCATATTGAGCGCTAATTGAGGTAGAATGCCTGCGGTCAAGGTGCACCTAACAGTCTGATGAGCTGCACTCAGTCCTGCTTGCACGGTGGCCAGCAGCTACTGAAGGGGAAGTACTGCATGCCTGCCGGGCAGAGGGGTCGGGGGGGGGAGGGCGTGAGGGGAATCGATACAGAATTGCATGCTTCAGGAGTCGAACCCACGATCTGTGTCGTGCAGTGCAAGCACCGTTCCAGCAGCCTAAGCCATAATGGCTTACGTCTCCGCACACACTAGCAGCACAGTGAAAAGAGCTGACCAGGTTAAAGACAGCAGCAAGCAGTGGTCGCATCAGAATCAGTCAAACAAAAGAACAGAAGCAAAGTCCCTAAGGCCGCAAAGCATGAGTTGGCTGACTCGATTGGGGGAGCAAGCCATGAGATAGTACTGATCTTAAATTTTAAGCCCATACTTTTAATAATAATAATTAATAATAATGAAGCATTTGATATAGTGCCCTCAGAGAACTCAATCTCTTTCTAGGCACTTTAAATTTGCTACAAAGGAAGCACGATCGAATGGTTAGTGGTAGCAGGCTCAATAAACAACAAGAATAACATAATTAGGGGTGACATGCACGGGGTCAGCATGGAAGTTTCGTTTGTAGCAGCATGCACTGTATTAGCATGCATAGTCACAAAAAGGACGAATCGCAGGGACCTACTCAATGTTGTCATAAATAGATGCATTTTTGGCTTCTTTTTAAATGGAGAAAAGTCAGGAGATGTCGTGATGAAAGTTGAGATTCAGTTCCAGGCGTTGAGAGCATACGAGCTAAGGCATAGGCACGGTCTCCAAAGGATTTGAGATTGGTTTGAGGTATGGGTAAAAAGTTAGATTCCGAAAAGCAGGTGGTACGATGCTTAGCCTGATGGGAGAGTAGATCTGATAGGTAGGCTGGAGCCAACGAATGAAGGGATGTAAAAGTGAGTGACACCACCTTGAAGTCGATACCTTGCTTGATTGGGAGCCAGTGCAGGTCGGCGGGAAGTGGTGTGATGTTGCAGCTGTGACACTCACGGCAGGCAAGCCTAGCTTCCATAGTTTTGCACCAACTGTAAGCGCCTGAGTGCACAGGCCGGTAGACCAGCAGGCAGTGAGTTGTATCTAATATTCTAGGAAAA
>WPIO01000008.1:6677500-6702500 GCA_009760855.2 Cristatella mucedo | reverse complement strand
GCCGGCTCGCTTGCTTGCTTGCTGCCGACTGGCAGGCGGTCTTGCGTCGGTCGGCAGTGGCTGCTGCAAGGCATGCCGGGCCAGTCGCGTGTGCCCGTATCGGTGTGGGTGGCAGCCCGGTAACGTCGCCTTCTCTTTCAGTCCATCGAGCATCACAAGAGCAAGTTTGAGAGTGAGATTGTCGCACTGAAGGCCAAACTGTCACCGGAGGACTATGCCAAAGTGCTGGCCAAGCACCAGCAGGAGCTGACGGCGCTGCAGGCCGGGCTGGACGGCGAGAAGGCCAGGCAGCAGAGGGCGCTCACTGACAAGGTGAGCTTCGGCACGTCGTTCGTGCAGCTTTGCCTTTCTGGCTGCCACCGCGTCATGTCACGCGGCTCAAATGCACTGGGTAGCCATAGACGACAGCAACTCCTTTAGTGAGCCTGGCCTACCTGTTTCTAGTAAGCTATTGATCCATCGAGCTTGCATCTTGGCTGGCTGCATAAGTTCTCTCCCGGTCGCTGCCCCATCTTTGGCTCATGCTTCACTTCGGTTGGTGCATTGTTGCATCTTAGAGCTGAGCTCAGAGGCACTCCAAAGGCTGAGCAGTGACAGTTTACCTGTGTACTGAGCCGGCCAATATGTCACGGTGATTAAGGTCACCACTGTGAGGTTCTTTGTTTGTGTCATGATGGCAGTAGGCATCGAAGCTAGCAGTAGTGGTGTGGTCAGCCGTGCTAGCTTTCACTCACGGCAAGACCCGATGGCTCTTTCAAAAAATTCTATCGTTGGGCCACAAGGGGCTGGTGCAATGTGAGCTTGCCTGCTCCTAGCTGATGTGAATTTCACCATTTTTACTTGACCCGAGTCTCATGTGAAAGCTCTTATTTCTGCTCTGTATTTCTGAGCGGTTACCAACCAAGTGTGTCAGCTGAGTCAGCTGGAACAGAAAAAAAAACGGACGAGTCCCCTACCCCACCCCTCCTTATCCCACTCCCCATCTTCTCCAGCCCAGCTTGTTACCTGCTCTGCCTCTGCTGGCTCTGACTCGCAGCTGAGTCTTGAAAGCGCAGCGCGACCGACCGCTGCCACTCTGCGTTCAGCTGGAACAGAGGCGGCAACAGCTGCACACCAGCCTGGCCGAGAAGCAAGCCGTCGAGATGGAGAAAGAGCTCATTCGACAGAAGCAGGAGCGCGACGCTCTCAGCGATGCGCTAATGAAGAAGCTGGAAGCTCAAGTGCTTAACGAGAACGTCGAGGTAAGAGCTGAGCAGAGGGGAGCAGGTTTGGTCCGTGCTCTGCCATGGCCCTGCGTGCCGACTATCACAACTTTGGGGGGGTAAGGGCATGGTAATTAGGAAGGCCATCGGGGACAGTAGTCGAGTTCCGCTTTGCTACCGTTGGCCACTGTGCAAATGCTCACCTCCCGGAAAGCGACTTTGCATCTCGGCTTAACAAGGCCGGCACCGGTCCTCCCTGTGCCCAAACCTTTCCCCTACAGCAGCAGCAGCATTTGCCGGTCTCTGCCACCCAGGGCAAGGACGGCGCAGAAGTGTCGAGCCTGATCTACCAAGTGCTTCGGCAGCGGCACCTGCGCCAGGCCGTGCGGCTCGAGGACGCAGCATGCCGCCAGCTGGAAGCGAGCCGACGAGACGCAGCGCAGGCAGTGGCTGCCGAGCGGAGTGCTCAGCGTGCGCAGCTTGAGGCAGCTCTGGCTGCTGAGCTCGAGGAGAGGCGGCGTGCCGACCCGGACAGAGCTGGCGAACTAGAGAGGCATCAGGCGGAGCAGCTTGCACACTTCGACTCATTGACAGAGGCCGTGCTGCGCGACGCCAGGCAGCAGGCGGACCGAGAGCACGACACGCGGCACACTTACAGTCGCCTGCAGCTCAAGGAGCAGCAGCTTCAGGTGCGCTCTGCCACCTCGGCGTTGTTGTTGCTTCTGTTGTTGTTGCTATTGCTGCTGCTGCTTCGGCTGCTGCCGATTGCGCGCTATGCTAGGCGAGTTGCCCGTGGAAGGCTATCTGGCTGGACCTGCGTGCTGTGCTTGCAGGAGCTGCTGGAAGCCATGGAGAGTCTGTCACCCGAGGAGGCCCTCACCCGGCAGTACAAGGAAGAGGCCGAGAAGGCAGCGGGAGACGCAAAAGCATACTACGCCAACGTCCTGAAGCTCTTGCGCGAAGACCTGGAAAAGAGGAAAGCCGAGAAGCTGCGACTGGCCGAAGAGAAGAAAAAGGAGATGGAGGCCTCCCTGAGGTATGTGCCAGGTCGTTCGATGCAGTCACGAGTCTGCTTTAGCTGCTTACCCAGTTCGAGCCATCGTGCGAGCTTTGTGTGCTCAGCCGACCGTGAAGCCGAGCTTGCTCTGCCTTGTGCTGCAGCTAGCTGATGGCTCACCGCTTTCAGCCTCGTAATAGTGCTGCTGCTTCTGCTAGGTTTCTGCCGCTTCTGCTGCTGCTGCTGCTATTCACAGCCTCTTTGTCCATATGCTACTTAAACCAGCGACGGTGATCTGCCTGGAAATATGCCACCTGTGATACAAAGCTGGAATTGGTTAAGTGCGCTTTCATGTCCGAGCAAAAGTATGGCAAGTGGCTATAGCTGTTTGTCTATAAAAACTGAAGACTATTTTAAATGTTGAGCCAAAACAAATAGTGACTCTTTGTGCCATTACGCACCAGTGGGATGCCAAGCCATTGCACATGTAAACCGCACGTGCCAAAGACGAGGCTGGGCTGGCTAGCCGAGGTAACTTGGCCGGTGATACCGATTCAGGCTAATGGGCATTCTAGACCTAAGGCCACACTGATGCAAGGAGCTCCAGCAATATCCAAAGCTGCCAGGTAGCGACTTAGCGAGCCTGATAGCGACTAGGTGATCCTGTGCAGCTACCTGCTTTCGTGATTATGCCATATTGAATATGGAGCTATATCACATACCTTGAATAGTTTGAGTTAAAAACTGCTCTTTACTAGCTGCCCCTAAATTTAGTGGGAGCCTACCGACAAGTCCAATGCAGTACTTTGCAGCACGACATTCGTCATGTCGGCTGCAAGCCAATGGGATCTGTTGACATGGATTCAGGTCTACTCATGCCTCTCTTGCTCCTGGGCCTTAGCCTAAGGGTAAGGCTCTTACACTTTGCGACCCAGGTCGTATGTTCGAGTCCTACAAAGGCATTTGTTTGTTGCACACTGCAAGTGGGCCTGATAGCTTCCACGGCTCTTCTGTCAGCTTTATAAATGGGGCTGTCAAATAAAGCAACTGCTTTCTTTTCTCTACTCTCTACTAAAAAATTGTACAGCTGTTATTTGTGTTATGTAGCATCGCCTGCATGCTAGCCGGCCCAGTGACAGAATTAGCTGGCAGCTCGAAATCAGAAATCGGAATGCAAGCATGCAAATAGTTCGGGGCGAGGTGTGTTGGTGGTCGGTCCTGCCTCCCCAATGGTACATCCGCTCATTGCAAAGGGGCAGCAGTTTTTTCCACTCGCTGAGCACTTTCTGCCCTTCTCAGATTCGAGCCCGATGTGCCATTCACTTCCCTGGAGCGCCGCCACGCTTCGACGGCCACGCGAACAACCTGCCTGAACGACAGGCTGGGTAGCTCGACCAAGCAACAAGTCTGCTGACTCCAAGACCAATTACTTTGTTCGTTAAACCTTGCTTGTCAAGCACAGTATGCCAACTCTGGACAGCTGCCGTCGTTGTGGGATCCAACCCCCTATCCTGTGTACTCCTCAGGCAGACCTTTTGTCCCTTGTCCCTTCTACCATTCCTATCTTAAGACACTGGATCGGGTCGTGTCAGACCAGATGAACTCATATATCGAAACCTCAAACCTTGCTAGTAAGTTCCAGTCTGGCTTTAGAGCTAATCACTCCACAGAGTCAGCATTGCTTAGGGTGTATAACGACCTACTTAGGGATGCAGACATAGGTAGAGTGTCTCTGCTTGTTTTGCTCAATCTTTCGGCAGCTTTTAATACTATCGATCACAAAGTTCTTCTAGAGCACCTGTCATCTCGTCTGGGCATCACGGCATTGCTCTACAATGGTTCAGATCATATCTCAGTGAGAGATTCCAGAGTATTGACGTGAAAGGACAAAGACCATCCGAGGTACCTCTGAAATATGAGGTACCACAGGGGTCCGTGCTAGGTCCGGTTCTTTTCACGGTTTATACTCTCCCTCTTGCTGATGTGATTGCCAAGCACAATCTAGGCTTTCACTTGTATTCGGATGACACTCACTTGTACCTTTGCTTTGATCCCTCCCAGCCTTCGAGCACCTCAAATTCTCTCAACTTACTTGCTGCATGTATTGATGACATCGGCACATGGATAGCGGCAAATTTTTGTAAACTAAACGATGATAAAACTAACTTACTAGTTATGGGCAAACCCAGTATGATTCAGAAATTGGAAAGGCTGACGCTCAAAATTGGCTCTGCCAGCATATGTCCTGTTGAATCAGCTCGAAATCTAGGTGTCATGTTCCAAAGTGACCTCTCGTTAGACGACCACATCAGCTCTACAGTCAAATCTGCCTACTTTCAGTAACATTACATTGCTAAAATTTGGGCTTGTTTAGATAAGGATGCCACGTCTAAATTGTTCCATGCCTTTGTGACATCCCGACTTGATATCTGTAACTTGCTGCTTACTGGCCTACCGGCATGTGCATCGGCGATTTCAGGCGATTTCAGCTTTTGCAAAATTCCGCAGCTAGGCTTGTCTGTCGTGAACGTCGCAGTTGCCACATCATACCACTTCTCACCGACCTGCACTGGCTACCAGTCAAGCAACGGATCGACTTCAAAGTTTTGTCGCTCACTTTTAGGTCACTTCATTCTTTGGCTCCAGCCTATCTCTCAGATCTAATCCCCCACCAGGCTAAGCATCGTACCACCCGCTTTTTGGAATTCAACAGTTTACCACTACCTCGTACAAACCTTAAATCCTTCGGAGACTGTGCATTTATTTCGTATGCTCCCAAAGCCTGGAACTCCCTCTCGAGCTTGTGCTCATGCGTGGTGACACTGTGCATGCTGCCACTAACCACATTTGCATGCTGACCCTGTGCATGTCACCCCTAACCATGTTGTTCATGTGGTTTATCAAGCATGATATTACTCACGATTCAATCGCCTTTCCCTATGTAGCAAATGTAAAGCGCCTAGGAAGAGATTGAGTTCTCTTAGGGCGCTTTATCAAATGCATTATTGTTATTATTATTATTTTGTATGCCTCGTTTGCACCACTGAGTGCTTCCTGTTTTCGACAAAGCAGTCGACAGCTAATGCCAATTAGGGTAGATGGATGTCCATGCGAATGCCACCCATGATCAGATCTGCACTCACTACAGAGTCATCAGCTCTGAGTCGATGCCTCAACCCTCAGCCACTCGACAACAGGCAGCTTCATAGGAAGACTGATACCTCGAGGGGCAGCCCTCAGCTTAAAGGCCACCTGATTAGTCAGCTGTCTCTCACACCCTCATTGACCGCGCTATCCTCTCAGCGATTTTGGGCTGATGCTCTGAAAATCCGTTTCGTTCATCGGTTTCTGTTCGTGATTTTGGTACACTCAGAAAACATATCAACGAGATTCGTGAGTCTAACTCCGTGTTGTGACTGATAAGCCAGTCAACAGTAGTAGGGAGCTGGACCTCAGAGAGTAGTCAGTCTCAGCAGAATGTAGCTGAAAGCTGGCCAATTTTGGCCGAAAAGCAGTTCACAGCTTACATCATTGCAGGCCCCTCTAATACCAGAAGCTGACCACGTGATCTTTGGGGCTGGGCATGGTACATACAGTGCTGGCATGCCGGTGCTATGCACGATACACATTTTTTGTGGGTCATCAACTTGGCTGCTGAAAACAGGCTATATCGGATGCTCTTGATGGTCGTCGATATGGTGGTTGCCTATATGTGCTAAGATGGAATGACCGAGCCAATATCTAGACTTCAAACGGCCGTCTGTCCGTTCGGCTTAGCATCGATGGAGCCACTAAGGACTTTCTGCTTTTAGCACTACATACACTGGGGCCGGTGAACGTCACATCGGCCCGAAGCAGCTGCCGAGTTCTGTCGGGTGTCTTCACCCCGAGTAATTTGAAAACGATGTCTTGCATATGACTAAACGTTTTTGCATGCGATTGAATTGTGTCTGTCAACGTGAGTCTGTGGGGGTGCGTGCGTGTGTGTGTGTGTGTGTGTGTGTGTGTGTGTGTGTGTGTGTATGTGTGTGTGTGTGTGTGAGTTTGGTCGTTGAAAGGCACGGGCCTTTATCCTGACTGGACTAGTTCGCTGCACTGCTGTCTACGCCAAGGGCTGTATCCTGATGGGGGTCGGGGGGGGGGGTTAGGATGCCAGTAGCGGCTAAGAAATGCCACCACTACCCAGATTTAGCACTCTCTCGAGCTCGTAAAGGCACTCTGCTGACTGCCGGGCGGCATTTTTGCTGAGAGGCAGCAAAGCGGCAGGCATCGCATGCGTCTTCCACGGACAGGCAACTCGAGGACGACTTCGAGCGCGAGCGGGAGCGCGAAGAGCAGAAGGAGCAGGAGCGGCAGGCCGAGCGGCAGCGGCTGCTGCTGCAGCAGGTCAAGGAGCGCGAGAGCAAGGTCCAGGAGGAAATCGCGCGCTCCAACGTGGCTGAGGAGGAGCGGGCAAGGCTGATGAAGGAACACCAGGACAACATAGCTCGCCTAGAGGAGGCGGTCAAGGTGCGCTCTCTCGAGCGCTCTATAGCGTGGCCTTCTCCTCCTCCTTCAGCTCGCTCTGTCCTGCGTTGCACACAGCCTGCCACTGCTATTGCTAGCCATCTACCAGGCTTTCTGCCCCCTACCACCACCCACCTGGCTTCGGTGCCCGTGTCTGTGCGATGCTGGCTTCAGGCGCTCAGCGCCAAAACCTCTCAGCGATTCGTCGCAATGTCTGCATGCCCAGAAAGAGCAGGAGCGCAGCCAGGATGCGCTCAAGCAGAAGCTCGAGGCGCGACGTCAGCGCAAGGAGGTCGCCGAGAAGGCGCGCCTGTCCAAGGAGCAGCAGCTAGCCACGGATGAGGCAACAAAGCGAGCTCTGGAGCTGAAGACTGCCGAAGGCGCGGCACAGTCTTCATCGCCTGTCGGGTCTCCGGAACGTTCGAGCCGGCGCCTCAGCATGGCAGCTGTGTCGGCTGCAGCTGTGGCAGCGCAGCCGAGAGTCGCTCGGCCAGCTGGTGCAGCCGGCGGCCAGCTTCAGGCGACTGCCATCGTCGTCGGCAGCGGAGGTAGCAGTGTGGTCTCACCTTCCGGCACTGCCCTGCCGGTAACGTGGAAGGACGCTGAGCAGGACGTCATAAACATCCTGATGACGTCGCCCCTGTTTGTGCAAATTAACGAAGTGTACGACCTTTTGGAGAAGTCCTCGACGACTGGAAGCTCCTCACTGCATGTCGTTGGTGAGTGCGCTTGCCTTGCCACTCACCTGCTTGCAACTCCTTGGTCGTGACATAACGCTGGCCGTAGGAATCTGCTGACACGGATCCTTAGTCTTTCCTCTGTTTGCCATGCATGCATGGATGTAGCCAGGATTATGGTATTGAGGGAACAATGCCTCGACTTCGTGGATTGGCACCCAGATTCAAAGCCTTTACTTCTGAATATCCTAGCAGCTCTAGTTATTAGCTATAGCTCCTCAAAAATCAAAGCTATTTTAGCTTTTATTTATAATTAAGTTTTTTATTTAACTGTTTACTTCTAGTGTAATTTAGCACTTCGACACTTTGGGAGGGCTGGACGCTCGATGCTAAAGGCGACTGTCGAAATGAATTTTGCACACTCATTTCAAGGGACCGGTGCTGCATACCAAAGGCACCGGCAAGCTTCTTTAGACCATTGTAAAAAAAGCTACTGCTTAGCACCTCTAAAAATTGATCGGCTCCATAAAAATGGGATAGCCTCATCTCAAGATTGACCCTAGAGTGAGCTTCCACTCGTCGGAGGCTCATCTTGCACACTCGAGGCCATTCCAGCCGATCTAAAGAGTGGTCGTCATGTGTCCTGGAGAGACATTGCTAATCTAGCCGCCAAAGGGCTACAGCTCTTGGAAAAACTGGCACTCCTACCCGGAAGCTGGGGGGTTGAGGTGGCTGCGCACTTCCATGGGAGGGCGATGGGAATGTGTGTTTTTCGACAAAGGATGGGGCTTGAGCGGCTGTTATCGCCTGCCCATGCCTCTTCACCGTATCTATAAAAAGGCTAACTTCTGCCCTGTTAGCCTCGCTCTTCCAACATTCTTACATGTCGCTATCCCTGTGTTTCCATATGTCGTCTCATGTCGCCATCCCTGTGCATTGCAAGCTAGTAAAAATCATCTTGATGTGATCTGTTGTGAACACTGATCGGCTCATTTTCTGATGGGCATTGCTCTCTCACCATTGAGTAATTTCTGAATCGTAATCGAGTCTTGTTCTTCAGTCTAATACTCAATCATGTCCTCTATTCCAAACCCAGAGCTGCTCAAAGTGGGCCCAGGGGTAAGGTGCTTGCTCTCAATGACCAAGGTCGCAGCCTTGATCCCTGCGGCTTATGGAAATCGCATAGACAGAGGTTAAATTCTCTTAGGGGGTTGTACAAGTGAGGAATACATTTTTTATCATTTTTTTTCTTGCCCTCAGTAGAAATGCACGACTATATGTGACACTGCTATTGCCTTGTGTTCTGAAGGCTCGTTGCAGGTTCCACGGCGCTGTGTCGGTCTCGTTGTCACCTTACGTCCAGTTAGGACAATTTAGTGCATGGATCTTAGTTGATCTTGAAGACCGCATGTGCCAATTATGCATTTTGTAGGACTTGGGTCTGCTATCCCTAGTATGTATGCAGCTGCGCTGACGTTGTTCCTGCTGCAGGTCCTAGCAATTGCCTGCTCACATTCGACATTGCTTCATATCTCGTCGAGGGCACTAGTTCAGCTGCTCCTTCTGCCGTCACCTTTATCGCACGAGGTGTTTCCTGTTGGCCACCGACTGTGCACAGAAATGTGCACACACCCCTCCCCTGCCCCCCCCCCACGATGTTTGAGCTCACTGCAGATAGCTACTGCCTAGTGATGACACCCTCCCCGTGCCCTTCGTGACTCGGTTAGACGTTACTGATGTCAGAGCATGCCCTCTGCACTGATAGGTGGTGACTACTCAAGAGCCTACATCGATGTCAAGGACGCGCAGTGGCTGTGCAATGGCGAGCTCGGTGCGGTCGAGGCCGACTCGATGACGGCCAGGCAGCTGGTCGTCTACCGATTCGGCGTCTTCGTCTCACGCCTGCTTGCCGATGCTCTTGACATGCCAGCTGTCGAGGTTCTGATCGCCACCAGCTTGCCGGCGAACAACTACGCTCGAAACGCCTACAGGTCTGGCGGCGGCGGTAGCAGCAGCGGCAGCAGTCGCAGCAGCAGTGGCTTCTGTCTTGGTGGCAGCGCTTAAGTAGTCCTAGCTGCTACAGTCGTTAGCTGCCCCTGCTAAGTGGCCCACCTTTGTGGCTATGCCTCCTGGTTGGCAGTTGCAAGTTACAAGCGACCGAGGCCTTGGTCGTTGATCTGAGAGTTGTGATTTCTCGATGGGGTGGGTATGAGGTGCAGGCAGGGCTGGAGGTGCTGTAGGGCAGGTGATGAGGGGATCTTGTCTTTTTGTCGCACTGCTCTTGCCGTGCCGGGTCTGCTGGCTCGGCTTGCTCGGTGCTTATGACTAATAGAAATAGACATGTGCATAGTGGGCTGAGAGTAATAAATCACTTTCTAGGCACGCAGTGAGGTCTGCTTTAAAGAAAGCATGTGTCTGCTCTGCACCGGCTTCCTTTGTGCAACATGACATTGCTAAACGAGTGCAACACGTCAGTGCCGACTGTTTGACGTTTGTATAGAAGTTCGGTCACACGCATGTAACTTCCCAGTCATGCAAATGCAGCTCGAATGTCAAGCAATGACACGAAAGTGAATCAGCTTTGCTTGTCGTCGGCTCATGTATCGTTAGCTAGGAAAGTAGTGGCTGAGGCTGCGATGACAGCTGCTTGGTGTCAAGAAATAAAATGGTGTTACCCATGCAACTCGGGCGTGCCCAGAGTGCAAATTTCGAGAAACACTCGAAATCACTCTTACCAAGTGACTGCAAAGTGGAGCTCGTGCAGCCGATTGTCCAGCCTATTTGCCACTCTATAGCTGGCAGCTATTACTCCCTCCATAGTTCCATGTAATCTCGCAGTGGCTGTCGGGTGCAATCCTAACAGTGACTGGATGCTACGATCCGTCTAGTGCCAACAAGCCCCTTGAACCACCGAGGTGCTCAAACTGCTACATCAACCAAGACTCGATACAGTAACGTTTTTATGTCCCACTTAATCTTGTAGCAGCACTCTTCCACTAGAGAAGAAAATGTTTGGCAGAAACTTATTGTCTGACTCAAGAGTGGGCACAGTGGTACAATTTGTTTGTATCCTGGGTGACATTATGCAATCACTAAGGTGGTAAGCTCTCCAAATATCCCACTTCTGGTGTGTTTAGTGTGAGGCTATCAACCAATCTCAGTAGCAATATCAATCAATCATACCCATATGGCCCCCTGGAAGTTACTGTTGCCACTTGAAGCACAAGCTTGGGGGGGTGCTGTTCAGCCAGAGAATCCCAAGGCTGTGGTGGTTAGCACCACATGCATGCATTTCCTGTTGCCGGACTGGGTGCAATATGAAAGGCTTGGGCAGCTGCTTGATCTCGTGGCGATGCAAATAGCTACCTCGGTTTTCAGCCTGTCCTTTCAGAAAATGTTGAAGTGCCTAGTGAGTGGCACAGGGTACTGGCTATGTGTAGACAGGTCAAGTCATCTTTAGTGTCAGCCACTGCTCACTTCTCATGCTTGCAAACGTTGTGACTGCTTTGCCATGGACAATGGGTTGCTCGACCTTGGCAAATTTGTGCCCCCTTCAGCTTCGGTTCGTGACTAGATCTAGGCAACCCTATAGATGACGTCTTTTCACATTCTGTCTTGTTCAAGATCTTGTCTCAAAGCCAGTATCGGTGCGGTTGACCTTTTTTTAAACACCTGTTGGTGATGCTTGCGCTTGTGATCCTGTTTGAATGTTAATCACGGCTCGCTTACTGCGGGAATTGCTGCAGATGTGACGGACTTTGCTAGTCGCCTGTGACCACGAGTTGAAGCATTTACCAGACGGGTACATATTTTGCTGATTTGATATGCAGGCATTCATTCTTTTACGACTACACGAGGAACGTCTTGTTCATTCGCAAAGAGCGCCTGGATTCGGTAGGAGAATATGTAGTCTTGCTTTCCCACTGCTTGGCACACGTCAAGGTCGACGAGCTGACAGACGATGGCAACCCACTCTTCCTGCGACAATTCTACCGAGTAAGTACTGAAAGGCAGCATGCAAACGAAACTATGATGTACCAGCAAGCCATCTTGAATGAGGTGAAACAAATTGCTGCAGCAGAAGCACATATTTTGACTTTGGTAGCTATTTGTAGCTGCCGTAAATCTAGTCGTACGATTAGCTTCGATCATGACCTATGCTGTACAGCTAGTGACTGAGACGTAGGTATTTCATTGATTTGGCAGGCCTATAGGTCGGTGAACTAAACTGCAGGGAAAGCTTAGCAGTATTACAGCTGATCCCGGCCAGTACAATGGGTCTGGTAAAGAAAAAACAGCAAACAGCCTCACTATGGCTGGCCATATATAGAGGAGGGTTTGTGGGAGGTAGGATTCGTGCTTAACAGTAGTCCAGTTGCCTGCTACTAGATTGACCGATCCGTCTGTGTGCTTCTGCAATAGATCTTGAATCAAGCTGTTCAAAGTACCCACAGTTCAAAAGATAAAATCCCAGTCAGCCGTATTAACCACGGCCCTTCGTCCCCCCTTTTTAAATGAGAGGCGTCCAAATGAATGCATGGCTGATAATAAAAATGAGAAGGCCGCCAACTACTTTACTTTTCACAGTGTTTTATCCCGACTCAGCAGGAAGTGTAGCTGCAGCAAGTAGTAAGTCTTATACAGGTTGCTGACTGGCCTGTTTTCAATAATTGAACACCTAAGGTTTCACTTGCAACCATTTGTACAGGTCTATGCAGTCTGTCACCTGATGCATGTTACTTCTTCTGTCATCATTCTACTATGACTTACCTATAAAGCTATGCCACTTTCATACTTTACACTTGCTCTAAGGTCGCTGATTGCATGTTGTATAGGCGCCGTCAATTATCTTGCTCAGGCATATTTTAAAGACCACAGTAGAAGTGATTTGTTGCTTAGCAGTGTGTCAGTCTTTAACTGATTTTTAATTTTAGTAAGAGTCAGTGATAAGTGGTCCTTTTTGTCTACAGGCTCTGAAAACGATCTGTCAAGACATGTTCTTTGCACGAGGCACTCGATCATCTGCACAGTTTGTTGGCCTGTCGTCGGCTGGTTCCACTGCTCTCGAGGCCATGTTTCCTGGCACAAAGTCTGCCACTGCACCAAATGACCTTGCTGCACTATCTCTGTTGGACCTCATGCCCACCAAACCGGACGTGAGTCAGCCACTGCTCTCCATGTCTTTTGTTATCCGTTTGTCAGCTATGCTTCCTGGTACCAATTAATATACGTATCCCTGTTCGTGGCTTGCCTGCGTGCTGCAAGGCTGTCCAGCCGGACTTGCTCATTGAGCAAAAGGATAAACTGCTGCTGCTTTGCCCAGCATTGGACTTAGTTCACGGCTGGTGGGCTAACATAACTAAAGCATGTTTAAGTTCCAAGACGGTTTTTACAATGTCAATTCTTGGTGGTGATGCAATGCATTATTTTTACTGTTTGTCTGGCAGAGCTCCTTGGGTGCAGGGAAGATCGAGCGTTATGCCGAGTACACACGCACTAGCCAGCTACGGGATCTAATTCTCACCAGGCCTGGAACAAGGCCAGCGGCAGTGGCTTCAGCTGAAGGCAGCAGATTATCACGTGTACAGCTGAGCACAGTGGATCGCATCAAGAGCCTGCAGGAGCAGTGCGATTCGGTGAATGCCGGGATTGCACCAGTGAGTAGATTCACTAATTACCCTACTTATTTAGCTAGGAGTACCATTATGGAATGAACCCTGGTAGGAACTGATGCTTCTCAAGATCCTTTAAAGCAACACTCCTAGTGTGCTATCCTCTAATCTTCTTTTGTCCTTTATATCTACCTCCTCACACTCACATTAGTTCTACCTCCATCTTCTCCTTTCGCCTGGCTATTTCTTTCCTTTCACCTCTCTGTCTCTCTCTCTCTCTCTTTATCTCTGTCTCTCTCTTTGTCTCTGTCTCTCTCTTGGCCCCCTCTCTCTCTCTCTCTCTCACACATTTCTTCTCTCTCTCTCACAATTCTCCCCTCTCTCAATTTTTCTTTCTTATCTTCCTGTTTCTCTCGCTGTCTGTGTTGCCCTGTCACAATACCGAGTGTACATTGTGCAGCTACTTTGTCCAGCTTGGTAATCGGCTTTAGGATTTTAGGATGTGCAGTTGCCTCCACATTGAAGATGGCCCTGCGTCTCATTCAGAATATTTCCGTCACATGTGCACACAAACTCAACACACACACACACACACACACACATCTTCAAGAACACACACACACACACACACACACACAAATGCACACATGTGCGTGCAAGCGTGCATACACGCTCACAAAGCCACTGCTCACACACACACATGCTCACACATGTGAGCACACATGCAGCCAGTGGCCTTCTGTTCCATCAAGCAGTGCATTGACTTCAAAATCCAGTCATTTGGTTTTAAATTCCCCATTCCCTTGCTTTGGATCAGCTATCTAAACTATTCACTCACAGGTGCCAGCTCACATAACCTGCTCCTCGGGACCGTGGTTGTTTCACTGTGCATCTAGCGAAGTTCAAAGCTCAGTATAAGACATATTCACTTCCTCTGCACTTAAAGAATAGAGCTCACTCCGAACTGACATTACTAGGTCTGGTGACTGCACAGCATTTAAAAAGACACTAACGACCCAAGCTTTTTCTCATAGCCTCTGCTTAGCCCATGTGAATCGTCCTGCATGTGCTACATCGTGCAGCAAAATTAGCAAGCAGTTATCAGTTATCAGTCGACAAATCCATTTTCAGCTTATGTGATTAGCATAGAAAAATATTTCCTTCACTTATTGTGCCTTAAAATTATTTTTACTATGATTTGTTATTATTGTTATTATCAGCGTTATCGTGCTCGCTGAGCACTGCTTGCTGAACACTGGCCGCTGGCTGAGTGCTGGCTATAGTGTTCCCTCGGTGTGTCTGCTTGCCACACTACTTGCACACGGATGGCATTTGAATGCCCACCCAGTCGAGTGGTCGATCGGTGGAGTGCTTGCACGAACCTGTCGGCACCGGCCACTCGTTCCAGCTTCTTCTGGAGGAGATGGAGCTCGAGCAGAAGTTAGCTGGGTTAGCGGCTGCAGTGGCGACGGCAGGCTCCGCCTCCGACAGTGAGGTGGCACATGACGACAAACATGGGCTGCTGCAGAGGAGACTGGCCTACGTGAGGCTTTGCAAGGAGGAGCAGCTGAATCAGCTTCGTGTTCTCGAAGGCGAAATCGTCGCGCTCGGCGGCTGCTGACAAGACTCGCACCGTGACGGTTTCTACGGACACTATATCGTGGGCACCCACCTGTGTCATAGTCTTGCCATTTTGTAATTGCACGCACTTTTGCCACAGGTACTCCGTCCGTCCTCAATCTTGCACTTATGTGACCACTCTTACACTGCTGCTGCGATTCAGCCTGATGTGTGAAGTTTTATCTGTGCTTTTCTACTGTATCGTGATCAGGTTTTTCACCATTTTCATGCCTCAAAACCTGTACGCTCATTCCAAGCTACATAGGCAAAAACAAGTTACTACAAGTCCCCAAAGCTGTACCCGCTGGTCGTGTGCATTGCTGCCCCACTCCCGAGTGATAATAAAAATTCCGTCGCGGAACGTGCAATTTGCTTTCCTTTGTGACTGCCTCCAGTAGCTTTATAATAATAATTATAATAATACATTTGTATAGCACCCCCAGAGAACTTAATCTTTCTACTAACTTTACAGATGTATAGAAAGAATTACCAAGTGATTGGTAGTAACATTCGCAAGCAGCAGGCATAGTGTAATCAGGTACATGCGCACGAAGAACGAATCACAAAGACCCATCCAATGCTGTAATAAACAGGTGCGTTATTAGCTTTTTTTAAATGTCGGCATGTCATGGTGACGTTGTGACGTGACGTGCGTTGCGTCGGTAGTCAGTTCCAGGTTCCAAGGAGCATAACAATTAAAGGCACGGTCTCCAACGGTTTTAAGGTTCGTACAAGGTATGTCTATACGATTCGAGTCAGAGCACCGGGTTGTATGATCCATTGCCTGGTGGGGGAGTATATCTGATAGGTAGGCTAGCGCCAAAAAATGAAAGGACCTAAAAGTTAGTGACAGAGCCTTGAAGTCGATACTCTGCTTTGTTGAGAGCCAGTACAGGTCGGCGATGAGTGGCATGATGTGGCAAATGCACCGCTTCTGACAGACGAGCCTAGCTGCAGAGTTGTGCCCCAACTGTAAACACCTGATTGCACACTCAGAGAGACCAGCAAGTAGTGAGTTACATAAGTCAAGACGGGATGTCACAAATTCATAGACCAATTTGGATGTTGTATCCCTGCCTAAGCAAGCCCAAATTTTGGCAATGTTATGTAGCTGAAAGTAGACAGACTTGACTGCGGAGCTGATGTGGTCGTCTGATGAAAGGTCACTTTGAAACAGGGCACCTAGATTACCTGTAGATTCAACAGGAGACATGCTGGCAGAGCCGATTTTGAGTGTAAGTTTTTCCAATTTCTGAATCACACTTGGTTTGCCCATAACTAGTAAGCTGGTTCCATCACCATTCAATTTAAGAAAGTTTGATACCACTCATATACAGATATCATCAATGCATGCAGCAAGGGTGTAGAGAGAATCCGACGTGCTCGAGGGCTGGGAGGGATCGAATCAAAGGTACAGCTGATGCGAAGGTACGGCTTGCATGGGTTGTTTTTATTTTACACTCTTGTCGGCTTCCAGGTGATATCAAGCAGGAAGCAGTGCAGTCGTGAAGCAGTACATCTGAAGTTAGGTGCTGGTTCGCTCTAAATACGACTCACTTCTGTTGTCAACTTTAATGCAGCTGTTCGGTCGGTTAGCAAGTCAGTCTTGAACGAAATCGGCCCGCGATTCAACAAGTCTTCAAGGAAAAGCACATTTTAGCATCGCGTGTGCAATGTCGTGCAGTGTTCAAGCTAGCATGAATCCATTAAAACCAGGTCTGAGAGCGATAAGCAGAAATCGAGTGTCAATTCTCACCGAGGCCGTTGGCATTTGTCTAGCCGGAACTAGGAAGCCTAGTGTAACCGGTGGAGTTGGCTTAACCTGTCGCTTACCTAGCGGCGTAACCTAGTGCCTGATGCCGTTCGGTGTGCGAAACGCACAATTAGCAGGCCGTTGCCAAACGAGCGTTTCTGGTGCGACTTACTCACCGTTACTAAAGGGGTTTGTGAGTTTCGGCATGAATTAGAAAGCCAGATACACAAATTGGGGATTTTACTGAGCTTTATTCACAAGCCCAAAAATTCGCTGAGCGTCTAGCTCAGTTTTATCTCCACACTCCTCACATGCTCTCAATAGCACAAGCACTCTTGAGGAGGGAATACGCCCCCGAACTTATGTTACCTACGTCTATTGTGGGGAACAACCCAAATAAGACGAGGAGCCCGAACCGGATCTTAGACCCTGGCTGGAGAACTAGGGCTCCGCTTCCACCTTACGGCAGGAATTCCTAACATACTACACCAAGCACTCTTGGCGAGACCACGTGCACTCGCATGGGAACACACGCAAAACACAGAAGAACCACAAAATGCACTATACGACTGTATTCGTAGGCGTGCACCAAATCCTCCTGGCGCTGTCCTTCAATCACCGGCGACCAGCCGCCCTTCTCCCTCGCTTTCGGAGAAACGAGTCCGGCAACTAACGGCGACGGAGTCGAGACCGAGCCGAAGATGAAGAAGAGGCCCTTAACGAGCGTCGCCCCATCATTATATAACTAGCCGGGACTATTGGGTTGACAACCCAGCCAATATCTATCACCTCAGCGACCTCTGCAATCCCTTGCTCACAGCTCGAGAACGAAGATGCTCTTTACCCACTTCTTTTGTTCTCACGTAAATCGTCCAGCAAATGTAGGATGGCTTGCGGCGACAGCGACCTTGGCGAACTGTGCCCTATTATCAAACTGCTAGCTGGGACTATAGGGTTGACAGGCCAGCCAATATCAATCACCTCATTGCCCTACTACAATGGCTGTATCCTCTTGCTCTAGGACAGAGGTGTTTCCTGCTGAGCAGTTCTCATGCGCTCTAACACTGAGTCAGGCCGGCGCTGTGCTAGACTAGTGCACATGGCAAGCAGCCGATTGAACTGTTTGACTAATAAATTGTTTCAATCAAGTAAGTCACTTTTGGTAGTCATCGTTTAGCTTTACGAACGACGGCTTGTCTTTAATCTACTGCGACCGGAGCCTGAGAAATCAGTCAAAATGGATGAGCTAGCTTGACATTTTACTCGAACTTAAGATGCCGCTATTTCGGCTCTGTATTACAGCCGGACGTGTCCTTCTTTTTATGCAGCACTGTGATAAATCTTTTAGACGTAGATCGCTTTTTAAATCTACTGCCGGTCGAGCTGTGTGTACAACTAAGTGGTCTTTCTTTAAGAGTTTTAGATGGCGTGGCCTAATGGGTTGCACAAGGAGGTCTTCGGGCCAGGAGGCGAAATTGGCATGTTGCTGCCATTCTGGTGCTGGACACAGACCCGGTCAATGTCAGAGCTCTGCTCGATTGGTCGTATAAATCCATTTGTATGACGTTATTATACGCAAAGTTTTAGATAGGATCAATGATAAAGGGTTTGCAGCGATCAATATGATTCTTAAGGTATGACAAACTTATTATGCATTAAAAATGGCGAACTTTCTAGTTTCTTAAGTCATACTGCCCCTATCTCGTGTCCGTCAGCCACAACGACTCATCGATTGGCAGACCTTAATTAATTTAGAACGACTTGGTAAACTAAAAAACATCTTTCGTGGTAAGGCTCTTCAATTTGATCTGTTCCACCGAGAGATAATCTTTACAGCGTTTGAATACTTAACTAATAACGTAGTGATCGGAAGCCTGTTAATTGTTATTTCATAGTTCAATACACAATTCAATGCTCAATGTGTACTATGGAACTGTGTTATAAACAATGTCAACTATATCGAAGCTTCATATTCACATCAGAAAATTATCTCCAGATATTTTTGACATTACAGTCATATTAGCTGTACAATCATAATAGTAGTATAAATGTGAAAAAGGGGACAATATAAGCATTGCTCATATATAACTCTTATACGAGTTCCCGGGACAACCAAAATGTAGATTAATGCCGTTCAGCATGGCTGAGTAACAATCCAGTCTTGACACACAAAGCAAAATGCTACAAACATATATATAATATATATATATATATATATAATTCATATGTATAGTACCTTAAGAAATCATAATCTCTATTCAGGCACTTCATGTATGCCACGGGCACGTACCCACGACATCGGGCATTGAATTCACCTTGACCTCGGTTGGGGCTCACACCTTAACTACTGGATCAAGCCAGCGAGGCAAATGGAAATAAGCATTTCAAATTAAGAAAATCATGTAACTCGTATAGCCACCATGTATAGTGAGTGTCTAGCGTTAAGATCCGTGAGATAATTCCACTTATCAGTAAACCAAGTCTACCGGAAGACGTACCTGGTTATTTCCGAAGACCCCAGCAAACCTATCTAATATCTGCTCCCGTTATTTTCGAGCATGGCGACCTAGTAGCAAATAGCCGTTCATGAAAAGGCTTACCAAGAAACAGACTTTAACTTTTCAGGCAGGTGATTTGCCTGCTTCATTATCTTTTTAATGAGAATAATTCTCATCGCCTTATGCTGACATCATTTCCTGATCATTTACAGAATGCAATACTTGGCACACCTTTAGGCCCACTTTACATTATTCGGACATCGCGCCCTCTAGAATCAGTTCAGTGTTAAACAAGAGCCGAGGTGGCTTGGCCCAACGGTTAAGGTGCTTGCCCTGACCGAGGTCTTGCTGAAGTCGTCGGCTCGAGCCCTGAGGCAAAAGTGAAGCGCCCGAATAGAGATTAAGTTCTCGTAGGGCACTTTACAAAATATTTATATTTAATTAATTTTTTTTTTTTAAGTCCGACATTCTCGAAAACAGTTGACTGTGACTCATAAGTGTCGTGATCTTTCAGCCTTATTAATGCACTGTTATTATTAATATTAATACGAGTAAGACATTCGCATTGTGCCCAAAGAGAAGCAAACTCCTTTTTCCAGGCTCTTTACAAATTCTGCGAAGGAAGCATGCTATCTACTTAGGGATAACATGCACTGAGTGACGTAATGGCCACTAGGTTAGACTGCTTTGTTGCTTTTCACGACCACGGCCCCGAGGTCGTGGGCTCGAATCCTGCTGTGGGCGATCCTCTATTGCCACTGCAAGCGGTGGTGGATAGCCGTAAAGGCTCTTTTGTCGCTAAACAAAAAGAGGCTGTTAAATCAGCTAGCATTTTTTTGGTGTCGGCACCCGCAAGCACAGAAAAGACAATTACGAGAACCGAGCAAATGCTATAACAAACAGATGGATTGCTGACTTATTTTAAAGTATCAGCAAGTTAGTTTCGTGAAGACCCCCATGAGAGACTTACAAACTTTAGGGGCATGCAAACTGAAGGCATGGTCTCCAAACGATTTGAAGTTGCTCAGAGGCTCAGCCAAATGACTCATGTCAGAAGAGAGGGTGTTGTGATGCTAGCCTGATTAACGAGTAGTTGAGATATGTAGGCTTGAGCAACATAATGAAGGAGCCATACAGTGAGTGACAAAGCCTCGAAGTGGATATACTGCCTGATGGGCAGTCACTGCATGTTGGTAAGCACTGGGGAGGAGGTGTGGAAGAGGCAACCCTAACGACAGGCATGTCGGGCTGAAGAGTTTTGTCCCAATTATACGTGCCACTCCTCGCAGGCCCAAAGTCATGAGAATAGGGAGTTAAATAAAGTAAGACACGGGATGTCACCAATGCATTGACCAACTTGGATGTGGTATCCTTATCAAAGCCATAGCGAATTTTTGCCACGTTATTTAGCTGAAAAAATGCATACTTGGTTGTGAAGTTGATGTTTTCTTTAAGCAAGAGGTCTCTTTGAAAAAAGACACATATATTTCGTTCAAATACCACACTGGATTTCCAATTTGAGCATTAGTTTTCCCATTTCTAAGCAACACTGGGTTTGGAGATATTTAACTAGTAAGATTGTTTTATCGTCATTCAATGTGAGAAAGTTTAAAGCAATGTAAGTGCAAATGTCAGCAATACAAGCAGTGCATGCACCATAAATCACTCGAGGAGAGTTGCAAAAAGTAATTTTGTGTCCTAAGAGTTTCAAAGGACAGTAATAAGTAGTAATACAGAGTGCAATAAGAACCCTGATTACGGTTAGTGCTTCTTAGCATGCCGACTGGCTTCGTACTGTGGTGCAGCTGGCAGGAACATCCTATATCCTTGGTGAGCCGTGGTGGCACACTAGGTAAGGCGGTTGCTTTCACGACCTCGGTCCCGAGATCGTAAGTTCGATTCCTGCAGTGGGCGATTCTTTATCGCCACTGCAAGCGGTGGTGATAGCCGTAAAGGCTCTTCTGTCGCTATACAAAAGAGGTTGTTTAATCAGCTAGGATTTATTTATTTTATTTATTTATCCTCCTTGATCCATATCATACCCTGGATCGCTTACCACCAGGTGGCAACAGCTGCTGTCTGGGGGCCAGGATAGGCCATTCGACTTCAGGCTGTAGCTGCTGCCGTTACTGGCCTGACAAGATCCACTTCACAAAGCCAGGTCGGTTTGTCACCCACAGTCAGGCTGTAGCTGTCGTGACTGGCGATGGAAGGACCACCTCCCAGGACCTGATCGGCTTTTTGCACATAAGGCAGGTGGCAGCTGCAGCGACTGACCTAAGACTAACTGCACAACCGGATCTGGCTTACTACGGTTGCTGCTGTTTCCCTATCTAGACTGCTGCTCAGGTCGTTAGTAGTGGGAAAGTAATTGACTTGGATAGCTATCTATTAGCCTTAGTGGTTAGAGGACAGAGTGCAGCCAGCAATGTAGTATACAAGTAGGCTGTACCAGAACTAAACTTGCTGGTTCCGGGGAAAGGCATGTCATATCCCCTCTCCAGAGCCAGATTTGCATTCAGAAGCACAATGACAAGGTACGTGATTAATGGTCAGCGATTGCAGAAGGGTAAGGCATTGTCTTCGGTCGGCATTCAATGTTCCCACTCAGACATGTCCTTGACCTTTAGCAGCTTAAGCAATGACAGATAGTAATAGTGGCACATCCTGATCACTTGCTTAGTGTAGATACTTCAGCTCGGACTGACTACCACACAGGTCGCTTTGGGAAGGATTTAGGCATCATCAAAAGTTGGTGAACCAGCCACTCAGCCCAGTGTTCACACAGTCAGGTAAGGATCCCGAGAAGCCAGTATGGCGTCCGGTCCATAATTGTTCCATAGGAGGAGAGCTTATAAAAGCTCGAGAAGTGAGGCGGTAGACTGAGGGACGGATGGAGCAAGCGAGAGAAGCATCAGGAGAAGGCAAGGAGTGGAAAAAGCAGGAGGGGGTGAGGAGCTAGATTATTTAAAAACTGAGCGATCAATCTTTCATTGGACTGAACACAGAAAAAGAATTTGTTGTCGAGCAGGGAGCGATCAAGCGAAGATAGTGGGGGAACTGCTGGAGAGAGAGAGAGAGAGAGAGAGAGAGAGAGAGAGAGAGAGAGAGAGAGAGAGAGAGAGAGAGAGAGACTGGGAAAGAAAGAGGGAGAGAGACAAGAAGACCAAGGTAGAAAGGTAGGCATTCCCGAACGCACACACACACACACACACACACACACACACACACACACAACACACACACACACACGTACGCACGCACGCTCGCACACATACACATACATACACATCTAGGCACTAGTTATCTCATAATGTGAAATGAGCATAACAATTCAATGAAAAGTATAGACCTACATCTTCACGATGTAAACAGTGCCTACACAAAGGGGGTGAGGTAAGGAAGAAACAGCGAAGTAAGTTTCCACAGAGTAAGAAAAGGAATGAGAGATAGAGAGGGAGAATGAGAGAGGAAAAGAGGGGGAAGAGAGGTAGACATTGCAGCTATGCTAAGGAGGAGGCGCATTAATGCACTAGTAACAGTGTGCTATTCATTCGCCAAGTTTCCAGTCTGCTCCATATCCCTACTCTGAGAGGTTTTAACGCCTTTATTCTTTGTTCGGAAATATTGCTCTGGGACTATCGGGATCACATTTTGGTTCTCGTATTTGAAATGGTACTGCAATGGTATCAAATCAGTCTACCGTAAATAGCCTTCGAGCCATGATCACGTTTGTTTCTCCTGCATCTCAATCTTAATTTGGTTATGGGCTAAGCATTGACTGCAACCAAGAATCAGTGGTCTGTCTGACTGTGTCGCCACTGCGACTGCTTCAAGCATGAATCTGCCTTGCTGACGTTGGGCTGCTTTGCAGACAGCACTCAGCCTTGCAGACTCGCTGCCGTCAGCTCAGGCTCTCCTTGCAGTCAGCAGTCTGCTTACAGAATGCTGTCAAGCTCTACAATCTAGAGAGGAGCTGAGTTAAGCACTCTGCTGTGCTTCTAAAGAGCTGTGTCGTATCCAATCGATTGCCTCCAGTCTAAAGGCATTCTATCGTGATTGACTGGCCAAGCACAGTCGTTTAAGGTGATGTGCGGCACAAATAAGGAGGGTATCGCCGGATGGAGCTATTGTCCAATGACAAGCTCTCACTCCAGTGCAGAGTGCTGGGCTTGGTTCGCAGGTTGTGCTGCCGCTCTACAGCTGTTTTCGACTGCAGATAACTACTACAGAAAATAAGTTTTTTCGATTTGCCTACCCTACGACAGTCTTTTTTGTTTGCTCCAGGATCGCAGCATTTCGTTCAAGCAAATTATGCCTCGCTGTCTGGCTTTCATGTTTTGGGCAACAAAGTGGTGGTGAGCTACCATACCAAACCTGTTCGGGGTTTCTATATGGGCCTGGCTGATCCGAAGATACTAAAAAAGAAACAATCCTTATGTCAGTCACTGAGAATCAATCTTTATGTCAGTCACTGACGTTTTACCTGCATTATACCTGTTGTGATATTTCTAGTACCGTGACGGTACAGTAATAATGAGTGCCATGTCCCATGTCAAAAGGGAGAAATCGTGTGCTAATTTGCATCTGTAGCTGCAACATACACTCTCATAGTCGAGATTAAACATGGATTATCACGCAAGCCTTTGGTAATCGATAATAATACATGATATTATCTGCATGGGATTCTTTACAGAGGCTCACTATATATTATAGCTAATATAAATTTAAAGATAATCAGCACGTCTGTACTTTTTGTACATTACTCAAATTTGATTCATTATCCGTCGGTGCCGAATACATTTTTATAGAGTTAGAGTTGCGTTCATTTTTTAAGAAAACTTAAATGTAATTTAGAAATACGTTTTAAGTTTTCCTCCTATAAGATTTTGCTGTAATAACAAAATAGATTTGTATAGGGCTATAAGAGAATCACTATTAATAATACACCCTTTACAATATGGCCTCAGCTAAAAGATAAAACTTACACCATAAGTATGCTGGATTTCCAACAGCCATATGATGGTGGCACCTTCCGTCTTTAAGCATTCTGGGCTTGGTAGCTTGTCATGAACGATCTTTAGGGCTCACAAATACCAGATCAAAATCTCCAGAGCTGATCTCCCCATTTGGCTGCTGGATAGCAACAGGCTGCAACCTCACTAATTTACAGCCAAAATATGGAGAAGCTTTTTTTAAACTGCTATGGTTATGGTACACCACCACTTTATCGTAAAAGCAATATGGCAAATCGTGACCAAAACATCAAACCACAGGCAGTGGCTGGTGCATGCTGAACACCATTGTTAGCTTTGTTGTTGCAATTCAACTATTATAAGCCATCATGTTTTAAGTGAAGAATCGCTTTTATGGCTGCTCAATTATTTAAATCGTCACTCGTCAAAATGAGGACACGTGCTTGGGGTAAACCATTCAAGGCAAGGAAGCAGTGAAAGCTACAGCTGGCTCTGTCTCAGCCAGTCTGACCTATGACCTCTGACCTGTTGCTTGGAGACTTGTGCTGCTGTTTACCTGAAACATGGATCAGTCTTGCCCAGCTCAGTACATAAGCAAGCCGAAGCTTTCGCAGGCTTTCAGCTATCCTACCTAGGCTATCCAGCTTCCGGCCGTGGCCTCACGGTCCATCGTCAGCCTATCACCTGACTGTGCATCATGGGGTTTTGAGTTTTCGGATTGCACCCCATGATCCGGAAGCCGCTCTGGTCAGTGATAACACCAGCAGCCTTGCCGTGCCAGTTTTCCCGACCGAGGTCAAGGGGTGAATGTAGTCTATGGGCAAGGTCGTGAGCTGGAGCTGCATATGCTAAGTGCCTGAATGGAGATTAAGTTCTCTAAAGGTGATATATGAATGAATTATATATATATATATATATATATATATATTATATATATATATATATATATATATATATATATATATATCGCAGTATGGTGGTGCCTTCTGTTCTTTGAATCGCCTGCCGTGATAAGGAAGAGGCTATTCAGGTTTGATCCAGTAGCAGTTAATATAATGTAATGTACCTGTCTGTAACTCCACGAAGACATAGTGGGTAGTAGGCAAGAGAATTTTCTATAGCCCACTCAGAGCCTAAGCAGCTTTCGGTAGGCATGCCG
>WPIO01000008.1:6655000-6675000 GCA_009760855.2 Cristatella mucedo | reverse complement strand
AGAGAGAGAGAGAGAGAGAGAGAGAGAGAGAGAGGGAGGGAGAGAGAGAGAGAGGGAGAGAGAGAGAGAGAGAGAGAGAGAGAGAGAGAGAGAGAGAGAGAGAGAGAGAGAGAGAGAGAGAGAGGGAGGGAGGGAGAGAGAGAGAGAGAGAGAGAGAGAGAGAGAGAGAGAGAGAGAGAGAGAGAGAGAGGGGGAGGGAAAGAGAGAGAGAGAGGAAGCCAGATAGAAGGATACATATACATAGATACATAGACATATATCATATATCATATATATATAGACATATATCATATAGATACAGATACATATCCCTCTGTCCGGTTCCATCCCTCTCTTCTTATATATATATATATATATCTTCTATATATATATATATATATAGATATATACATATAAAGTATATATATATATACATACATATCCCTCTGTCCGGTTCCCTCCCTCTCTTCCTCTCTTCTTATATATATCTTCTATATATATATATATATGTATATATATACATATAAAGTATATATATATATACATATATATATATATATAGAGAGAGAGAGAGAGAGAGCTGATCTAGGTTATTTACTGAAGTTCCTTGCACAGGAATGGTCATTTGACAGCCACACTTAGTGGGCTTGGCCGATTGCTAATTTATTTTTTGATACCAAAAGCACACCAGGACACAAGAAGCTACCGAATTTAAAATGCGAATTTGTGTGATAGAAATCGTTTTTTGACGACCCGTCCCATTCTCTCAGAGCACCTGGAGCATATAGCAAGTTCCCTTAAAGCTCAACTGGTTGCCACTAGTGCACAGGATACAGGTCTATTGGGCAGCCAGACCAAGGCCGTCATGGATGGACTCATCAATCTTCTGACTCGTCATCAGCAGCAGTCAGCTGACAGAACTGACATCTGTTGGAAGCTTTCGACAGCTTTTAAAGTTGCTTTGATTCTTTAGTGATGCCTACATATCCAATTAGTTGTTGATAGATCACTCGGTTTGGGTACCCATGCCCATGCCTTTTGAAATTAGCTCTCAACATCCTGGTCTAACTACGAGTGCAATGACACAATGGCACACTATTTTAGTGCTCTCTATACAGACGAACTATGCTAGTCTACATTGCCTCTTGCTGAGTTACCTGCATTTGCGAACTGCTGCACGTTGTGGTCGTTCCAGGAGCACCTGCAGCTGCTAGGCTGCTTGCAATGTTCCTTCATACAGCTTTGGCAACTTGTTTACTTAAGCTTTTTATCCTAATTCTTAGCACGAGTTGAGCATGCCAATATTGCTTTAGAAAGATGTGGTTATCAACGCTTGCACAGCGAACTGCCAGCCTTATAAGTTTTGTTACACGAGACAGGCGATTTCTATTGCAGTGGTATAGAAGAACTTCTCTTACTAGGGTTGCATAATTCTAGTGGTAACTTGTGAAATGAGCTTATGCTGGCAGCTATTTTTTGTTGAATATCAAGATCACCATTAGTTTATTATTGACGTGTATGTGAACATCCCCATGGTGCCGTAATTCTTCTTTCCATGCGTTAGAGGAAGATAGTCAGGTGGTAAAATTTTCTAAATGAAGGTAAGGTGTAAAAAAGTCTCTTCCCACTGCTGTAGGCGCTGTGCTTGCATTATGCCACCGAATACTCGTGCATCCAATAACAAGATTCAGTTCGCATATCTCTAAGATTTCGACCAGCACATGCTACATGTTGGGTCTGTCTGACAATGACCGGCAGCACTAGTTATCAGCACTGAGGTTTTGCCTTGGCAGGTTTTAGTTGGTACTCTCAGCTTTTATCTGTGACTGGCCACTGCAAGCAGACGGATCTACACATAAAGGCAGCTGTCATGTCTTCCTATGCTATACTGTTCACTGCACTTATCCTTGCCAGCATTCAACTGGTGCAGCTACAATCAGTCATTCCAGCAGGTATGCACACTGCATGTCATGAGTAGAGGCTAGAGCTGTAAGTCGTTGGCCTGTGGTTGTGAGCATAGAGCAGCACTACCATATGCACCTTTAACTTGCAGCATGCAGCTTTAAGCCAGCCTCTCTGCTCCTGCATGGCTATGCAAGCTCAATATTGCAGTAAAAGGGTGGTTGGGTCTCTACTGTCTTGAGCAGAGTCGGTGTTCCGTCTGCGGCATGGTAAGATGAAGGAATGCCATCGTGCTAAACATTCACCTGGGTGATCCTTTACCACTACAGATATTGATGAAGATTAGATGGCTAGGTACTAAGCTCCTTGTTAGCCATTTCGACAAAGAGGTTTCTGAGTAGGTAAAACTAACGACATGCCACTTTCGCACTGCATAGACATCAGGGAAGTCAGTTAACTACAGAGGAAAGCTAACGCATTGGCATATGCATTCTGACCAGCTGAACTCGATAAAAAGTGATCATGGAGGTGGCAAAAAGCTAAAAGTGGGCTTGGCACGGCGTCCTCAAACAGATTCTCAGAGACGTTTTGTGCGACTGAAACATTTCCCCTGGTCTTTTTTCAGGTTATGTACTCGTAGGCTGGCTGATAGCTTTTTTGATTTATTAGCTTAAGATGTTTCTGCTACCTTCATTCTTGCATCCTTAGCGAGAATGCAAGAAGATGCTGTAAGCATCCTCTATGAGAAACTGAAAGAGGAACCAAAATTAAATCTTCATTAGGCGTTCAATTATTGGAATTCTGGTATTATTATAAGGCACCTTAACTTGTAAGGGCAGCTAAGGATACTGAACAGCAATTGTAGACACTGCCTTCAAAGAGCTGCTTAATGAATCCTGAAGTCACTTGCTTGCTCGCGATTCTGGCTCCCCCTCTAAGAGGTTACACTACTAAAGTCTCAAACTACTAAAGTCTCAAACTACTAAAACTCAAACTTAACTAAACTATGCAACTACTAAAGAAAAGCTTCAGCCGATGCACCTTTTTGACTTGTACTTCCAGCTTCCAGAACAGTATGACCAAGCGCTATCTCTCAAGTGATAACTAAGCTTGACCCAAAAATTTTTAACCAAGGCCAAATGCCTTTCTTGTTAGCCACTTAATTAATCTCTTATTTCAGATGCTTTTACTTTCTTATCAATATTATCGTCAGGAGCGTATATATGGTTAAGTGTGCTGTACGGATCGTCCACAATAAGCCTAGATTATTTTATGATGTGCATGGCTATGCCCTGGAACTGACACCTAGATACCAATGCTAATTCAGTGATTTAAAAATTAAGGGACAATTTTTTAACTTGCTGGAATTCTCATACTGATGTTTATCAAAGAGGGAATCTAACAAAGATCACATCAGGAAATAGTCATATCACTGTTTTGCGAAATAAATGAAGCATAACACATTAAGCAGACATCCTGCTTTCCAGGCTAGTTACTTCGAGAATAGCATGTTTTGAGTAATATAATTATGCCACAATTCCATTAAAAAATAGGTAGTTGGCACAGCTTCTATATTCACAACCTGATTTGAAAATACTCCTGTCGAATGCATATCAAGTCTAGAGCACCTGTTCTTGGTTAGTACTAGAAACCGGTTCGTTGACTTAACTGTAAATCATGTCATGGATGGTGACTGTCATGGATGGTGACTGTCATGGAGGGTTAATGTTATGGAGGGTGACAACATTCTTTTTCTTAAGAAAATCAACATTTGATTGCTGTACCTCAGGGGCTAAGGAACATGCTTAAGCAAATATCTCTTCCGAGGCACCCTTAAGTAGCTACCACAGGCTGTGCAAGAAAAGCTGATTGCGTGCAAATTGCGAGAACCAGTAGAACACATTATTGTGATTATGAGTACCAAAAAACTTGGTTAGCTATCCTACTACCTCATATCTAGCTGTACCCTAACGTAATTGAAATTCTCAGTATTTTGCATTTGCTGTGAACATCTGGTCGAATCGGCGTAGTTACACAACGATGGTCGATTGCCTTTTTTTTTCAATTTTAAGCTGGGCTACATACCTAATATGATAGATAGGTATGAAGATTAATACTGAATGCTGCAACTCTTATTATTATATATTAAGCTATTCCATTTGGGGGGCTTCATAGTTAATATTTCTAGCCGAGGTAGGTCTTAACTCAAAAAAATCACGTGCATGGTAATTAAACTTTTTAAGTAAGCTTCTTTTCATTTATGACGACCAGACTGCCAATGTCGTGCTTCTCTCAGAATGACAAGTTTAAAGGTCATGCATAAGTCTGCCTTGGTGCACTATTGGTTTAGTGATTGCATTTAACCGGGAGCTTATTTTGGTCAACATCTCTGGTTTGTGCTGATAGATGAAAATAGCCATTGTATTTTGAATTATCTAGTCACATCACACAGCTCTTGGCTCACCCTGGTCTCTCATTATGCTTGAGTCGGTAAGTGAATGCACCGTTCTAACCTGTCTAATCATTTTGCACCAAAGCATCCAAAATTTCATCCATCGGGCTTTTTTGAAATGCAGGAGAAACACTAACAACAAGAAAAGCAAAAGTTGACCCATCCACACGGGCATTGACCGTTATCTTCTCTAGTGTAGCGAAACCTTCAACAACTTCTATTAATGCATTACTCCCTAGTAACATGACGACAGATACACGAATTGAGGCTGAGACAGTAGGTAAGTGCCTTTAGTTCGTATGCTTCCAAAGCCTGGAACTCACTCCTATCACGACATCCCATCACTTGACCACATTTAAAAAGAAATTAAGAATGCACCTATTCATGACAGCATTTAGTATGTCCCCGTGATTTGTCCTTCATGTGCTTATGCATGCTGACACTGTTACATGCTGCCACTAACCACATTTACATGCTGACCCTGTGCATGTCACCCCTAACCATGTTTTTCATGTTGTTTATCAAGCATGATACCAGTCATCATTCGATCGTGTTTCCTTTGCAGCAAATGTAAAGCACCTAGAAAGAGATTGAGTTCTCTAAGGGTGCTTTATCAAGTGTGTTATTATTATTATTAAGTGTAATCTGCTGTTACAGATGTGTCTGCGAGTGAAGGGCAATGCAGTTCGAGTGATATGCTACTGCTCATAGGTCTGACTAACCATCGGCCCTAATAGTTTTCTAGCGTGCTTTTGCTTGCCGGTGTAAGCTTGATACTTGTACAATTTTGCATGCTTGTCAAAATATGATACACCTTAGACATCATTGAGCCTTGATTATAGCTTCTCTTGTAGCAAATCTGGAAGCATTTGGATTGAGATTTGGTTAATTTAAGAAGCTAGACCTACTACTTATTATCATTAATATAGTAATTATAATTGTGTTTTGGTTATATTTGTAGTTTCAGGTCAACCTATCGCTGGATAGAAGTCTGACGAGGGCTTAAGCATCCTGACTGCGTGACTGCTTCGTGACTTGAACATGCCAGGCTACTATTAATGTTCAAGAAGAATAGCGTCGAAATTTAATCACAGTAAAGCAGAAACTTAGAACCAATATCCTCAATATCTGAATAGGTAGAGCAAAGCAAGTGACCAAAATATTTGCAGTTTCTACTCTCCAACTACGGTAAAAATCCCGTGGCCACACGACCTTCTGTTCTTTTCGGTTGATATTTGAATAATTTTCTGATTGTAAGTTAGTGAAAAGAGCCAAGGTAGCTGTTTCTGGATATCAATTTTATTGCTTTAATTAAGCGTAATTTATGAAATTATCGAGGGATATATTTAAACAAAATTAATTTTTTTTACGTACTTCAGAGAATTCTAGAACATTCGACATCGGCGGCTGCCCTGATGGATGGGATGAGATACCACAGCAGCAAACTGACCGTGCCACACCGAGTTTAACGAGGTGAGCAAGTTAAAGGAAAATCGCTGCATATACCTTGGTTTTCCTTGTGCATCTGTTCATCTTCATTGTAAAGTGCTAAAATTTGATCTGTTACAGTTAGATCTGTCGCTGGGAACTTATTTTAAAATGCGTTACAGATACTGTCTGAGGCTCTTCACGCAATCAGAAACATTCACAGGAGCTCAAACCCAATGCAGGCGTCTCAACAGCTTTCTCGTAAATCTCAACGAAGTCTCTTATGCTTTGAGCGATCGTAAGAGCAAATTAGCAGGTGGGTGATATATTTATGAACTATCTTATGTACAGTCTTGCTGTACATTGTTTGCCTTTGCATTTTTCCTTGCTCGTGCCTTTTTCAATCTAACCTCACGATCGTGGCATAACTTGTTTAGCTTGAGATTCAGCACCACTCAGCAAGGTGGGAAGTCTCAATGTGGCTGTGCTATGTTAGTTGATGCTGTGAAAACTCGCATCCACTTGCGAATATATTAGAACAGTATTTGTCTGTAGTCGGCAGTAGCCAGTGCAAAAATCGAAGGTCCAGTGGCTACTGCTGTAAAACCTGACCTTCGTACGAACCCATGACTTTGCGATGGTTTGTGCACAATTTCTGCACGTTGCGAGCATCGATCATTTGGTTTATGTCTTTTCATTTATAAAAAGAGCTATGGCCACTAATTTCTTAACTCTTTCATGCATTGAATAAGAAACGTCTTAGCAAACACGTTTCCTTTCTAGCTTATGTGAAATGCCTCAGCAAAGAATTAGCTTTATTCAAGTGCTGCACCCATATATCATTAGAAATATTGTTATTTTTTAAAATAACCATATGCTTATCTGGACGATCCAAATTGCTGTAAAAAATATCGAAGCTAGGTGAAAATATATGTGAAAGCATAATTAGAAGGCCGATAGAAACTTCTGCAATTTCTACGTAATACATAACGACAACTTAAAAATGAGACATCTTGAATAGGTCTGACTGCAAAAAACAGCAGCCAAAACCTCTCCATCATTTTGGCCCCCATTTGCCTCCACGCCTCCTACTTGCTAAAGTCGTTGCATTGTAATCGGTTTAGCAAGTTCAAGCCGTCCCATCGATACAGCAAAACCTCATTGACGCTACATACCTTCAAAGGTCACCTAGTAGGAAGAAGGGACACGTGATGTTACTGACATTTTTTGTCTGATTTCCCCAAATTTTTCAGGAAAATTCTGAACTTTAGTCTAGGGAATTTATTTATTCACAAACATAACTATACATGCACACGGTACTGTGTTGTAGGTGATTTAATAGAGCAAATCTGGCTCAGAATTTTACCAGTACAAAATTACAAAAAATTTGCCAAAGTAGAGGCTTAAGTCCTATGGTCGAATGAAGATCACCGATTCTTAATTTAAATTAAATTTAATTAATTGCCTAAGTTTTTAGCCCAACATAGCTCAATTGTCTTCTGCCGGACAGACATATTTGTAGTCTAAATAAGCTGTAAATTTGAACTGGGTTTAGCTCACTGGCGTCTGTCAAAAGGTTGCCTCGCCTGACGATAAAGATTTTCTTGAAACAACTTTACTGGTGCTGCCGAGGGTTTCATTGCTAGATGTGTTAGACCAGCCTCAGAGAGCTAATTCTGTATGACGCCTAAAGGGTAAATGTCGTGCTGTGCTCGATTTCAGATGTTAAGCACAATCCACGACAAGCCAGCACAAGCTTTGATAATACAACTTACGTAGGCCCAAAGTTTTCCAGGCAAACACATTTGAATACCGCAGGGCGTACAGCTAGAAAATTCCAAGACACCATTAGAAATAGCAGATTAGATCTATGTAAAAGTAAATGAGTCCATAAGACTCTACAAAGCTAAATGGTAGCCGTGATAGATTGAATTGGCGTTGCTGAAAAAGAGGTGCGAAGTATTTTCTAGCTGCAGGCTTTCGATATTCAAGTTCTGATTTTCAGGTAGAGTTTTTAAGGTGGTGTTTGAAAAAGACAACTCTATTCGTTCGCACAAGACATCGGCAGAGGAGGGATTGCAAAGGTGACACTACCAAAAAGAAAGCCCATAATCGTCATAAGCTGCTTATTTTCAGCTTCGTAATCAAGTGTTTACAACTGGGAAGAAATGCTATTAGTCAGTGGATACCGTTTCGCAAGGCCTCAGCCTACTTAACAAAAGAGCATTATGTCCAAATGCACCTCAAAGCCTGCGTATTCCGCCTAGCCGGTGGACGTAGCCCACCCCGCAAGGCATTAGATGTAGTAACCGATAAAATCATTTTTAATGGGTGCAGCATGTTCTGTGCACCCATTAAGCGAAAGATGGCGAATTTTCGAGTTTTAGAAAGTTATGGCATTTAGTTATTCTTACCAAGTTTTGGAGGAGCATAGAGCTACTAATTTGAAAAGAATAGTGTGGGGTATGCATGCACACTCCGTTTATTTTCATTACGGAACTCAAAATACTCACCATAAACGCAAAGGTATTTCCCTGTTGGAATCTGTTAGGTGCACTTTCTTGCTTTTAAAGTAAAACAAGCCTCAAGGAGCTTAAATATATATAGTGCATTCGTTTATAACCCAACCGGTTATTGATTTGCTTGCTACAAATTGGCACTAATAGTTAGTTCTGAGTTGCTCCAATATGATATGGCCAATCCACTCAACTCATGCATGCATGCAAACATCTGAATACCCAACCAGCCGCAACACCAAAAACACGTACGTAAACAGAAGCACTTATGCGAGCACAACCACCCACATGTAGCACACACATAACATGCACAGATGCACAGATGCACAGATGCACACACACACACATACACGCCTGCACGCATGCACACATGCACGCACACACACACGCACACACATACATATGCACTCACTACCTCAACTGCTCTCCTAACTCTGCTATGCTTCCCACTTTCTCTTTGTTGCGTGAGACGAAGTCTGTTGGCTACCGAATGCGTACCGAAAGCCGCTTAGGCTGTGAGTGCGCTATACAAAACTCTCCTGCTTAACACCCACATGGTCTTTATGACTTTGTGGAGTTACTGACGGAGATACATTACATTACATTACATAGGTTACTCTAAGCTCTCACGTATTGCTAGTGTGTTCGTTTCATCACTAGAACCTGAGCTCATGGCAATCTTCTTGTGTTGCTATATACCAAAGTAACTACCAGCAATCGCGACTCACACAACTGCAGTGTGCTGCTTGAGATGGAGAGGCACCCAGTGAGTTACTGACATCTGGAAAACCAAGCACCTGGAGGTGCTTTGAGTTAGAGCTCAAATCATTTCTACTGACGGAAACGCTACAGCTAAGACCTGTTTAAAGTTATTCTTATTGTTATTTGACCGTAGCGCCTAAGAAATTGCGTGCCTATGGATATCTAAACGCTGATCGCTTTTGGCTGCTCGGTCTCCAGTGCCGGTGGCTGCCTTAGCTAGGCTGGCGGCTAGTAACCTGCATGTTAGTTATGATCGTCAGCAGCTGCTATTGCTTCGTCACCGTAGATCAAATGCATTCCTAGATATTAATCCTGTTGCTAAGATTCAAGAACTATGCATTAACAAAAGAAACACCCAGAAGCCGATGTGGTGGCCGGAAGCGCCAACTCAGATGCTGCTCCTTGGGCCGAACTGCAAGCTGAGTACCCGCTCGTTTGGTATTCCTAGCATTGTCTTGAACAGCTCAGCATGCTCTCCCACATGCGTCACTGTGAATCTCTTTAACTTAGTCGTCATCAGGCCTGTTATAAATCCACAGGCCCGACTTAACGCTTGCCTTTGGAATCCTCGCTCAATGTGCAATACACCTCTGGTAATAAGCGACCTTATTTCTGAAAATGGTCTCGACCTGCTCGCCCTAAATGAAACTTGGCTAAAATCGATAAACTGCCCAACCGTTAAAGATGCTACACCAACTGGTTTCTCATTCGTTCACACCCCTAGATCAATCAAATTTGGAGGTGGAGTTGCTGTTATCGTGTGCTCAAAATTTAATTTCAAGCCATTTGCAGTACCCTCGAAGCAGCCTTTTGAATTAATTGTCCTGGTATCACCCGAAAACAAGCTACCGATGGTGGCAGCAGTCTATCGCCCACCAGGTACCAAATCCTTCTTTATCTCAGATTTCTCCGATCTCATTTCGATTCTGTGTGCAAGAAATCGATCCTTCCTCGCTATGGGGGATTTCAACGTTCACTTTGATAAAATATGTGACGCCTTGAACACTGAATTTCGTACGTTGACTGACTCATCGTCTCTTGTGGCTCATGTGCATGTCCTTACTCACGTCAAGGGTCACACCATCGACCAGATTTTCTCACACAACTGCACTCTGTCATCAATTATTACCAAATCCTGCTTATCTAACCACATGCTGATCTCATTCAATCTACAGTGTGTGCCTGCCTCCTCCTCTAAAATAACCGGTGAATCGCGAAACCTCGACCCTTGACATCGATGCTGTCCGTGCGAGAATATCTGCTTCGCCTCTGCTGCTCAGTCCGCCCTCTGATCTATCATCATTGGTAGGATAGCTACAACACGACACTAGCTGACCCACTCGATGGGTGTGCACCTCTGACTAAGCGCACTGTTCGCCCTGGCGCAGACAGCCTATGGTTTACCACAGACATTAAACTAGCCAGGTCTACTAAGCGCAAGCTTGAAAAAGCATACAAAAGATCAGGACTGACAACATCGACAGGCATATGAAGACTACTGTAGGTCGTACCAATCGATCCTAGCAAAGGCCAAGTCGAGCTTCTATAAAAACATTGTTGAAGCACAGATGCACAATCCAAAAATGCTGATGTCGACGATCAACCATCTCCTCAACTGCTCCCAGATTAGCTCCTTACTGATGATCCTTGTTGATGTTCCTTGTTGATCCTTGATGATCCTGATGATCTAGCCGATCGCTTCTCTCGATTCTTTGTGCAGAAGATAGATAAGATCAGGTAGTCCATCCATGCGATGACAACATTCCTAGAATGCTGTTCCCTGATTCCTGGCTGCACCTCAATGTCTACATTAAAGCAGGTCACAAGTGATCTCGTCCTGAAGTTCATATCCCAATTAAAGAAGACAAGTCTTTTGAACCCTATTCCCGCTGTCCAGCTTCTATGTTGCATCGATCTGCTGCTGCCATGCATTACTGACATAATTAATATGTCATTAGCCACAGCTCACGTCTCAGCACCTTTCAAAAAAGCTGTAGTCAGGCCACTTCTCAAGAAAGCGACACTAGACCAAGAGAACTTGAGCAGCTACCGCCCAGTCTCTCTTCTACCATTCCAATCAAAGACACTGGAACGGGTTGGGGCTGACCAGCTGAACTCATATATATTGAAAAACTTCAAACCTTGCTAGTAAGTTCCAGTCTGGCTTTAGAGCTAATCACTCCACAGAATCAGCATTGCTTAGATTGTACAACGACCAACTTAGGAAGGCAGACATGGGTAGAGTATCTATGCTTCGTTTGCTCGATCTTTCTGCAGCTTTTGATACTATCCATCACCAAGTTTTTCTAAAGCACCTGTCATCTCGACTGGGCATCACTGACACTGCTCTGAAATGGTTCAGGTCCTATCACAGTGGGAGATTCCAGAGTATCGACGTGAATGGACAACGATCATCCGAGGTACCTCTGAAATATGGGGTACCTCAGGGCTCCGTGCTAGGTCCGGTTCTTTTCACGGTTAATGTTCTCCCTCTTGCTGATGTGATTGCCAAGCACAGTCTAGGCTTTCACTTCCATGCGGATGACACTCAGTTGTACCTTTGCTTTAGTCTCTCCCAGCCTTCGAGCACCTCGAATTCTCTCAACTCACCTCCTGGATGTATTGATGACATCTGTACATGGATGGCAGCAATTTTCTAAAATATAAACGATGATACAACTAGCTTACAAGTTATGAGCAAACCCAGTGTGATTCAGAAATTGGAAAGGCTGACACTCAAAATTGGCTCTGCCAGCCTATCTCCTGTTGAATCAGCTCAAAATCTAGGTGTCATGTGTAGTTTGATCCGCGAAGCAGAGAGCTTGCCGATGCCCATCACCAACAGTTTATTCCAACGCACGGAGCCCAAGGGCACACTGCTCCTTTCGGCCCCGTCTCCCACTCGCCTCCCCCCTATCACTCATCCTCTGAGTTGGTAGGAGGACAAAGTCGGCCTGTCCCTAGGCCACAGCCGTCAGACCACAGCTCGGCACCGGCCTGTCCCTTGGCCACAGCCAACCAGCTGTTAGACCCTGGGGTGGTTTAGGGTACTAGCAGCTTGCCAGCACCAGCAGTGTGCCGGCGAGCCCAGCGATACGAACCATGCAGAGAACCACAAACCACATCAAGTTCCAAAGTGAACCCTCGTTAAACGATCACATCAGCTCCACAATCAAGTCTGCATACTTTCAGCTATATAACAGTGCTAAAATTCGGGCTTGTTTAGATAAGGATACTACGTCTAAGTTGGTCCATCCATTTGTGACATCCCGTCTCGACTTCTGTAACTCACTGCTTGCTGGCCTACCGGCATGTGCAATCAGGCACTTACAGCTAGTGCAAAACTCTGCAGCTAGGCTTGTCTGTCGTGAGCGTTGCAGTTGCCACATCACACCATTTCTCGCCGACCTGCACGGGCTACCAGTCAAGCAACGGATCGACTTCCAGGCTTTGTCGCTCAATTTTAGGTCACTTCATTCTTTGGCTCCAGCTTATCTCTCAGATCTACTCCCCCACCAGACCAAGCATCATACCAACCGCATTTCGGAATCCAACAGTTTACCAATACCTCGTACAACTCAAATCCTTTGGAGACCGTGCATTTAGCTCGTATGCTCCCAAAGCCCGGCATTCTCGACTTGCATCGGAACATCCCCTCACTTGACCACATTTAAAAAGAACTTAAAAACGCCTATTTAGGACAGTATTTAGTGGGTGCATGTGATTCGTCCTTCATGTGCTTATGTGTGCTGACACTGTGCATGCTGCTACTAACACACTTGCATGGTGACGCTGTGCATGTCACCCCTAGCCATGTTATTAATTTGGTTTATCAGGCATGATACTACTCACCATTCAATCGCGTTTCCTATGCAGCAAATGTAAAGCGCCTATAAAGAGATTGAGTTCTCGGAGGGTGCTTTATAAAGTGCATTATTATTATTATTTTTAATATTATTATTATTAACAACTGTACAGTCATGCACAACTGAACTGCAGCTTGGAATGTAAATCATTTATTTAACTAAGGTTGACGATGATGAAACAGTTAAAGGACGAGTTTAACGATAGTTAGAGGTAGAGAGAAAGATAGGGAGAGAGAGAATGAGATGACGAGAAGGGGGACAGAGAGCTAGAGAATGAGAATGTGAGATAGAGAGAGATTGCGAGAGAGAGACAGACAGAGAGCGAGAGAAAGACAGAGAGCAAATAATGGGCAGTGAGAACGAATGAGAGAGCAAGAGAGGAAGAGATAGAATGGGAGAGAATAGGGGAGAGGCAGAATGATAGAGTGGTGGAAAGAGAGAGGGAGAGAGAGAGGAAGAGAGAAAGCAGGCTACTGGTTGCTTAATTTAGACAAATCATTTTTAACAAGAGAGTGCTATGCTAGTGAATTCACGGTCAAAACAATACCAGAGATAATAATAATTGCAATCATGATGATAATAATAATGCAGTTGATAAAGCGCCCTCTGAGAATCTGGTCTCTTTCTAGGCGCTTTGAGATGATCGTGAAGAAGTCATGCATCCCAGACGTTCGGCATCCTCGTATTCTGCTTTCGTTGCAGGACTACCTTTTTGGACCGGTCTGTACAAGGTTAACAACAGATTCTATTGGGATGGTGCATTACCATCTATAATCCAGACATATCCAAGCATATGCGAAAGGTTTGAATTGCAGCTGTGATAGCAATTGACGCATTTTGTGTTTGCCACCATTTAAGGGCCAGGTCTGGCCACGGGTACGCTCCGTGGTGTGCTTAATCCAACGTTTTTTCGTACAGCGCCGAAATATTTGGCTGGGGCTGTGACAAACTTCTTCAAGATGACTGTGTTTCAGTGAATTTCACTTCGACTTATATACAAAATATCCCCCAGTTGGAGCTCAGAAGTCAGAAATGCCAATTACGACTACCCTACTTTTGTTATGCTGCGTATGGAACGAGCTATACATTCGTTACCGGTAACGTATTGAATCGTATTTGCCCTGGCCAGGCTTCACGGCTTGCTGACTAGCCTGCCTACTGTGCAATCTTCCGACGATGCCGTGGATACCCATGTGCATACTTCAGGTTGCAATTGATCCGGGATTCGTGAAAGCACCGAATCCTGCTGCCGAGGCTAAGGAAAGCTAGGAAGCATTCAAATGTTTGACCGATGCGATAATTGTCGACTCTACCTGCTCTGATGAAGATGAGCAGCTGAAAGAAAAATAGTAATAATTATAGAATGTATAGTGCTTTAAGAGAACTGCCTATATTTTCAGGCAATCCACAAATGCTGAAAGTAAACTGTGGTTCTAGCCGCGCTCGTACCTCCACCAAGACCCAGATTAACAAGCTTCTCTCGAGTTCTGGGGTAGGAGTGCTTTAACTTTATTGAATAGTTGTGTTACTGCTCGGCTGGGTATTCGTCCATTGCTTTAAGTATCATCAGTCTAACGCACCACGACGGAACACCGAAATTAATTTGGTCGCAAGTTTGCCATTATTAATGCGGTCATATCCAGCACAGTTTTTCAAATATGAAGCCGCTGCTTGTCCGAGCTCCATTTGGATTAGGGCACATAGGCTTTGCAAAGAATTTACATTAAATTGGTGGCCCAATGTCGTTCGCTAGAACTGCTAATGAGACGCATTGCAAAACAAAAGGATATGACAGACGCACGCTTTCATTCTTTCTTGTTCAGTATTAAAAATCTGGATTGTAGCAGAAGAGATGAATAACTAGTGTCACGGCATCAGGCTTGGCGAGGCAATTCTGAAGAGTCTGTACAAATCCTTTGCTATCCACGCTTCCTGAAACCATCAGTCAATGAGTGTATTCCATAAGTATAATGCAAAGACTTTCAAATTGGGCTCTCAAAAAATCAGCAGAAGCACTTGTGTCTCGACCTTTTTGTCTACTGCAAATCCACCAGTGATTGTTTTTGAATGGTGTTTGCTTAGGTATAGCTTTACCGATTGCAAGGAGCCCTCTAGTAATTGACTTGTGGCTTTGACAGACAGCCTAAATGATTAGCCGAAGACAGAACCAAACACGGCCAGAGATCTTTACCGCTGGTATATCTCCATGTACTGCAATCATTTTCGAAGAAATGTAAACGCTATCATAAGCCGTCGACACGAAAAGTTATGTAAATGACACTTTAGCCGAGAAAAATTTTAACCGACTTTCTCGATATTGCAAATAGTTATCGAACAGAATGGAGGCTATTTCCATAAGAGGCTGTAAAAGACTCTTTATCGACATAGGCATTGTTGCAGCGGTCGAGCATTTCTACTTTGCTGTGATTGGTTAGAAAATCACTTAAACCATCGGGGCCACGGTATATCGTGATGTCAGTCAGAAGTGAGTTCTAGGCTCTGGGAGCTTAAGAACTAGTCCTTGGGTATTCGAAAGATTTGAGGTTGGACCGAGCTTTAGACTTGAGTCAAAAGAAGGGGTGGTGCGATGCATGGAGTGGTTAGAATGGTATCAAGTTAACCATCTTTAGCTTTGCCTGATTGCACAGGCCACTAGACCAGCAATCAGTGAGTTACAGAAGTCGAGACGGGATTTCACAAATGCACGGATATATTTAGACGTAGTAAAACTTTCTAAGCAAGCCCGAATTTAGCAATTTTATGTAGCTGGATGTAGGCAGTCTTGACTGTGGAGCTGATGTGGTCGTCTAATGAAAGGTAATTTTGGAACATGACAGGTCAATTTCGTGCAGTTTCAACGCAAGAAATGCTGCCGGAGCCGATTTAAAGTTTTATGTTTCTAATTTCTGAATCGCTCTTGGTTTGCTGCTAAATAGTAGGTTGGTGTTATCATCATTCAATTTAAGAAAGTTTGATGCCATCTATGTGCCGATGTCATCAATACATGGAGCAAGGGAGTTAGGAATATTCGATGTGCTGAGTGCTGGGAGGGATCAAAGCAAATGTGCTACATAATGTCATCCGAGTAAAAATAATGATAATAATAATAATAATTATACATTTGATATAGCACTCTCAGAGAACTCAATCTCGTGACACTTTAAATTTCCAGGAAAAGGAAGCATAAAGTGAAAGCCTAGGTTTTTCCTGGCAATCGCAATGGCAAGAGGGAGATTATAAATCATGAAAAAAACAGAACCAATCACAGAGCCCTGAGGTACATCATACTTCAGGGATTTATCGGATAGTCTTTGTCCATTCACATCAATACGCAAGAACTGAACTTTTGCAGTGCATCATCAGTTATGTTCAGGTGAGATGAGAGGCACTTAAGAAGGACTTGGTAATCGATAGTATCAACAGCTGCCGAAAGATCGAGCAAATTAAGCAAAAAGACTCTACGTAAGTCTGCACTCCTAAAAAGCTCGTTATACACTGGAAGCAATGCTGACACTTTGGAGTGCTTAGCTCTAAAAACCAGACTGGAACTTGCTAGCTACGTCTGAATTTTCAATATATGAGTTCAGCTGGTCTGCACGACTCGTTCCAGTGTCTTCGAGAGAAAAAGTAGAACTAAGACTGAGTGAGTGGTGCTTAAGTTCTCTTGGTCCCGCGTATCCTTCTTGAGTAGTGGCCTGACAATGGCTTTTTGAATGGTGCCGGGTCGTGACCTGACGCTAATGGCATATTTAGGATGTTAGTTATGCATAGCAGCAGTAGATTTAAGCATCGCAGAAGTAAGACTGGGAATAGGGTTAAGAGGGCTAATAATCCTGTACGACTGGAAGATGAATTTCAGCACAAGGTCACTTGTTGCTGCCGCGAATGCAGACAGACATTGAGATGCGTCATGGAGTTGACGTAGAGAAGTCGTGCGGGGATCATACTTAACTTTATACTCATGACAATCTATTATATGCTAGCTTTGTGAACAAAGCTGCCCCAGGATCACATTTATGGTTTAGCCATCAGCACTGGCATGCAAAATTTATTGCCACATAAGCAATAATTATTTTTTGGGTCAGGTGTTAAAAGAGTTTTTTGCCGTCCGTTGACAGATCCGATTTGTGGTGGATCGTGGGTGTACAGTTTGTATGACTATAAAAGCTACAAATACTTTGATGCAAATCGATCCCCAAGCTTTATGGAGGCTTCTAGACTCTGTGAAGTCGAAAAATCTTCACTAAGTGATGTCCAGACGAACAACAGCATGCTGCTCTTAACTGGCTTATTATCTGGTAAGGTCGACTGTATTTATTATGCTTGTTGACTCATGGATTTTGGTAATCGTTATTTGTATGCACCTACGTTTATCCGCCTAAATATTAATTGGAATTTCATATTGCTGCTTTTGTTTCCAGAAAAGCTACTCTGATCCACACATTGAAATATTATAGTCGACCTTTCAACTATTCTGCTATGCACTCGTACGGAGAAACGCCTGTTGCAGCAAGGGGTTACGAGGTTAAGGTTGGACGCATAGTGTTAATAGCAGATTGTACGTAAAGGGGCAAACCAGAGCTGCATAAGTTCAGGGGTCTAGTGACAAAAGCGCAAAGTGACCGAATAGCTAAAGAAGGTGGCCACAAGTTTGTTAGAATCATTAGACTTTATAGCAGCGTTGTCTGATGATAGCCGTGCTCATAAAGTTAGGATGCCGAGAGAGGTGTAATTTACAGGATTTTAGGCTAGGACAGAAGTTTAGGTTACCTCGTGAGCTCACGAAATGCAGCAGTCGCAGAGAAAATCGGGAAAACGGGGCAATTGTGGGGCACTAGTTACAAGAAAAGCAGTGCACGTCTCAGCCGAAGACACCGTTGCTCAAAGTATCAAGTGCTCTTTTAAGAAGATAATTTTTTTTTATATAATGACATTATCATTATTCCATATATCAAAATCGGCGATATACCAATGTTTTTATGCTAATGTAAGTACGTTACCGGGAGAGGGCGGACGAAATAATTTCGAGGCGGCTGGCAGATGGATTTCGCTGTGCCAGCATTGCAGTATACTTACGAAAGAATTATAGCTTGGATAAGCAATGAACAGAACTGGTTGCATAGGAGCAGCTCATAGCAAATTTCGCCTTGCACCTGAAAAAGGCTGTTAGGCTCCTACCCTTAAGCTCTTTTAAAGGTCAGGGGCTAATCTTATAGTCGCCAGCTTCCCCGGTTACTAATTATTTAAAATCACGTCAGCATACATTTTCTTAGTGGCCACTTTTAGCTGTTCGATTAATATTTTGCGTGTAAAGCTGTAGTGGCTCTAGCACATTTTAGAGTAGAGATACGCAAATTTATGGGAGCCGTTAGCCAGTTCATTCGCAGGTTCGCTGAGTGATGTGAGGTAAGGAGGCAGAAAACAGGAAAGAATTCGAAAGGAATGTCACTTACAACATTTGAGTAACTGGCTGCGCATTGCAAGAAATTGTCCCATAGGGAATAACCAACCACTTGCTTGTCATGGGTTAAGCACCGGCGATTTTTTTATCACCTGTATTAGTTTCTGACCATGAATAACAGCACAATCGCCCTAATCTCTACTGTGAAGATCCCTTCTCACGACAACGATGGCAGTGTCTATGGTCAAAATATGCTTTTATCTTATTCCCAAAATTCTGGAAGCTGGGTGATCAGGGGCATCGAGTTTTGGGTGAAGAGTTGAACCACAGTATGCACGGTAACAAGAAAATTGAAGAAATGCACTTCATAAATTGTTATTAGGGTGCACTGCCTCATTCTTGCAAGATCCTATTAACGGCTTGTTATTGGTCTAAAATACTACTCTCTGTAGAACCATTCAAATGGAAGCTCGTTATGTAAATTAGTAGTGATGCTGACGGGTTGAGTGGACCGCATATCGTAATATTCTAGGCATTTCCACGCCAGTTGCAGAAAGCACAGCCCTCACAACGCACACTTGAGGAATTGCATTGCTTTTGATCGGCAGGCGTCCAAAGTTGTTTTCGGAGAGAGTTTGCGGCAGCATTCGCAGCCTAAGTTGACCTCCTCCCCAGCTTTTCATAATGGCGGCTGCTCCTCCAGGCTCTCGTTAGGCTGATCATTTTGGCGCTCCGAAGGTACAGCAAAATCCCTGCCCACGTGGCAGTCATTCGGGATTTTGAACATGAACTAGCCGTCTGCTACTAGATGGCACTGTAGAGCGGTCCGAGTAAGATAGCTAGACAGTTCTTGGCGAAAAAATGTCTGCTTTGGCCACTTGTCCGTTGGAAAATTGAATGCTTCTTACCGGCTAGCCCAGATGTGCTGCTGCACAGTCCCGTATCCTCCAACGCATCCATGCAGCTGGTGCAGATTCTCTGCTTTGCTTCTGCCTTAGGGAATGCATTTTAAATTGCCAAGATCATCTTGCTTGCTTGAAAACTCCGGATTACCTTGGCGAGTAGGGCTGTGAGCTTCTGCATGATTGATTATTGGGTCTCTGCTTGAGTCTTCTGCTGGAGTGTCTCTACTTGTTTTGCTCGATCTTTCGGCAGCTTTTGATACCATCGATCACAAAGTTCTTCTAGAGCGCCTCTCATCTCGCCTGGGCATCACTGGTACTGGTCTGCAGTGGTTCAGGTCATATCTCAGTGAGAGACTCCAGAGTATTGACGTGAATGGGCAAAGATCATCTGAGGAACCTCTGACATATGGGGTACCTCAGGGCTCCGTGCTAGGTCCGGTTCTTTTCACGGTTTATACTCTCCCTCTTGCTGATGTGATTGCCAAGCACGATCTGGGATTTTTACTTCTATGCGGATGATATTCAGTTGTACTTTTGCTTTGATCCCAACCAGCCTTCGAGCACCTCAAATTCTCTCAACTCACTTGCTGTATGTATTGATGACATCCGCACATGGATGGCAGCAAATTTTCTAAAACTAAACGATAATAAAACTAACTTACTAGTTATGAGCAAACCCAGTGTGATTTAAAAATTGGAAAGGCTGACGCTCAAAATTGGCTCTGCCAGCACATTCTATTCTATTGCGTATCACTTTGCAGCAAATGTAAAGCGCCTAGAAAGAGATTA
>WPIO01000008.1:6432500-6650000 GCA_009760855.2 Cristatella mucedo | reverse complement strand
ACGAATATGGTCGAATGCGGTGCTTGCCCAGAGTCCGAATGGTAAGTGACTCTCGCAGTAGTTTAAAAATCGCACCCAGTCTCTATAATTTAAACAGTTGTTTGCTTCTTCGCGCTGTAGCCACATCAGGTTCTTATCGGGCCATCATTACTTTAAATGCATCATTCAGCGAGTCTCTGCTAAAGTATGCTTACTTTCAAGAAGAACTTAACATTGATGAGGTACCACCGACTCCAATTCAATGGGTTAAGAGCTTCGTCAATTCACTTTCGCAGTCTTCAAACGAAGAGAGATACCGGCTTAATATAATCGATATCAGGTACTGTAAGTGCCTTTGCCAGTTTGAAGAAGATGCTGCTCTAAGCGAGATCCAAGCTGGCTTGCCGGTACCGGGAGGTATGCATGCAATATGGCCATGGGTGAGAATTACCTGGATTGTAAAATCAAGTCTCGTGGGGATTTTTTCTTGAAACTAGTTCCTCTTTGTGTCAAACCAGAGGTATGTCGATGATGCTGGAGAGCTTATTTCTTGAGCGTAAACCGAGTGGTGAAAAATATATTTAACTAGCCATCTAGCACATGACACGGTAGTCCATTAGAAACGCGTGTGTAAAGGTTTGGTCGTATAGTACTATCGTCAAGGTTCATTGAGAAGATATCAGGTAAACATATTCAATATTAAGTAATGATTAAAAATTAGGTAATGTGTTACACAATGTTTCAAATAATCGTCTTAGCTCTGCTTCCGAGGAGACCCTCAAGTGTGTAAACTATTTGTCTACTATTGTGACATCTGCCTCTGACAACCTGGTAATGCAGTAAATGGGATATGATCGATCGATTCGTTGCTTTCAAATCACAGCACCAATTTGGCTACACGGTTATTAGCAACATCAGACTGTTGATGAATTACGTGCTCATATTTTGAAATATTCCCGTAATTATCAATTATTATCTCACCATATTTTGCCAAGGTATCCATTAGAGCTGACATACATTACCTGAAAGGTATATCACGAGCATCTTAAGAATCTCTGCAGCAGCAGGTATTGATAATAATAATACTAATAACAATAATAAATTTGATAAAGCACCCTCAGAGAACTCAATCTCTTTCTTGGTGCTTTACATTTGCTTCAAAGGAAGCACGATCGAATGGTTATTGGTAGCATGGTCACTAAATAACAAGAATAACATGGTTATGGGTGACATGCACAGGTTCAGCATGCAAGAATGGTTAGTGGCATCATGCACAGTCTCAGCACGCATATGCACATAAAGGACGGATCACAAGGACTCAAGCAATGCTGTTATAGATAGGTACCCATTTTTTTAATGTAGTCAAATCAGGAGATGTCGTCATTAGAAAAGTAGCAATAATAATGACAAGCCTCATATTCAAAAACCAATTACACGAATTGAAGAAACCTCAAGATTCTGAAAATACCATATCGATATTTTCAAAATTAACAGGAAATATACCTCACGAATTTTTGAGAGCTACTTTACAAGTATGTCTTAATTGAATGGCCGGTTTAATATCCTCTGTTCAGCCGTTACGTGAAACATATCTGATTGGAAGCATGGCGAACCCAAATGTATGTAATGTTTCTCCGTCTCTAACTCCACAAAGTCTTAAATACTATGTGGGTGTAACGCCGGAGAGTTCTGTGTAGCACACTTACAGCCTAAGCGGCTTTCAGTACGCATTCGGTAGTCAACAGACTTTGTCTCACGCAACAAAGGGAAAGTGGGAAGCATAGCAGAGTCAGGAGAGCAGTTGAGATAGTGAGTAGCATGGAAGTAGCCGCTCAGGACTACTGTAAAGGATGAGCCATAGTCGGCAGCAGGAGAGTAGCTGTCGTTGCGTAAGAATTATTGAAGCGAGTTCCACAGTCTAGGACCTGCAGAGCAAAAGCTTCTGTCGCCAACGGACTTTAAGCAGAGGAATGGAACAGCTAATTTATTGTCTATACAGGACCCGAGGGCAATAGGAGGCTGAAGCTGGTGCAGCAGTTCAGCTAGGTGTAAAGAGTGGTCAATGCCCAAGATTAATAACGAAGCAAGTCTCATGCATGGGGGGAGGTACTCTCTGGCGAGAGTAATCGTCTTAGCAGCCGTATTGAACATCTCCATCAGGTGATGGGCATCTAAGAGGATACCAGTGGCAACCGGATGAAAGCTGCTGTTCTAACCGACGGCAGCTGCAGGTTAACTAGGAAGAAGATGCTGTTCTAACTAAGTGCGACCACTCTGATTTGACCCGTGCTTGCATGATTACCACAAATCCAATCTCTGAACGCTTCTTGATCGTAATCCCAGGCTTTGCCCCAGACTTTAAAAATAGAGATATGCTAGACAGAGAAGGCAAAAGCTTGAAATGTGATTCTTGTTTCTGGTGTATAAGGCTCTAATAAATACCATAACCAATATATACCTGATTCACCTGTCCGTATCTATTTATGTAAGCGAATTATAGTGCTTAGAATGCTGAGACCGCCGAAGCACAAGCGGACCTGTGAAATCACTTTTTACAAAAAAAGTTATACAATTACTCTATCTGAGCTGTAGTCAGCTATGCCTAGACTAAAGGATAGTGTGCTTTAATACTAGGGAGACGATTAGGTAAAGTTATGGGAATATTAACTACTGAACACTTTTGCTGAGCCTATGGAGAACTAAATGTGTTTCTGGGCATTTTACATAGGCTCGAAAGGAAACTTGTTAACTGATCAGTGATACTGAGCAAAATTTTAGCACGCAGAAGCACATACACTGCAGTTCACAAAGAAAAATTAAATGCAGCGAAAATCAGGCGATTTTTTAAATTTCGTTTAATGTTGACACGTTTGGAAATGTGATGCCGCTCATTAGTGAATTCTAGGCTTTTGTAGCATAATACTGAAAGCGTCTGCAAAAGATTTGAAGTAATTTAGAAACAGAAGCAACTAGTAAACCTGTGGACGATTTGAAGCATGGGGAGAAAGTACTTCAGATAGTTAAGCCAAAGCGCATCAGTGAAGGGACTAAAAGGTGAGTGACCTTGAAACCAATGGGAGGGCAGACTTAGCTGCTAAGTCTTGCACCAAATTTATGCATCTTTTTGCTCACACGAAGACTGGAAAGTTTATTTTTGGCAGTGTTAGGTAGCTGGACGCAGACCGACTCGAGGGAGGAGCTTATATTACCATTTAGTTAAAGGCCACTTTTGTGCAGAACACACACACTTCGCGAATAGACTGTAGGATAGATCCTGGACTGGCCCATTTCGAGGGTGAGACCTTCCTATTGCTGATTAGCAATAGGTTTGGTAAGAGCTTTTATGTTTCTGGATCGCGCCGGGCGATCCCATTGACGAGAGGGGAATACAGGTTGCAAAAAAAATTTGACCTCGAGAACATCCGGAGGGGGAAGGGGAATACATACCTTAAAGACTTACCGGATGGCCTTTGACCGTTGACATGAATGCAGGGAAGTTTCCCACTGAGACATGACCTAAACCTTAGCATTACTGTTTCCATAATACCCTTTCGAGATGATAAACGCTAAAAAAGAACTAGATACATTAAAAAAATACAATTTACTTGCATAGCACCCTCAGAAAACTAAATCTCCATTCAACCGATTCACATATCCCACAGGGCTCGAGCCCATGACCTCAATATTCAAATGGATTCAGCTTGACCTTGGTTCAAGGCAAGCACCTTAATCACTGGGCCAAACCAGGGTGACCGACCAAAGGTATAAAAAACACCAAAGACCTAGTTGAACTAGCAGAGAGACTCTAATTGACTCATGCATTCCTTAAGCTACGTTTACACGGAAGACTTTCTCCTGACCGACGCCGACTTTCCTCCTAGTTAGAACGTTTACACGACAGATTTGATGGCCGAATCTGGGGGCTGGTAGAAAGGGTTCCTGGAAAGACGCCAAGCCATCACCGAAGAAGTTGGATTCTTCGTTGGAGTCGTCATTTCTGAATATCATTAGAAAAATATAAATTAAAGGGACAATAAGCATTTTGAAACAGATTTTTCGGGAAAGGGAGCAGTACTAAGTTGTGTGAGCCGTTACGGGTGTGCGGGTGAATAATGCTAAGTAATATTCGCTGTTACGGGTTTGTTAATGGATTTCATAAGCAGACGCGCCGCGTCTTCTATACAAAAATAATATAAATATAGCTCATTTGTATAGCGCCCTGAGAGAACTTAATCACTATTCAGGCGCTTCACATGCGCCTCGGGGCTCGAGCCCACGACCTCAGCCAGACCTTGGTCGGGGTGAGCACCTTAACAGCTGGACCAAACCAGCTCTGCATATATAAAAAATTTAAAAAAGGCTTAATGCTTTGCTACAATTCACAAGCACCACGTTCAAGGATTTACTCTGAAAGCCTCAGTGTAACTCGAGGCTACGAATGTCAGCTATTTTTATATTTTTGTCGAGGGGTGTATGTGATCAGCTCAGGGATGTTGTTTGGTCGGCTGGACCAACAAGGAGCCAAACAAGTAGAACCAGATTCTTCTTAAATAAATAAAATAAATACTAGCTGATTTAACAGCCTATTTTTGTATAGCGACAGAAGAGCCTTGACGGCTATCACCACCGCTTGCAGTGGCGATAAAGAATTGCCTACGACAGGATTCGAACCCACGACCTCGGGGCCGAGGTCGTGAAAAGCAACCGCCTTACCTAGTGAGCCATTACGGCTCACCAATCTTCATGAGAGTCTGCATACTTGGCTCCTTCCCCAACATTTGTGACATTAGGTGATGTAGTAGCCAAAATCTGTGGGAAATCGGTTCAGAGTTTGTGCCTGTTTAGAAGGAAAGTCTGTAGGGGCTCGTGGGCGTGCGATGGCAGCCCGACGAAGAGCGAAGCCCCCCCACAAGCGAGTCGTGGCGTTGTCGACAACGGCTGTATTATGTGATCTAGCAGCCGTCGCGCGTGCTGCTCCAGAGCACGTGGTGTTGAGAGAGCGAGAAGAGAGTGGATAACGTGCGCGAAGGCGGACGCACAGGCAGAAAGTGAATTGTGCGGCAAGGGACGCGTCACATGCCGGCAAGGAGCGTTCCCGTTGGGCGAACGGAACGTCGGCTGGGGGCGGAGCCGCGTGACGGCGATGACACGCCCACAAGTCTGCCTCTAAACAGCAGCTTTATACTGTCGTCGTATTCTCTCGGTTTCCCTGATTACTTAGTGTAATATCCTGTAAATATGAGTATAAAAATAAATGCGACTACAAAATCTATTGGCGACCAAGCCTTCAGCTCTCAAGAACCAAAGGTGTGATAGAGCCACGATTTTCATATTGGTCGAATTGTATTGTTAGATTGCAGCACATAATTCTACTATCGACTGGGCGTGCGAGATTGCATGCTGATGAGTGATACGTAGCGAGAGGATTCAACTAAATTAACTCGATGCAGCTCAATCATATCTTGCAAGATTTAACAAGCGGCAGATGTGGCTAAGCTGATACCCTCAAAACTTTCTTAGCAATGTTATCAATGTGGTGGTCTTTCGGGCGTTTAACGGTGGCTAATAACATACTAATTCAATTTCCAGAGCACAGCGCGACATGTGCTGCCGTTGTGGTAAGTGAATCGGTTAAAAGCCTTGATCGCTTCGTTAAAGCTCTACAGTTTCGCGGCTGTTTGCTCAACCGTACGTACCGATTTAATTTTGCACCCTAACCTAGCAAGGCTTGTCATCGAATTCCCTGTTTCAAACTTGTACCAACCACAGAAAAACGAAACGTGCTTGCCGAGACATAGTAGATCGTAAAAACGAGGACAATTGCTTCATTTGTGTTTTTTAAATATGGAACTTGTTGCCGAGTTGTGCCGAGCGTACGGGACCGCATCGTGTTTAGCTAACCATTCTAGGTGGTATTTTTGCAGAGCACGATCGACCATTTATTTGACGCGGTAGGAGAGAAGAAAAGAGGCCGAGACTTGGGCCGATGCATGCAGAGAAAAGAGCGTCGGCTGAGCTCGGGCTGTCTGAGAGAGGTTCTTCGCTTGCCTTGACACGACGAATGTAAGGGTGGGCTCGGCTGACCTCTACTGTGCTTACCTCACAGATGAGCGAGTAGGATAGCCGGGCGTTGCTAGAGACTTCCTCAGTGCTCCTGCAACTAGACAGTTCCTCCACTGGCCCCTTTTTGCTAATGGAAAGGTGCAAGGGGCTATCGAAGCTATCTCCTGCCAGGCTCGGTTCGCCTGTGCTCAAGCCTAATTAACTCCAGAACCGGTAGGCCAATGAGCACCGAACATCGTCTAGGAATGTGCAAGATGCAAGAATCGTTTTGGACACGTGGAATTTAGAAACATCTTTTGTTTACTTGATTTAAAAAGTGATTTGCAGTCACAGATACAGCCGCACGTTCACCTAGGCATAGTAATATTTCGTTTTACCTTACAGGCCTACAAACGCCAGAACAACGACAATGTACATGCTGCTGACGAGTAATACACCATTAGAGAAACCACTGGAACCGGAAGCCTTGCGCATGAGAGCATTGACGGCAGCGGCATCACTGAACACTAATTCGTACTCATTCCATTCCACTGAACTCATCATTCGAGATCCTTGTAAGCTGTCTCAATTTTGTACCCCAACGAATGGGCTGCAGGATGTGGGATATTCACTGCTGTTTGAAGTTACGTTGCTATTATATTATTTATTACTCATTCATGACTCATCATGTAGCATACTAGTTGACATAACTTACAGCATGTGCTAAGCACTCTGTTGGAGAGGTACCCTGACTTGTTTTCACCACGGATTAGCCTTTAGTGTCATTGAAAGCTACTGTTCTAGTCCTGAAACCGGCAGTTATAAAACACACGTACTATGGTAAGAGTGAAAACGCATTCAAGTTATATAGCCTAAATAGAAGCATAGCATCTAGGAAATGCTATCCTGGTTAGATACATTAAACTTTACCTGTTCACTGTTGTCTTGACCTATCTACCGTGGACCAACGTGGATACCGGTTGCCCTAATTACCGAATGTTGATATCCGGTCATTTGGAAGGGGTGGTTATAATATTTAGATAAAAATAAATTTATGGTACCTAAACATTTCAAAAGTTTCGCTGAGCCAGTGTAGGCGAGCTTGGAGCTACACCACTTTAAGGTTTGGCCTGTTCAGTTGATTAACTCGCTGCTTTCATTGCATTTGAAAACTTGGTTTTGCATCAATTACAAAATCAACAGGAGTCTTTATTTGAGAGGGCTAGACAGATGCCCACCACGCTTTGATCATGCTTTGGCTCAGAGGTATTGTCAACTATTTTGATGGCTGTACTAGTGGGTAAGATTCGTGCTCCACTAGTGGGTAAGATTCATGCTTGCAGCCGGAACTCTTTCGTCGGTCGCGCGACTACTAAACCTTCGTTTCAGTGCTGCAGCATTAAGAGGCGCAATCGCAGAATAATATAACTCACAATTTTGCTATCAAGCGACTATTTGTGGTGTGCATCTAAGCATGAAAAACAAATGAGCTCAAATAAACAAGCTTGTGCTTGCCGTTAATTGAGTAGCTAGTTTTTCATCTTTATGTAATGCCACGAATTAGCGATCGTGCTTGGCACGTGTACAAAATTGGATAACCTGGAATTTCTGAAAATTCACCTGACGCTCGATTGAAATTTTGTAAGCTAGAACCACGTTTTCATTCACGTTTGCACCTCATTTGAAATAGGCTCAAACTGTTGATAATTTAAATTTGAGAAAAGTAATACAAAAGTAAGCTTTAGACCCTAGTTTGTACAAGATTTAGCTAAGCTTACGTGGCGGAGATCTTTGCGAATAATCAAGGGACTAATCATTCGAAGATATTTCAGTTTTATCCCTCGTGGATAGGACAAAGAAAGCGTCAACTTGGTTCAGCTTATTCCTGAAATGCTCACTGGCAAAGTGCAGCCATTTGCATTTGTTCTTGAATAATTACCCAGCATATATTCGTTACTTAACTGTACAACAATACCTTCTGAAAGAGCCTGCAGTTTTTAAAATGTTAAGCTGTGCGCCAGGTGTTTTTAGGCTTCTTCAGCAAAACCTTCAGTAATTTTATGCAGGCTTAATTTGCAAATTTTTTTTATAAATTCAACTACTACGAACTTACAACAGAGTTTAGTTTTATCAAATAAAATACATTTTAACGGCCCCAGTAAAACTAGCAGGGTGCCAATAGTTGGAATTAATTGCCTGCCGAACACGAGGCTCTTGTATCTTGATATATCTCGCTGACTTTTCCGGTTTAATTGACTTATATAATTCATTAAAAAAAGACTTAATATTGTAACCAGAAGATAGTACGTAGCTGTTTTGCGTCCTCGGTAAGAATTCTAGGATTATTCGCCGACTTGGCTATCTCGCTTTGACGAAAGAAATTGTTGCACGCGACGCTGGGGATAATGTCTATCAATAAAGTATGCGGAGTTAGATATACTGTTCCTATATAAAAAGTAATAATTCCTGAAAGTTGAGCACCACATTCTAGTGCTAACGATACCCATAGAAGTGTCCATTGCTTTAAAGGCAGATTCTACTCTAGATTCTGCTTGCATTTTTATTGTAGTTTACTGCTTTCCATTTTCATCGTTTTTCCTTCCAAATATGAAGAACGTTAGCCTTCCTAAGACGCTGGCTGGTGAGTCGGTCTCCATGGGAACATGCGGCAGCAAAGGGAAACTCACATGCTCTGGAGATTTTACAGTCGGGGCGTTTTGGGATAGCGTAAGTATGCGTCTACGAATCAACCTCAATAATAAACTGGGTTAGTTAGTTAGGTTGTCACAGTCATTAACTTAACAGCTTGCATTATGCCCTAATGGTATTTATAGTACTAATACTCTGTACAGCAGTGATGAGTGTCACGTCAAAAAGGAGTGAATTTTCTGATTTATACATGCAGCTGAAAAGTGCACTCACATAGTTGAAGTTAACCATGCCTTATTGCGATAGCCTTTGGTAAGCAGTGGATATACATGAATAGTATTTGCCCCAATTCTTTACAAAGCTGACTTGACAGTTGATATACATTTAAGAGATAATCAGTACGTATATATATATATATATATATATATATATATATATATATATATATATATATATATATATATATATATATATATATATATATATATATATATATATATATATATATATATATAACATATAATATATAACACATACACACATATTTATATATAATTCATTTGCACAGCGCCCGAAGAGAACTGAAAAATCTCTATTCAGTGCTTCGCATAAACCACGGGGCTCAAATTCACAATCTCGGCAAGACCTTGGTCGGTGTGAGCACCTTACCCACTTTGAAAAACCTGAGCGAGAACCTTTCATAACGAAACTTAATCCTTATTAGCTATCCGACTCTGACGAAAAAATTATATCTGTTTGTAAGAAAAACAAAAAAAAATTAAAAGTTTACGTCAATTTTTTTCCGTAACAGATTTTGCTGCATTAACTAAAAATTCTAAGCTTGATAATCTAGATAGATAGATAGGGCTGGCTCACCAGCTAAGTCAGCGGTCCACCAGGCTTGCCTTTGAAAGCAAATTTTTTAGTTGTCAGTGAGTTTTTTCACTGTTTCAGGCCACTTTATACGCTGTATATACCAAAACAAAAGACGCATACAGTTTTTACTTGAACGCTATAAATAAAACTTCATAAATATATAATATCAACATAAATATTTACATGTGTACACAGCTAATATTGTAGGTGTGCATTATTCACGGACGCACGCGTGCACACAGGCACGCACGCACCGATATATATATATATATATATATATATATATATTATATATATATATATATATATATTTTAGAGAATAATACACATGTCTTTTATGTAGGATTTTACATTCCGTCTAAATTCACGCAGCATGCGTAGCATGCCATTCATGCATAATGCGTTTAGCTATTTCCGTTCTATTCACAGTCTTCATGGTATTTGAACGTTTCATCAAGGGATACCAGCTGCATTGCCGGGATGCTCAAGAATATTACGGAGGTACTGTCCCTATTCTGGTAGTGTATACCCGTAAATTGTTTGACCAGCTTATTTCGTTTGATATTAATATAGTTCCCATGTAATGCATGGGCTAACCATGTCTAGGCTGAACGGGATAGTAAAAATAATTGACAGCTAAGGTTTTGAGAGACATTGTCAGCTGCTGAAGAAATTTTAGCGAGCTAGAGAAATTGATGATTGCAACCCTTAGTGAAAGTAATGCTGCCTATGTTAGAGCATTCAAGTGGCGATAGAATGCCCTTTATGCGAAGCACACATTTTAAGCAGCAAGGCACCAGTAGATGAAGCCTGTTCGCGAATTGCTCGTGATGATTGATAAGGTATTGAAGATCCTGAGTAGCGAGGATGCTTGATACTCACGGTACCTCATGACCCTGCAATCTCTGTAAGCTCGACGATGGGTAGTCTTCCAGTTTGTCTGCTTGATAACGTGAGCTGGTGGGTAGAGGCTCTGGCTTAGCCTAAGCGCTCTGTTCTTCCGCGAGTGCAGCTTAGTGTGCAGTGCAACTCTCTGAATTTTTTTTACCGAAAGCGCAGCCTATCAGTGATTGCTCTCTTATGCTCGCACCTGCAAACTATTGCTCCCTATGAGGAGCATTGTGCTTAAGTAAATTAGACCAGACTCCTACTACCGATAATCGCAAATGGCTGACCACTTTGGGAGTTTTGGATGTTTTGACTTCGTGTGTGGGAGCGCCGCTGTTTCAGTTCACAAACTGAACATGTAGTTAGTCGATGAAAAATTATTCTAAATAGTGAATCAGCTGATGAATACGCCTGAGGACTTCATATATATATATATATATATATATATATATATATATATATATATATATATATATATAAATATATACACACATAAATGAAGTGTATATCGCTGACATATGCAGCGTACCGGCTAAAGGATACGTCTACGAAACGCATGCACATTTTAAAACTAAAGGAGTCAAAGCCAACATACACTGCTGGCAAAGTTGAAACCATGAGGAATTAGTCTTATTGCTTTCTTTCCTGAATTCTCTCAGCAAGAATGGCTCTGCAGCAATTGTCTGATGCGAAATCCTTAACGCTGCGGGATATGATTTTACTTACTATTCTATTGCGTATCACTTTGCCGCAAATGTAAAGCGCCTAGAAAGAGATTAAGTTCTCTGAGGGCGCTTTATCAAGTGCAATATTATTATTATTATTATTATAGCAGTGCGTAGGCTAAACTTAATTTTGTCACTGCTACTCATACTCAGGTATTCAATTTCTTGAGCAAGTTCTATAAGCATGTGATAACTATGTGGCAACGCCCTGATTACCATCTGCGTTTGGCTATTTATGATAGTTATACGAGGTTAAATTTATAAACAATATATATATATTTATTTATATTCACTATTAACGTAGCAGTCACGCATCTATGCAAGCTCTGGTTCACGTTTGTAGCCTATACTCAAACTAAATGGCAACACTGGCAGCCCTTGATGTCGTACTGGCTCGGCCTGTTTAATACAAGGAGGAATGAGAGAGAGAGAGAGAATAGAAAAAGAAGGAGAGAGAGAGAGAGAGAAAGGAAAAAAGATAGAAAGAGATAGAGACAGACAGAGAGAGAGAGAGAAGGAGAGAGAGAGAGAGAGAGAGAGAGAGAGAGAGAGAGAGAGAGAGAGAGAGAGAGAGAGAGAGAGAGAGAGAGAGAGAGAGAGAGAGTGTATGCATAGCATAAATGTACCTGATTAGCGAAATTGTAAGATATTATTGCTTGGTTTTTCCTAGTTTAGTTGCGTAATGCTGGCTAGAACTCACTCTGCTAGCACATTGTCTTACTGACCAGACGTTTTAAATGCATTAATCAGATATGTATAAAATCGCTTAATGGTTGATATCAAAAGTACTCACCAAGCAGTATTCGAAGCTCTATTAGGTAATTTTAACCTATTAATTTTATACATAGGAAGAAAAAAAAATAATACGTTTGTTATTGGTCCCTCAGAGAATTCAATCTATTTTTAGGCACTTTAAATTTGATGTAAAGGAAGCATGATCAAATGGTTAGTGCGATATCATGCTCAATGAACACAAGCACATACACACACATACACACACACACACACGCACGCACACATATATACAAATAAATAAATAAATAAATATATACATACACACAGATATATATATATATATATATAAATAAATATATATATATATATATATATATATATACATACATATATATATATATATATATATATATATATGCATATGACATGGAAGCTGCAAGGATTTGTAATGCATGTATCTCCGTCTGTAACTCCACAAAGTCATAAAGACTATGTGGGTGTTATGCAGGAGAGTTTCGTATAGCAAACTCACAGCCTAAGCAGCTTTTGGTACGCATTCGGTAGCCAACAGACTTCGTCGCACGAAACAAAGAGAAAGTGGGAAGCATAGCTGAGTCTGGGAAGCAGTTGAGGTAGTGAGTAGTGTAGTTCAATTGCATGCCGGCTGGTACTGCTCCTTTCCTAAACAGCTGTTGGGAGCATCATCGAGAGGGGTCTGTGCCACAGCTGTGGTCCACTTCTAATGAGGCGTTGACACAGGCCGATAACCCGCTGGGCAACAGATGGTGGATTCACCATCGGGGTCGGCCAAGGCACAGCCGGAGTCGAGGAGAAGAGACTAGAGCGGGAGAGAGTGGCGAGTGAAGTCGTGCTCCCTCTGCTCTGTGAGTAGTAGAATAAATTGTTTGTGTTGATTCGATGCGAGCGTTCTGTGTGCAGCGAGAATCAAAGACAAGTAGCATGGAAGTAGCAGCTCAGGACTGCTGAAAAGGATGAGCCATAGCCGGCAGCAGGAGAGTAGTTGTCGTGGCCTCAGAATTGTGAAAGCGAGTTCCACAGTCTAGGACCTGCAGAGCTAAAGCTTCTGTCACCAAAGATCTTAAGCAGAGGAATAGAACAGCTAGTTTATTGTCCACACAGGACCTGAGGACGCGAAGAGGCTGAAACTGGTGCAGCAGTTCAGCTAGGTTCGAAGGAGCCAAGCCATGGCGGGCCTTGTGGGTCAGAGTAAGAACTTTGCTCTGTATCCGTTGCTCAACCGGCACCCATCCTAGCTCGTTTAGCAAAGGAGGCATGTGCTCAAACCTCTGGGACTTGAAGACTAGCCTTGCAGCCTTATTCATAGTCAGCTGCAGTGGCCCAGTTGCTTTCTTTGGTAACCCAGCCAAAAGGGAATTACAATAGTCGAGCCGAGACAGAACTAAGGAGCTAGCTAAATGTTTTACAAGCCACAGTGGTTCGGCCACATGCAGTTCGGTATTATCGTCATTTAACTTTAAGAAGTTTTCTGTCATCCAGGATCGAATGTCGGCAAGGCAAGCATTCAGTTTCTCAGTTGCTGCAGCGGATTCCTTCGGTTTGAGTGACAAATACAGCTGTATATCGTCAGCATACAAGTGATATCATATTCCACGGGCCGTAATAACTTTTCCCAGAGGTCAAGTATAAATGGAGAACAGCAAGGCCTTCTGTTCCTCGTTGACAGGTTAATTATTGGCTTATTGTTTTTAAATTCCTCAAGTAGCTGCAACATCCCTAATTGAATTAGTCTGAAAATATAAGCGTTTTAACGCTGCATGTTTTAGCCGTTTGGAGCAAAAATAATGCTTAGATTATGTCTTGAGTAGCTCATGCAATTATATATATTTAATCATAACATGTTGAGTTCTACGCATTCATAATGTCTTTCTGTTACCAGACAGATCGTGGAGAAGCCTTTGGTATTTATTACTAGTAGCGTGATTTTACATCGGTGGAGGTCTTTGGCCATCGGTGGGTCGAATCGATTACAATTGCTTATGAGCAGGGCTGGCAATGACCATGAACGCTTCCTGGACCAAACCTGACTTCTAGGAGTTTCAGCAGTGCTTTCGAAAGTTGTAAACTAAACTTTCTATGGGTTACAGAGCATATTCCAGCGTTATTTAAAAAGTGCATAGACACATCTCAATGCTTCGATTTAGGTTAGTTTTGTAATGTTAACATGGTATTACTACTATGCTTAATTGACAAATTGTAGAGGAATTCAACTAATTTCCGCCAGTAGTACATTCCTAGTGATATCCTATGAAAGATCACACGATATTGCACTTGGACTTGTGAAGCTTAAAGTCTGTGGTTTGAATTTTAGTACTGAGATTGTTAGATTCCTCATCGTTCACTAGTCGCTTCTGAGTTTGATGAAAGTTCCGTGTACCTCGAGTTTCTATAGCACGACAACTATAGGCTTCTTCATTTGCTCGTCTCACGTTGCTGAATGACCGCATTGCACATATATTCAACGTAATTAGTTATTTTATTTCTTTAGGAATACAATCCTATTAAAAAAAGGATATTTTTAATCAACGGATTCTTGTCTCGTTACTTTTCTTTTTATAACCAAGCTGAAGAGAGAAAGGGAGAAACTAAACTGAAGCAATTACTCTATCCAGGCTTGACAATTTTTACTTGTTTCACTTTCATTAGCCATTTTTCTATTCTGACTTCCTTGAATTGAGAATTTTGTTTTTGAGGACTTATAATGATAATAATACATTTGATAAAGCACCCTCAAAGAACTAAATCTCTTTCTAGGTGCTTTACATAAGCAGCAAAGGAAGCATGATTGAATGGTTAGTAGTAGCAAGCCCAATAAACAACAAGAATCACATGGTTAAGGGTGACATGCACAGGGTCAGCATGCAAATCTGGTTAGTGAGAGCGTGCACAATGTCAGTACACGTAAGCACAATGATGTGTAACACGCCACACTTCGCACACGAGGTCTAATACAGGCGATAGAAACTTCTAGAAGTTTCTCTTCGTTTTGGAAAATAATTACCGGATATATGTATATATAAATAAAAGTTGTCAATATATCTATTTTGCTAAAGGTTGCCTTATGTGAATTAATGAAAGCTCCTAAACATTTTCATCAATGAAATAATATTTTTAATATTTTAATTATTTGTTTATTTGACTAACTTCAATTAATTTTTAATAAATGAAATAAATATTGTCATCATCATAAGTTTAACTAATGGAGTACATATTGGCCCCCGAATTAATTGTAAATAAGTGAATTTCGCAGACTATCCTGTCATTGATCAGCGATAGCTCGTAAACAAGCTTCGACTTCAGTTTCCGGCATGGGTGTAATACTATAAATCTCATACATTTTAAAATTATAAATGTTGAGTAGCATTCGACGGAGCCATCTTTTAAAAAAGCAATGTGACACTTTTAAGAGTCGAGTTTTAGAATTTCTCTACGCACTAAATCTGATGTTAAGTCTTCATTCCATTTGGTGCAAGATAATTTTTTTATTGTTATTCTCGTTTGTGAATAAATAATATATAATGTCATTGATTCTAATAAAACTAATTATTGCGGTTGAAATACTTGTAGGAAGAATGAATAAGCAATGACTGATTTATTGCTTAAGCTGAACAAATGCTGCACATGTCTTTCAATTGTATACATTTCGCAGCAAGGAATTACACAGTCAAATATTTATGAAGTCGTTGACAAGCTCTCACTACTGACTGAGTCGGTTGAGGGCTTTACTGCTGCTACAATGGCTCTGACGGCAAAGATCGTACGAAAGTTGGCTACTCTGATAAGTGATATTCCATTCAGCGAAAACCTTCTCCAGGTAGCTGCGGAATTCAAGTGCACGCATGCATGCATTTTTCGTATATATTCCTTATGCACTTTGCTATAGCCTTATGCGATGCTGTATCTTAATATGATCTGCTAGCGCTTTATTGAGAGGTTCGGGCTGAAAGAATAGTTTTCTTAGGCCTAGAGCATTCATGGCTGTCGCACGAGGTAGTCATGAGCTTCTTGACTGAATGGTTTCTGCGGTCAGCTACCAACAAACTCTCTCGATTTCTTTTCCAATGTAATTTGTTCTGGCTAGCCATATCTACTGCCGGTTTGCGGTAAGGAGTTTTAATGTCTTGAGGCCGAACCTGGACTAGTTCAGCAGCTAGTAAGGAATGGTGTAATGGCGTAATCTCAAGATAAGCAACTTTATCGAAACGCAATAGTTCTAAATGTGCCTGATATTAAATAGGGAGCGAGATCAATTTCCGTTTAACTTATTTGGCGAAATAATTTCATATCAAATGAAATTTTAGATTATATTCCGTATTTCAACACGAATTTTAGCGGTGTAAGGCTGGCAAGACCATTTGAAAGAGCTCGAAATTTAGGTAATTTTGATCCGCAGCTGCAAAGTCAGCTTCAACTGGCCCCAACTTGTCATCTTAGAAAGGTTTTACTTAGCACAGCCCACCACTACCGAAGCTATAAACCGCGTAAGTGCTTGTACGCTGAGCTGGCTTTTATACAAATTTTTTTTGCGAATACACAGTTTAACTTATCTTTTAGCATGGAAAATAACAGATTGCAACTGCAGGACAAATAAAAAAGATAAATACCCTACGCATAATTAAATTCATGGGTGCCAACCTATTATCATTTGTGCAAATTAAAGTATGAGTTGTACATCATTAACGCGCAAGAAATAAGAATTTGACTTTTATTTTAACCAGAAAGAACTATGACAAGTTGTTAGTAGAGGAATTATCGTTTCAAGATTCAATATTGAGTAGGCTTGATCAATTTTTCAGGTACGATTAGATTTGTTCTGCGTCTGCTATATTGAAAATACTGTCAGCTATGTTGACTGTGCTCATTCATACTATTCTCCTGTGCTGACCAACTTGTTCGCATAACTACGGCTTAGGCAGTAGTCTGGCATGTTATGAATTGCTCTCTTTAGATACCTAAGCTTCTTGGTATCATTACCTCTAACGTAATGGAAGCGAAACCAAGCTCAGTCCTTGTTCTACAGAGTCAGAGTAATTCCAGGTGAGCGAAATATACAACCACGGTACAAGTCCTGGTTTGGGATGGAGTAAGGTGCTTTCCTTTAAGGCACAGATCGTGGGGTCGAGCCCTTTGGCAAATTTAAAGCTCCCAGATATAGTCAACATATCTTACGGTGCTGTATATATGAATTATCTATAAGCCTAAAAGTCGTATAGGTCTTGTAAGGCCACCTGAGGCATAGTCCTGCATCTCCAACTAATTCACACGTTGTAAAATCGCCTAGAATAGAGAGAATTTCTTTACTCAGGACTAATGGCCTGTTCTCCAATTGAAAAAGTCATGGCATAGCTGGTCACCAATAATAAAAATAATAAACATAGCTCATTTGTCTTGCATCTCCAGATAACTAAACCACAATTCAGACGCTTAAAAAACCACTCAATGTGAATCAATAACTAATGGGTCTTGACATGCACATTATAAAGTATGCAAAAGCAGATAAGTATCATGCTAGGACCAACATACTAAAGGAAACATAATGCGGCTCTTAGCCACCGGTTTGCAGGACATCTGGCTAGTAACGTCCACTGAAGCATGCAGAGGTAAGGAATCAAAGCTTACAGGAACAAAAAGACAAGATCTCTGGACCGAAGGAAAATTTTACGGGAACAGATGCATCTTTAGCTAAGAATTAAATTCTGCAAAGTAATTGCAGGTAGTAACAGTAGATCAATGCGATTTCCAGACTTTTTGTGATGACGAAATGAAGTCCCGACAATCTCGAGGCACTGCGAGAGTACTGAATGCAGAGTGGTGCTAATGTTAACAGCGAAAACAGAAAATGCGAAAATCACCTGGGAAAAAGATATTGCAGTGTTGCAATTAGAAATCGTATGCAGCAAGCTGAGATATATATTTACATCTAGACAATTTTAGTTTTCTATTTTCTTTGATGACTGGTGTTTTTAAATTGTGTCAAAAGCTGCAGAGCAAACACACAGCTGCAATCTAGTCTGAATTAGTTCTTAGAACTAAGGTACGAGTTTTTCATCATTATTGACTCTTTAATTGCCATGCATAGCAAATTAATGAAGAAAGAAGCTCAAGAAAACTAAAGAAATTTATTTCTTGCATGGTAGCTTGCTTGTGGCAATTAAAGTTTGTACTGCATTCGTAATTGTTTGGTTGGGAGCTGAAGAAGTGTTGCTCTCTAATGCTAGCGGGGTATCTTCATTCAAACCACCAGGATTGGTAGCCATGAGCAAGGTTGAGGTTCGGCCCCATCGTGGAAAAATTGCAAAACTGTGGGCACGCCCATGTGTTCAATCTGGCGCATAGTCTATACCTTAGATACTATCGCTGCCAAATATTCTTGCATGGTATAGGCTTGTCATATAGAAATATCAGTTATTGTGCAGTTTATGCCTATTCAAACATGCAGGTTCGTGGTCGTTCAGTTTCCAGGAGAGTCTCGAGCTAGCACTGCTCTGGCTTACAGAGGTTGTCTCAGCAAACTCAAGTTTGAAAAGCACTATCAATTCCAGTATCCTGTCTCTGAATGCTGAGAACTTGGAGTTCCAGGTAGTACTACTGCGTGTAATTTATAACTGTCTGAAACCTTGTCGGTGGCATGTCTTGTTGCCTGTTGTTTTAAGTCTGCAGCAATAATTGAATGATTGATTTAACCGCAATCTAGTATGTTTTTCTATATAGCTATAACCTTGTGATAAGAAACTTGGATTGGTTGGCTTGGAAGGGCTCAGCGTTACCGTATCGCATTCCTATGCTCTGTCCAGAGTCACGGCGAAGTCTCAGAATGATCCATGTACATTTTCAATAAAATATAAGGGACATGACGATGGAGCTTGCGAATAGTAAGGTACCATTCATTTCAGAGCTAAAACCAAACAACTGACGATCGTTGAAAACCTGCTCTTTTTAATCTGCTGGTGGGTGATACCTCAAACGACCATCAAATCTTTTGGAGACGTACCTTCAGCTACTGATCTCCGAAAGCCTGAAACTCATTACTAATTTGTATTGCATCACACCTCGATTTGTAGATATTTACACAGACGCTAATAACCTACCATTTTCTCCAAGACTCTTATCTGACTGAATAGTATTCTTTGTTTTCGTGGGAACTGGAATATGCAGGCTGTCCAAAATATATTAACGTGCTTCATTTCTCGCATATGCAAAGTTCAGGCGAAGAGATTTTTTATATAAATGTGATGTTATTAATATGATTTATATCAGTACAATTATTATTTGGATTTCCATACCGATCTATTGCAGAAAAGTATGTGGCGGGAATGCAAGGCATGCAGGAAATAGCCTTAGTTACATGTTTGGATAGGATATCACAGACACAGCTATGTTTCGCTGGCGGTTTGAGCACTGCTAGCAATTTTGAACGATCTGTTATTTCTGATTAAAAAAAGCAGGCTGAAGAGCACGTTTGTTCAGGATCACTTTTTTGAAATACATTTTCACACGATAAATGAAGCAGATAAATCAGATTAAGCACTTCCCGGCACCACTTCTTGAGTAGAAAGATTTCATTTTGAAGCCCATAATAATTTTTTTGTTATAAATATTAAATATAAAATGAATATGGGTTAAGGTCCGAATGCTACCAGAAGAGAAAAAGAACAATAAAGTTGCACTTGTGTCCTCAGTACTTAGAAAATTAGCATTACTACCTGAGTATTTGCATTGCATTACTATGGATGCTAAAATTGGGGCTATTTTGTTAACTTTCAGTGCATCGCGAGCCCAGATTTTTCCAAGTGTCGTTGCATTACCTCATAGTTATGCTGTTTAAGTGCACATAATTGTTAACAATGAAATCAGAATTGACAGGAGTTTTTACAGTCACTTGCTGCGTCTCCGAGACATCATTTTCATAACCGAAACGTGAAAACCAAAGTGGAATTTAGAATGCAGCATCCGTTTCCTGGCTTATTCTTTGCTTAACTATTTAAATTAAAAATTGATCTGTAATATTTTTACCAATACGTTTTTAAAAATTGATTAGAACATATTTTAGGGTTGTAGCATGACTTCCTGGATAGAGTGTATTTATTGATTCATAGCCATTTGATTTCTAAACGCCATCAGTAGGCGTAAGTTTTCATGATGTATTTTTATTTAACCTTGATAGGTGGACATCTTTGTAACGACCGTCGGATTCAAGCTCATTGATAGTGTTATGAGATCGTCACCACAAATAATCCTTATTAATTCGTCAACCACCGATATTAATGGAAACTTGACGATGGTACTACTAACAGGAAATATTGCAAGTAAAACTAAGAAATAACGCATGCATTCAGTCGCGACTTTTAAACGTCCTTGCTGCGTTGATTGGTAATTGTAAGAAAGCCAAATCCCTCTTAAAGATGTTTTTATAAAGCCCGGTATTGTATTGTGTCCTTGGTCTAGTCGACTGAATGTTTTTTTCAGCATCGACAATTGCATCTGGGTCGAACCACCTAATCGGGCAGGTTCATGGCAGTAGATTTGTTTAGGACCACGCCCCTCAAATAATGTAGCTTGAACTCCAGTTTGTTACCGGATAGTATGCAAATTTTAAAGGATTATTCGCATCTCTTATGAATTGAATTTATCAGTAGAGTTCCAGTGTATGTGCACGTTCATTCGCAGTGGGCAATGGTCTGTAAAAAAGAAAGAAATAGCCCTCAATGGAGGATTTATTACCACTACCACTCCCCTGCACGAGCAATAAAATTGGTGATGTCAGTGACTACCTCTATCAAACATCAGAAGCCAGATGCCGTCTTTTCAACACCTAATTAACAAATGCTGGTAGAAAAAGCAAAATTACGAAGTTATTTCTTGATACCTTTGGTTGAATAAAAGGTAGCCGCATTATAGAAGATAAGGCGGAATTCAGTTTTTCTTTCTTATTAATGATTCTCCGCGGGCTATATGGTATGCATACAAAGGCAAAACGTATTTAAGAAAAATTGTCTTCAATTTTGCTATGCATTAACGCCCTGATAATCATAATAATACTGGTAAAAATGACAACAGAAATTATAACAATATATATTTTACATATCACCACAAGAGAACTAAATCTCTATAAATGTAATTTAAAGCTCGCTATTAATTAAGATAAGTTGATGATAAGCATGGTAACATTCTTCGAATAGAATATAAAGAGACATAATTGCCATGCTTAGCCAATCATACAAAAGCCAACAAGATGATTCACAGGAAGACTCTCGGTATAAAACAAGGTTTGTAGCACGCACTCAATTATTCACAGATGCCTACCCAAAGTGCAACGGAAAAGTCAAGTTTACAGAGTTAAGCTGAGTAAAAGAGATTCTTCTCTGAATGGTAGACACAAGTTTGAAACCAAATGCAGGTGGTGATAGGATGCCCGGAAAAAGTGAGTTACATATTTTCAGTGCATTCGAATGGAAGGTATGATCACCAAAAGGTTTCAATTTAGCCCGAGAAACGGCGAGATGGTGGAAGTCGTGAGACATGTGATTCAAGAGAGCACTCTGGAGGAGCGAGGAGGTCGGAGAGGGAGGCTGGTGCAAGTGAGTGAAATTCGTTTAGGTCAGAGAGGGATCTTGAAGTCCATATCATGCTTAATATCGAGGAAAGCATCAAATCAATTTCAAACTATAGTATGACATCACAATACTTTATAATTTTGAACTCACAAGAATAAGTGCTCCTGCAATGTACTAACGAATAAAAAATTCGAAATTAAAAATTAAGTGAAATACTTATTACAGAATACATAGAAAATTGAAGATGATTGTAATCAATGTTTTGCTCCTCCGGAGATGCTAAGCAATGAGATTTAATGCTTCTTCATACTCAAGATCATGATATTATTTTGAAGGAACAGATTTTAATCGCAATGTTTTTTCTTAGCATGGATCTAGCTTTAACCAAGGAGCTCTCGTGAAAAAAATGCTGTTCTAAAAGACAAAGGATACGTGAAAGATAACATGTAACACAATTTTGAATTTAGAGGTAGCAGAAAGGTATTTTTGCAGATCGTCAGTTTCCAATCGCCTGTGTCAGGTATTGAGAGCACAAATTAACTAGAATTGCAGAAATTTGAGCTAGCTTAGACAAGAAAACAGCAATCAAACTGGTTCATAAATTTGTTGCATCCAATTTTGTATTCCGTACTTCGCCTTGTAGGTATTCCTGCCTGTGCAATGAAGCTCTTTCTTTTCATAAAAATATCTGCATTGTGATTAGTCTGCCATAAATGTCACATCCTTTGGCGATATTACACCACCACATCTCACCGACCTGCACTGGCATACCATCAATAAGCTTATCGGCCTGTAGGTTCTTTCTTACGTCTTTTTGTCTTGCCCCGACCTAATATAAGGAAATACTTTCCTCTCAAGCATTCCATCATACCACCAGCTCTCCTTACCCAAGTTGTCTAGCTTTGCCTCTAGCCTACATCAAAAGTTTTGGAGGAGAAAGTTTAATCTAATCCTGCACTTAAATCTTGGATATCAATAATAATTGATATATCTCCTTCTGCTGGTTATTTGCATATTCTGAATCATGCACAGAAATGCACACTAAGCATACCGAAGGAGGAAAATAGGCAAGTTCACCGGTGTTAAAAGATAGCTTGCTGTAACAGTTGCATCCTTAACTGAGACTAAAGTAATATATTCATGGCCATCTCAGGTAACGACCCTAATGCAAAGCCGGTTCTAAGCTTTCAATGTATTTGATCTGAAGATTCGATTACCAAAGAATTTTAATTTACTGTGAGGGATGATTAAATGACTGCATGCTGACGAACTGGCAATGCATGAGCACACTTAAGGGGCAAGGAGTTTCTAGGGGTATATGGGAGCAAGCGATTAAAGCGAAATGTTAGGCTGATTAAGGATCTTGAAATCGGTAAGATTCTCGATAAGGAGCCCGTAAAGATCACATAGCAGTGGTGCAATGGGGCAGCTACTCCTTTGATATGATGTGCAGCAAATGTAAAGTGCCTAGAAAGGGATTGAGTTCTCTGAAGGCGCTATGTAAAATGTTTTATTATTATTATTTATACAAGATCGTACGAGCTCCTGAGTTTTACACAAATTCGCAGATGATTGAGAGCTCTGGCCGAAAGCCCACAATGAAGAGAATTGTAGTAGTCTAGACTAGTTTGGCTGCTGGACTCTCGTCTAAGCAGGCCCTGATTTCGGCGTACCTCTATGTCAAATGCAGGATGCGAAGAAAATAAGGGTGTAGGATGATGAGCCTAGCTTATAAGGGCTTAAGGACAGGTAAGAATGAGTACCTTGGTGAAAAAATGTTGGCCCACTTTTTGTTTTGCTATCCAACCACCCAGGGGAGAATATAGATAGTGAAGCACAGGGACGTAAGACTGACTCCGAATTACTCTGAGCGATCCGAAGATTAACAAAAGCAAATTATATTTGTATCCAATCTAACATATCTCACTGGGATAGGAACAAACATAGTTTAGCCCTTTGTTAGTGTACCTAGGCGTTTGAAGAGGTTCCCTTAAAGGAAGTCTGTGGTTGATAGTGTCAAATGCTGCTGGTAGATCCAGGAGTACCAGCAGAGTGGCTCAACACTGATAAACACTTCAGAAGGATTTTGTATACCCGAAGCAGATCATTATAAATGTAACGCTTAGCTTCAAATGTCGATGGGTACTTATAAGACTTTATTAGTTAATATAATTACTGAGTGTCTCAGCTCCGCACTTTCAAATCACTAGAATAGGAATGAAAGCAGGGAGAATGAACAAAAGTTACAAATTCACTTAATTTGAGTTAAATGTTTATTGAGGGCTTAAAATTTGCCATTTTCAAAAAATAAGTGACTTCACCAGTAACCAGGGTCTTGTTTATCATATCTGTTAAGGTAGGTAGCGACCGGTGTATGTATGTACCTCATAAAGAGAACTGTTGGGACACGATCTGGAGGGTTCGTCTTTTTAGCCTGGGAGATGAGTAAGATACGACGTCAGCAGAGATAAGTGCGATGGAGTTGAGAGAAGAAAATTAATATGTCCCTATGGTATTATTGCATGCAAAATTGTGCACTAGTAAACAATAGACACACGTCCTTTTCTGCATATACAAAAGGCCCGGAGCGAGATTTAGTTTTTTGTAGTCTTATCGAAAGGATTTAAAATAGTTATAATTACTAGCTGCAACTTGAAGACAAACCTCAAGCAAGTCGATTAGGTGAGTGGCTAATAATGCTACAAATACTTATCTTTAAAATTTACCTAATTAGTGGAACGGAATCTAGAAGCACCCAGTTTCTGCAACGTCCAATTGATAGCCTGCAATTAAAGTAATAACTGCTAGGTTTTAGTTATTTCCTTAACACCTAGAGAGCAAAGAGCACGGCAATCTTGGCAAATGTGTGCTGCTTGAATGTGATATTAAATGGCATTATAGCTTCCCTAACTTTTATCTTTATTCATTCAAGGGCTACCATTGTGACAACTGTTAAGGTTTTCCATAATTTGTAGACAATTCCAAGGCATTTATTGTGTATAGGGATTCCAATCTATTTCAATCTCTATCTACCAAGTGGATGGCCTTGACACAAGTGCTTTCGATACAACTTTTTCCGTTACCTCGTGGTTTTCAGAGCCCACAAGCAGTTGTGACGATCACATTCAGGGATATTGCTGAGGTAGGATATTCCTTGGTTCCAATATCGGATCTTCACTGCCTTGATTTTGCGCACGAAATGTATTTTTTAACTTGGATGTACCTCACAAAACAAATGCAGTTTGTGCTTAAGCAGCAGTAGGATGATATAAGCCAGGTAAACCAGTACTTTTACTAAGTAATGAGCTGGTCATGCATGGAGTATATGAAACTCGTACTAAATTACCAGGGAAGTTCCATGGAGAGGTTTGAAAGTGGATTTTGGAATTATTCAGCTGCCGACTGGTCGCTCTCCGGCTGCAACACTACGGTAAGGAATGACAGTACCATTGAATGCACCTGCAGTCATTTAACTAATTTTGCAGTGATTCTAGTAAGACTGTTTATTCCATTGGCAATGGCATTTCTAGCAATTGTGTGTACTGCAGTTAAAGTATCTTTTCGTTTTCAGGATACTTCAGCTGTACCAATTGACCAGGAAAATGAACAAATATTGACCCTAATATCTTACATCGGCCTAGGTATATCCATCCTTGCCCTGGCAGCCGTTATAACCTCGTTTGTGGTTTTCAGGTGAGAGACCTTAGTTCTTTCCTATCTAGCTTTGATGCGACCGCTTATGTTGGTTTTTGGATCCTCTCAAATATTTTACGGAGTCAATGAGCCCATCTGTGTTTCATGTATGAGTGTAACTATCAATCTTCTAATTTTCATTGTCCCGAGTTTCTTCCATGGTAAGCAGTAAAAATATGGCAGACGTAACTGTGGGTCTAGTGTGGTCATCTAACGAATTAAAAATTGGGGACAGGACGTTCAAGATGGGTGCAGACGAGATATACAGTAGATATGCAGTAGTTATGCTGCCGAGCTCATTTTGAGGGTTATGCTTTCCGATTTCTGAGAACTACCTTGTTGAACTTCTATTACTAGTATGTTGGTTTTATCGTCATGATATTTGAGAATGGTTGCTGCCATCAAAGTGCAAAAGGCAGCAGTGGAGTATTTTATTTGCATTGTCTAGAAATCAGGGCTAGCATGTAAAATGGTAAGCAAATGGTTTCTAGATAAGAAAAGGCAAATATCACGAAACATTATTTGATTGATTTTTTGCTTCTATTAGAAACCTATCTAGATATACTTATAATAACTCTATCAGAAGGTTTGAAACCACTGATCCTTGCTGTAAAGTTGAAAGATAAATTTTAATGAAGATGTAAAAGATGAGAGGTGAATTTATAAGAAAAATATTCATGGGAGAGATATCTTATCGGTAACTATATCAACTTCTGAAATACAACTTTTTCGAAAAAGGACTTTCATTTATTTTTACCGAAAAAGACGGGCATTGAGAACAATATTAGCCAAAAAAGAAATGTAAGACGCTACTTTTGCAAGTGTAATGATAATGGAAAGAGGGAAAACAAGATGGCGGAGAAAAGTTGAAATAAGGCTAGTGAAATATGCTAATGTGCATCCAAGCCTGTAACGAACCGTTAGGTTCCAGAACTAGTCATTTCCAGCTGGCAAAGAGAGAGACTAAAAAAGCGCACGTGTGCAATTGGTAAATTCAGTTCAAATTTTAGCGTTGCTAACCACAGTCAAGATGTGTAAGAGAAAATTTTGATAGAAAGTTAGAAAACGTCACGAGGTATTCAATCCTGTTTTAGAACTAGGTTATTGTAGACGATTACATCTTTAGATGCATAGAAGTGTAAGATATCCAGTCGAATCACATTGTTACATGGATTTGTAATAGAAAATGCTGATGTTAAGCGTCCGAATAATTGGTTCCACGGCATGCTAAAGTTGAGAAAAGTACAACAAACTGAAATTAGTGCAACTAGCGTTTTAGTGGTTAGACGCCCAGAAATAGCCCAAATTAGTAGCGTGGAATTTAGGCCATAATGATTGCCTAGAATGCTGAACATTGGGTGTTTAGAAGTCCGGGTCAAGTCATGTATTTAAAGTGGTAATCTGAAATTCCTGTTATAGGGATATGAGAAAGACTGTTTCTCATAAAGTGCTTTTCAACCTATCGCTGTCGTTGATATTTCTGAACATCGCGTTCGTTTCGGGCATCGATCAGACCGGCAGCAGAGAAGGCTGCATCGCTGCTGCAGTGTTGCTGCACTATTTTTTGCTGACATCCTTTTCATGGATGTTGATTGAAGCAGTGCTACAGTACCTGAAGTAAGTAACTGACCGTGGCTATTTATTTGAGAAGAAAAATAAGATTGACTGATAGCTGACCACGACTAAAAAGTACCAGTTTCTCCCGAGGTGATGTGCAACGGCATGTGGTAATTTTAAGCTTCGTTTATGCATACCATAACATTTATGCTTCTGCAGCAGTTAAAAAGGAGACAGTGATGCAGAGTTTGTGCAAATCGATCACATATCCCGATCACACTGTGTTTCGGTGTATCTTTAAGACTAGCAATTTTTAAAGGGGTCTTATTATCTTACTTATATTAAATGGACGCTGTAGATGGCAAACCACCCTGAACATTCACTTTTAGATGGAGGGAACCAAAATTAGAAAAAAGATCGGAATCCCAACAAATATAAACGTAGTTCTAGATTTAATTTACCTCACAATACCAAACTCATGCTGCAGGAAGAAAGTATTGCTTAGGACACTCTATGCCTTGCTTGTTCACCAATTTAGCGCAAACAGAACTGCATCTTGGCCGTTACAGCAGAATTTTAAAACATTTAATTTGTCATTTCATTTGTCATCATTTATTTGTCTACATAAATGCTCTCTATTGACTCATTGCAACCACACAATCTGCAGTGCCGAACAGTAACAGGCCTTGTAAGTTTGGGTATTAGGTGCAATGTCCCAGGCTGCCTCGTGTGCTGGTGCTAATTTTATTACACGTTTCTAAATTTTTGTTATTATGCTAGCTTGTCACTTATGTGGCGGTCTGAGATCACGGCTTTTTAAAATCAATCGTAATTTCTTTTTACAGCTTAGTGAAAGTATTGGGGACGTACATACCAAGATTCCTCATCAAGTGCTCAATTCCCGCGTGGGTTAAGTTGCTTGCATGTCAATCTACCATAATAAATAACTATGTCGATTCGTTTGCACTGACCAAGGAGAAAGTGAAGCTTTCTAATGCAAAGTGGGCAAGTTTCGACCTATTTAAAAACGATTAATATTAAAATATTATTATTGCTACTGTAGAGTAAGCAGAGCCAGGATTTTATTCCACGTGTATCTAAACCTGCACAATTCTTATGTACGTGGCAAGACCCGAAATATTTTTTAGTAGGCTAGATTGTATCGGCAATTAATAAATAATTACTGCGCAAAATCAGTGGTCATTCGATACCAACTCTGCCGTTGCTCATCGAGTAATATTTAGACATAATTTCTTTGTTTGCGATGGTTGAGGGGCGTAGGAATAGGGGGTGCCCAGCTCACTGCCTTAGTGTTGGGAGAAATGTCTCTTACCCCTTGGCTTCCCCGCTGCTTTCATAAACCGATTCCGAATCGAGCCACTGAAGAAACTCTCACTTTATTTGAGAAAAGGGCCTCGGTGTGCGCTGACCGAGCTGATTAACAAGCTGGACTGATGGCAATCGTGCAGGTCTTTCTCAGTGTGAACAAATTCTGTATAGAATGAAAATGAAAGCAAATATTTTTTGTTCTTTAAGTTTTATGAAAATTATCCCTTAACTTGTTTTCGACAGTGAGTTTCCCATGTGTTTTCATTGTCGTCGTCATAGTTACTTATGTAGTCTATGCTCTTACTCTTTTGTATTCCTGATTCAAGGATTTCAAAAAGTGGTAAAATGACATTGGTGGTAGGTTCCACCTTTTGCTCACTATTCCTTTTTGAAATTAAACTTTTAGGTCGGTAAGAATTTATTTTGCTATTAGAGTTTATATATGTTAGGTTCTGATTAGTTTGCTGCTCAGAGCCGCCTAGTGAGTCAGCAGTAGGTAATGTTTTTGAGACTTGTATTATTTTAAATTACATAGGTTAATAAAAAATACATATCGGTCAAATCATAAAGTACTACAATTTGTATGCATCTGAAAGCTGCTACCACAATTATTCCTGAACAAGGGTGCTGTAATGCATAAGCTCAGTGAATACACCATGAGCGGTCGCGTCGCACCCGTTAACTTACTGTTCACTTTAACTTGTAAAAGCAAAAGGCAAAGAAACAATGGACAAGACAATGAGCAAAAGCCGCAATACCTATTTTCGAGGCTTAAAGAAAAATTAAGTTTTCAGTGCGGATTACCCCCTCAAGCAGTAGGTGATTCGACTGCTGTAGAAGGATGGGATTTAGAAATTCGCATCTTGACATCTAAAGTAGTAGGACGCTTGGATACAAACCTGGTGGTGTGATACTTTTATGCTGCCGAATAAAAGCTGCTCTGCTCTAACTTCCTCGAAAGTATGCCTTCTATTGTTGCTCCATGTTAGCATAGCGACACCGTGTGCTCAATTGCAAGGTATTTGTAATTAAATCAATTGAAAGTTCTCAGGGGTGGGGACAATATATCTTTAAGAAGCAGCTTTGCATAAATAATTACTCTATTGGCTTCTTCGCCAAGAAGAAAAAGGAGAAATGAATTATGCGTCCTCCCTAGATCGAATCATTTTGCGACAGGCGTGCAACTAGTTATTATGACTGATTGTGTTGGTAATTGTTTTAGGTATACTGAACTTGAGGACGAACATAGAACAGCTTAAGATAATTCTAGCGAAATCACCAGCGTTTAATCAAAATAACGTACTCCCAGGTTTAATCAAAATAACGTACTCCCGACATGAACTTTTCGCCATTAACCTTCAGGTAATGTATTTTAGCTCTCTCAGCAATGACATTAACGATTTAGCGGTGAAGTCTCCCGAGTAGCAATTTAAAGCTTCAGTTTGACCGTCACGTGTTAGCCCCGATGAGAAACGAGGGACATCAAGGTATTTAGGGATGCAAGCGATCGTAATCTTGCAGGGATATGACTCTATGTGCGACACACTCATACACTCATTCTCATTCGCAGTCTTACTTCGGTTGCTGTAGCACCTAAATTTGAAGTTAAAGAATAAATCCAAAAGGATCGCAAAATTCTGTTTGGGAGTTTCCATTGTATTTTCTCTACATTAGTGAACCTCATTTATTAACCAAGTTCTATTTGGGCTTTAGGTATACCTGCTGCGATCGTGGCTATCGTGTGCGGCATCGGCTTGGATTTATACAGCAACTCGGACTAGTAAGTCAGTCGCTGCTAATACAATTTGAATTTTGTAAATGTTCTAAATGCGCATAATACATATCTAGTGTGTTCGTTGATGAATGTTAACAATGCAAGCCAGGGCTTGACTATTTATTCAGGCAACGCAGGCACGAGAGAGAGAGAGAGAGAGAGAGAGAGAGAGAGAGAGAGAGAGAGAGAGAGAGAGAGAGAGAGAGAGAGAGAGAGAGATCCGATAATGCTTAATGACTGGCAGAGATGTGTGCATCCACTTACCCAAGCTGCTGGATGGAAGTGGTCTTTGTCTGCCACCACAAGACGGATGTGGGTTCAGGCATTTCGTACCTTGATGAGGATTGATCTCACAGCTGGCAAGTAATTGGGAAACCAGCTGTTGCTACTTTTATGTAAAACTGATCAATGAAGGTCGCTAGATATGCTGATAGACTACTATTCGTACTTTATCAGGATACCGGCTCACCCACCTGTTAAAAATGCGTGAATTCGGCCTCTAGCAGTTTAGGGTAGAGATGATGCTGTATTGCAATCAGTCTGAAGTGAAAAGCATGTGTAAAAAGTAACTGCATCAAGACCTAACGATAGAAATTTAATTGCAGTTGCTTTGCCAGAGCTTCGGTCATATGGTATGGAATTGTAGTACCGATTGCCGGTGTCCTTGTTGTCAACATCATTATTTACGTCCTGATACTTCGAAACTTGTGCTGTGTTCGTCGAAAGATGCAAGTCCACAGCAACCGGTCTGCACGAAGTCATGCTCGCACAAATGCCCATGCTGGCATTGCCATTTGCACCTTATTTGGTAAGATGGCTGATTTTTGTAACAAGCTAGTATTCGAGGTTTAGCTTTGCTAGAACAATCTTTTATATATTCGAGATGTCTGAGGAGTATGAAATTTTAGGGGTAGCCTTGTTCGGCAGGCTGTTAGAATGACGAACCGCCCCTTTAAACGTCTCATCTGGGGTTGACATCACAAAGCCATGAGAAGACATAAGGCATCCGATATCAATAAAAATAGTCCTCGAGAAAGTACTTCGTAAGAAAGTCTGCTTAGTTTTTCAAACAATCACCGCTAGCTTTAGGTGTTTTTTAAGAACCGCTAAAGGTTAAGGAAAAACGATACTTGGATTTTTTTATTTGTAATTAAAAATAACATGATTACTACTTGCACACAGCTTGAAACCAGATTGCGGCTGCTTCACGATATGTAAAACATTATATGAAAGTGTCCATCCTGGGAATAAGGATATTAGAAAATAATCATTAGGATTATCTCTGTGCAATCCGAAGATGCGGACTTTGTAGCAATGACTGGGTATCCGAATGCCCAAAACTCTTAAAAAGCTCCTGTATATTAATGGATTAGTGATAACAAATACCCTGCGCCTGGCGTTTGGATTTTGAGAAGACAAATATCATGATGTCATTTTAATTGCTGCTGTGTTCTACGTAGGAGACATATATAACTTGAGCTACATTTTAGAAGCAAAAAGATCATATCGAAGATAAATCAAAAGAAGACATTAAAATACGTTACTGGTTATTAGTTTCCCTGAGAATCCATTACTGCTTATAAAAATTACATGAGAATTATTATATATAAATGCCTTTACGGTATGTTTCTCCCTGACTTGCGTTCACGGTAACACTGACTGATGAAATTATGTAGCGAAGATTCACCTAGAGCTTATGGAAAATGTATTTACATTAGGCACCACGTGCTACAAGTTTTAGAAGCCAGTTTAAGATTTACCTCCCGGAAGCCACCGTGATCTTGTCTACACAGGTACAGTATTTTTTCACTTGCAATTGTTTCACGTGAAGCTTGTAGAATTTGAAATCGCAACATTTTCTTTCATTTATGAAGAACATGGCAGTAAACTGACTTTGCTGGCGGATTCACGAGCCTCGCTTTAGGTATTTCAAAATGCTGCCTCTTACGTGCTGATTGCTAAGTGGGACTACTGCAGCTCTGGAGGGGCCGCTGGCCCGCCCCGTAGAAAGTATTCATGCCGATTCAATTTTATTTTATTCATTCAAATTTATTAAATTTCGCAAGAAGCATAAACAATCCGTAGGCACCTGATCTTAAAGAAATAATTCAGATCTACTGTTAACGAGCGAGATAAATTAATAGCTTTCCATTTTATTCTGAGTTGATTGTGATTGGAAAATTTCCTGGTAACTTGAATATTAAATTTGGACTCTCAGGCCTAATTATTAGGGAAGGATTGAGGATTGAGGATTGAGGAAGTAGATCAATATTTTATATCTGAGACCACTAGAATGTGAATATAATCTAATCGCTAAATTTGGATTTCAATTTTAGGTCCAAGTGATCATGGCCTTAATGAACTAAATTTAATTTTCATGGTGTTGATTTTGCTATGCATAAATGTTTGCTGCAGGCACTTCTTTAGGACTTTTTTTTACCAGATTTACCGGCTTTCCTTCTACTAGAAATGAATTACACAAGATTGTTTGCATCTTTTCCGTGGAGTGTAGACCTTTTTACTAGAATAGGTAATGTCCTTTAGAATTTTAGGTTGTGGCCAAGCTAAGTTGACTGCAATCCAAATGAATCTGACATGAAAGAGCTACAGGCCACTAAGTCTTAACGTAGTTGTAAAATGCTCGCACGTTACGATCAACGTCATGGATTTAAGCCTTGAAGTAAATTATCTTATTTCCCGTTTCGAAGGGTGCCATTACCTTGTACTGCTCTCCAGCCATTACACAGGCTACGCTATAAACTCTCTCTGTCTCTGTCTGTCCCTCTCTGGCTCTGTCTCTCTGTCTCTCTCACACTCTCTGTCTCTGTCTCTCTCTCGCCCTCTCTCTCGCCCAGCTCCACCGCTTCATGTTTTGCAAACATTTCCACGTGGATGGCAACAAATTGTCAAAGTAAATTACGATAAAACAAGTTTACTAGCTATACATAAACCTAGTGTTAATCGGAAATTAGGAAAACATTCTCTCATAACGTGCTTAAGCCTGTCGTGAAAAGTAATTACTGAAGCATTGTCATGGTAGGTCGTTAAAAAATAAGTTGCTCTGTACGCATGCGGGTCGCGTTGGCTAATCAACAAATTCAGACCAAATATAACTTCAATGTTAAGCAGCACATTCAAATTCATGTAGTATTTACACGTTTTTAAATGAACAATCAAATAAATAGTCAAGCAATGAGTGATCGTAAAATAATATTTTTTAAATATTAATAATAATTTTAATTCTTAATATAGTAGTAATTATAGTAATCAAAATTAATCATCTTTTTACGGAGTTATATTATGGAGAAATGCTGTGGTGCTAGCGTCCTTAGGGAGCCCCTCTTCCTTCTTCTCTACAACGTTTATATAAAAGCTAAAACCTATATGATGGTCAGAGCATTTGCTGTCCTATGTGTGAATTGTTCTTTATGAACTTTTGGTTCCTAACAGAGTCAATATTAGCACTAACTAGTTTCCCTACATAGTCAATATTAGCACTAACTAATTTACAAGCTGGAAGTGCCTAGAAAGATTTAATTGTCTTTTGGTCTTATGCAAAGGTCATATACGATCACAAAAATATGTACTGTTATAATAAATAAAGGACATCATTTGATATTCTTGGGGAAAATCCCATGACATTTGAACCGCAAATTCTTGTAAAAAGGTCTGGCTTTAACTTAAGATGGTAGACATTTTCAAATGCATGTTAGCTAGTCGTGTTTTAGTGTTAAGAAAATGATTACAGCAACGTTGGTAGCGAGCCGTCGTCGTTATTAGTCATCAATAGTATTTTTCATTTTAATCTTAACTTGAATTATAAATGGAACTTTTTATTCAATAATACTTAAAAGTAACGTGGCATACTAACGTTTTCTGAAATTTCTCCTAGCAAAGAAAAAGTAAGGTAACTACAGACTTCAAAACAGCAACAAAAGACTAATAAAACATGGTCCACGAAATCTTTCCCAGACCAATAAAGTCAAGCTCTGTGACCTTTACTTTAACTTGTGGAATGTACCAAAACTTAAAATCATCATTAAATCGGACAACCATCTGTAAGCACCCGCAGAGACCTGATACATCTAACTTCGACTGTCTACGGCAAATAGACTTTTGTAAAAGAAATTCCAAAACTCCCTAGTTGCAGGTACTTAGCTGAATTACTGCAAAAATTTGTATATAAAATGATTAATTTCTTGTAAGCCATGTATTGAAAATCTTAATAAGACCCGCATGCCGTGTATTTATCTACCAGCTTCCGGAAAAAGGTGATAGCTTGTAAGGCTCTACCGTTGGTATTTGCCTTGTTGATAGTCGTTCATTTATGCCCTAAGTTGCGTTTACTCAATTTTTCTGCTTTATGTATAAGACCTTTACCTGCTTGGGAATCAAAACAATTAATATTTTTGAAATAGCCGTCTTTTACAAAGGAATCTAGTTTTTTCACTAGCGATTAAGTTTGGCTGCCGGGTTATGAGCTGGAATTTCTGTTAAAGTTAATGTAATATTTTTACGAAAGTTTTAGGCACCGCAGCAATTCAGTTTTGAAAGAAAAACATTCCATATTAATTTGCAGTTTGGAAAAACGTAGAGAATGAAATTGATGATTGAATCATTATGAAATTGGCTTAACCGATTCTTACCAGAGCCTGACATGGCCTGGAACAATTCATTGATATTTTTCTTTTAATCGCTGCATCGTTTGTTTCCAATTCGTAATAATTTGCTGGGGTTTTCTTTGAAGGCTTGACTTGGATCTTTGGATTCTTACAAATTCGTGATACTGGAGCATTTCGGCTAGTGTGCGTGTATCTTTTTTGTATTTTTAATTCAATTCAGGGACTTCTGATTTTTATTTTTCATTTTGTTCGTGAAAAATCTTTGAGAAGCCTGTTGCAAAAGATCCGCTGTCCACGTAAATTGGTTAGTCGGAGCTGGAGCCTGTCGCTGGAAGACCTCGGGACGACTAACCCTAGGACATATGCTCCGAGCATCTTGAAATATAGCCCTGGACTACCTGGCAGTCATGATTCGCCACTTAACTTTGTTACTACCGCGAAAAAGCCAAGCTAAAAGTGGGCCTGCAATTAATGGCTCTATTTCTATGCTTGCATTAAAAGGATTGAAAAATACAGCAACCCAAAACTGCCTCTTTTAGGATAATTGCAACAATTTTCTACTTCTAAAAGAATTGCAGCAAAAGAGAATAGGTCCGATACATTTGAGAGAAATGCATGTTATATTAGAAAGAAATCGATTCCCAAGGCTCCGAATAATAACTCTGTGCTGGCAACGCTGCTGATGCAATACTGGAATAAAGATATATGCTGAAACAAAACTGTAATAGAGTTACCAGGCTCAATGAAGAAATTTTCTGAAAATACTATTTGCAATCGCATAGAAATATTAGAAGTCGTCGCATAGTCACAAAGCCTCCCTGCCATTTAACATAGACGTCAGGTGCCGCTTATAAGGCGCTTTGTGCTGGCTTCCTGTCATGATCTGAAAGTAAGGCTTTGCACTTGCCTCCCTGCAAAGCTCGCCCTTGAATTGGCGAAACTAATTCTGATCAAGATAAAATACAGTTTCAGGTTGGGGCATGTGCAAGTAAGTAGTCAGTGGTATTGCGATGTTTACTCACTGAAAGCTTTCATATAGTCTACTTTTATTTTCTAATGCATCGGCAACTGGGGTAGGGTTCAAAGATCAACCAAGCTAAGGCTATACAGATTAGCTCTCAGCCTTTGAAATTTCGGCTTCTTTCGCTGCAGCTTTGCACATGGGGCAATGTTTTGTCTCCTTTGTCACCTTTGATTTTGTAAGTAATGCTTCCCATAATTAAAGGATCCTAAATTACAAAAATTCTTTTACAATGCCTTAAACACGAATTAGTAGTCTCTCTTTGAATTTTGCCATATATTTCTACTGCGTGAGGTGCGATTGATCACTAAGTCTTTATTGAGGGCCGATCAACCACAATCAAAGGCTTCACTTCTTTGCCGATGACACACAAATGTACTTCATGTAAGTGCAACAGTACGTTTAGAGTTGATACCAGATTCAGGGGCTAGGCTTGTCTGTTGCGAAAGTCATAACTGCCATATTGTAATTATTCTAAACGACCTGTACAAGTTCCTTTTAAGCAGTGTATTGACTTCGAGGTTTAGTCGATGTTAGATCCATTCATTGTATTACCCTGACATGCAAAACCGAAATTATTCCTCATCAGGCTCAGCCTCATACCAACGGCCATTCAACGTAAGTCGTTCAGCTAAGCCGTCAGTCGTTCCGCTTATAATCAATCCTAAATACATATGGAGATTGTGTTTTAATTTGGAACGCCCCAATAGCCCGTCAATGACTATGGTATGACTACGATATGACGTCATGACGCTGCCTGACTTGGGTGGAAATAAAGAGACCAAAAAGGTTCTTCAGTCAAAGCGAACGCTAGAAGATTTGTCTTTTGTGTGCTTATATGTTCTGATACCGTGCATTTTATCTCTAACCAATTAATATGCGGCTTATCCAGCGTAAATAACCTACCGAAAAAATTTTCAGTTCTCTTAAAGAGTTCCAAAGTTATTGCTATTATTACTATTGGTATTACAGTTTTAAAGTGTATTTTACCCACCTGCCAGCAACTCAGGTTTTATTAATTCCCTTGCAATATATATATATATATATATATATATATATAATGATTTGAACCCGGTTACAGCTTTCAAGAAACTAGCAAAATAAATTCATCTTTTTTAGATTACAAATAAGCTCAAAGCATACACGCTTTATTCCAAATGCCCAATATTTCACGAATACTTAAGCTCTGCTTCCATGATTTCGATGGCTTCGTGCACTCTCAGTAAAGTCTCATTGAATGAGCCATGGCTTTAGCTAGTAAGCTGATGCTGTGAAACCCACTATGTCATTAACATGAGCCTCTCTCATAGCTCACTCTAGGAGAGAAACTCTTAAACAAGGATATTCACTTTGATTGTTAACGGAGCTTTTGAACCAGCAACAAATTTCACAAGTGAATTGTAACCAATCTGAATAATAATACGTTGCCATGTTAATACCAATTTTAATTGAAAGCGGTTAGGATCTATGCCCGCTTTTACATAAACTTACCAGAAAATTATACGTCTGTTATACTTCATCCTCGGTGAAGTCATAATAAACGAGCACTGACCGTTTAATTTACTTCTATGTAGGAAATAAAGTATTCTTAAATCGTTTAACCTGTACACCTTTCAGGATTTTCTGGGTTTACGATCAGCATGATGCACCGATCTAATTACAGAAGCCACATTAGTTGCACCTTGAGAAGGCATTCTATCTCCTTAGTATTACAACACTTACCTGTCCAGCTGTCTTCACTCATAAATATCTTCTCGTAAAAACGAAAAGCTCATGTTAGTAAGTGTGGAGTTTGAGCATCTTGCGATTGGCTTAGATCTTGTGATGCTTTGGTAAGTTGTGTAAGTAGTCCATCTTTTATGGTATAATGAGGGGAGTTAAACAATTTAGGTGACCGCAAGGAGATTGTGTGTTCTGAGCTTTATTTAGGCTTTGCTGCAGTTAGCCAGAGTAGGTTAATTAAGTATTGTTTCAGTCTGTCTTCTATAACTAAAATAAAGAAGTCATTCAGGATGAAGGGTAGTGCTGCTTGACTGATATAGATTGAAATAAATGTATAGGTCTTGTTTTTCCTGGTTTTGTTCTTTAACAGTCGCGTTTTTGCTCGAAACAATGCATAATAACCTCCGACTCATGTATTGGTAAATTCTTCTCCATATGTGTGTTCTGTTGAGACGCAGTCAAGTGATTGTCGGCTGCATGTAAGGATATATCTTCCAACGTGCTGCTTCCACTAACTGAGTTAGCGTTAAGAGTCTACTTTTGAGGAGTAGAAGGCGAAGAGGAAATCAATACGTTTAAAGACTGTCAGAGAAAATTAGTTTGAAGATAAGCATGTTTAATTCCCAGCTAAGAAATGATTCTTGTTACTGAGCTGCTAGACGCAGACGGCTTAGTAGGTGCCTACGGCACAAATAGAAAGTCATGAGCTCGCCACTAACAGACTGCAAAGATGTTTACTGTTGATGAAATCTGTATTTGCGAGCCATTTTCTTTACCAAGTATTTACTAAAGCCGAATTAGTCGCTGCTGAATTTTGTTGAACTTTGTGAGAGGTTTATAAGTTATTTCTGGATTGAAAGTGATTTGGTATAAATCTTTCACATTGAATTATGTTAAGGACAGCATTGCTGGGCTACTTGAGCTACCAAAAAAAGCGAATAAATTTTTCTTGCATAAATTCACCCCTTGCCGTACGCCGCTGGTACTGCTGCACTCTTGAGAGCAATTCAGTCGCTAAGAGAATTGTAGGGGCTCTTGTTTAAGCTATTCAACGAGTTACATTCATTAGGTTTGCGAGGCAAAAAAGGTACCTGTTTAGTCATCCGATAACTGTGGGTAATAGCTTGCCGTTGAAGTCAATTAAAGCTAAGCACAGTAGAAGGATTACAGCAAATAGTGAGTGAAGCATTAGTTTTGTGAAATGAGAAAAATGAAATTTGAAATGAGGCTTTATCCTTCATCGCTAAAATAAAGTTGTATACAAAACACCATTTAAAATCATGTTCGAAGATCCGAGTATAATTGTTTACCAATTTTCAATCAGTTGGCAACGTTAAGCCGGAACTTATAAGCAAGGAATCTCTGCCTAAACAGCGAAAACAATCATACTTTGTAAGATAAGATTTATTTTCAAAGGCATTATGTTCCTTCAGATGTTCAATGGTTTGGCAATGTCGGTTTCTCTATGTAATGTAATGTATCTCCGTCAGTAACTCCACAAAGTCATAAAGACATGTGGGTGTTACGCTGGAGAGTTTTGTATAGCGCACTCACAGCCTAAGCGGCTTTCGGTACGCATTCGGTAGCCAACAGACTTCGTCTCACGCAACAAAGAGAAAGTGGGAAGCATAGCAGAGTTAAGAGAGCAGTTGAGGTAGTGAGTAGCATAGAAGTAGCAGTTCAGGACCGCTGAAAAAGATGAGCCATGGTCGGCAGTTGGAGAGTAGATGTCGTTGCGTAAGAATTCAGGAAGCGAGTTCCACAGTCCAGGACCTGCAGAGCTAAAGCTTCTGTCGCCAACTGTCTTTAAGCGGAGGAATGGGACAGCTAATTTATTGTCCACACAGGACCTGAGGGCGCAAACAGGCTGAAACTTATGCAGCAGTTCAGCTAGGTACGAAGGAGCCAAGCCGTGGCGGGCCTTGTGGGTCAGCATACTCTAGACATCAGAAGTCAGAATAATACAATAAGATTAAAGAAGTAATGCCTCAAAAGGATTTTATTTGTGGAACGTACCATTAGTAGTAAAACCATCTACAGGCTGGATTTGATTCACTGGAATTTGGGAAGTAAGTGAGGCTGTATGGAGATTCACCCTCATCAGTCATACTAGCTTGCTAAGGAAACGTAGGCGGTCTTCTCTGGTTACTTTTTTGGCAGTACTTCAGTTTTGATGCCGTTTCAAATATTTTTCTTTGCAACTATCGTACCGGAAGCAGTAAACTTGCAGGCAAGGCACTTGATTACTCCTATTCGAGTGAAAATCTTCACTGAGCCTGATTTATATATGTACACAAACCGAGCTCTTGGCTATTTCTGCATTGGCTGGTTGAAGCAATCAAAGGCTTTTCCGTTTCACATTTGGCCTTAGGCTTTTTCTCTGTGAGTTCTATTGAGGAAATAAAGTTAGAGACGCCTATGAGGAAACCACTAGAGCTAGATGTATAGAATTCTGACATGTGCGTGTGTTATCAGTCAAGAATCTGTATAGAACCGTCTAAGGCAGCAGTTCTTAAAATGTGGGTTGGGACTCTTTTAAGGCTCAAACAACCCACTGACAAGGGTCGCCTAAGGCCATCGGAAAACACGCATTTACATATTTTGCACACAATTATTTTATGGTTGGGATTCGCCCCAACATGAGAACTGTATTAAAAGGTCACGTCATTAGGAAGGTTGGGAACTACTGGTCTAAGGTGATAAATATATGATGACTTATACAGATATTCTAGGATGTTTGAACAATGCCTGCTCAGAGGGTCTGTAATCGAAACAAATATATGCGGAACAGTTTATTGTGCAATAATCTAAATGTTTCTTTTAAAGTTATACAGTTTCTCAGGAAGCGGCCGTTTTTTGTGTACGGACGAAAATTTTATGATAGCACAAATCTTTGTGGAATAGGTGTCAAGGGTCGCGAACCAAGTGCTTTTTGTGGTGAAGTTGCATAGCAGCAGAGTATGAAAAGACCGCTGGCTAACACTTTATCTGGTGTATGCTGCTAGTAAAAGACTAAAATTTCCATGCCTGCAGTATGAGTAGAGAGAACGTACAACATCTAAACTTAATTTCCTTAGAGAAATTTAGGATTAGCAGGCTGATAAAAAATTAAGTCAATTTTCATAATTGTGGTACTCCTTTCCGTTCGGATGCCAATTCTTTTGATCGAAAAGGGTAGAGCAGGGAAGGCTGAGCAGGTTCATGTGCTGTAGAAAGCGTCAATCGTAAATTACCATAAGAATATTCAAATTTGGCAGCCAACAAGTTCTAGTGCTAAGTAATTTAATGTTTTTCGTGAGTACGTTACACTTGTTAAATTAAGACCAGGCTCGGTGATGTAGCAACTGATATAAAATAATGATATCTCAAACCGCCAGTGGGCCAATGGCCGAGCAGCATCTCAGGCAGCAATCTGCCTTCGAGATATTAGCTTTGCCGTAAAGGTTCTTCAGCATATACACACCCTTTCTACGGCCCTTAGTTATTTAAATCTGCAGATCGAACGAGGTAGGTGCCTTGCAGGCCGAGGGCAGTTGTGAAGGCATAGTCCGACCATATCCGACAAATTTAAGTCGATTGATAGTCAGCACGATGTGATCGCATTCCATGTACAGTTTCAATATAGCAAATGGATTCCTCTGAGCAGAGGATCTCTAGCTTTTGATGGAATTTTTCAGGTTAGAAAACTACTAGTAGCTTAATGTCCACAAAAAATGAACGTAATCAGCCATGCGAACGAGAAGGGGAACTTTCGAGCCTGTGCCATCCGTAGTGCTCCCCCAATCGTATCACTAATAATGTTTTGTCATTATCAACGTAGAGATTAAATCTCTAGCTTTAAATGATCACTTAAATTCCCTAGCCAAATCTGATTATACTATGTGAATGGGGCGCATGTTAGAAAATGCAATTGGGTTGTAAGGTTTTTAATTATAAGCATGTCCGGCATGTGCATACATATTTAGACACACACTTGCACACGCCCACCCGCAGGAACATGCCTACACACACACACACACACACACACACACACACACACACACACACACACACACACACATATATATATATATTAAATATTGCATACAATCTTTACGGTATTGTGAAACAGAGTTTTGTATACTTTCAAAATGGGAAAATTATGGACTTTAGATCTTAACTATCAGCATCCAGCAGTGCTTGCCAGTGGACGATACTGGTTGTGCCTTATTGATGCATTAGAGAGCCCACTTGTAATTCAATGTATCACCGTCTTCAGCTCCACAAAGCCACAGCGACTGTGGGTGTTATGCAGGAAAGTTTTGTACAACACATGCACAGCCTAAGTGGCCTTCAGTATGCATTTGGTAGCTAAGAGACTTTATCTCACGCAACGAAGATTTATTGAGAAGTATAGCAGAGCCAGGAGCGCAGTTGAGATAGTGATTAGCATGAAAGTAATAGCCCAGGACCGCTGGAAATGATGTGCCATAGTTGGCAGCAGGAGAGTAGTTGTCGTTGCGTAAGAATTGTGGAAGCGAGTTTCGCAGTCTAGGACCTGTAGAGCTAAAGGTTCTGTCCTAACGGTCCTTAAGCGAAGGAATAGACCGCTAATTTATCATCCATACAGGACCTGAGGTCACAAAGAGGCTGAAGCTGGTAAGTAGTTCAGCTTGGTATGAAGCAGCCGAGCCGTAGCCGAGCTTTGTGGGTCAGTGTAAGGACTTTGCTCAGTATCCGTTGATGTAACGGTAGCCATCCTAGCTCTTTCAGCATAGGAGACACATGGGCAGCCATATTCATTGCCAGCTGCAGTGACCTAGTGGCTTTATGAGGTAATCCAGCCAAAAGGGAAATTACAATAATCTAGCCGAGACTTCAGGGACGTAGCTCGAAGGTGCGTACCGTGCTCGGGACTGCAAGTTGTCCAAGTCGAAGGCTGGTTAAGTACCGAGGACGTGTACCCGACACGGCGTTTTCCAGGAGTGATAAAGCTCAGATAAGTATTTCGAAGGGAATTACTGGTATCGGTGGTGCACTATTGACGCTGCCTGAATAAACTTTTTCGAAAGCGTCTGGTATGATCAGGCCGTTTCCGGTGACTGGCTTGATTTCTGTCTGTGACGACAGCACATGGAGCAAAGAGATGCTAGCACCAGAGTGGCAGACTGACGCACGTGGTGAAATTACCCAGCTGAGATTCTCGACCATCTGCGGATTGCGAATGACTCTTTCTTTATCCTTACCATCGCACAATCCTTATTGCCAAACTTAGGGGGCATGGAAAATTTTTGATGCAGTTTTTGCAGACCAGTGTATATTGGCCCGCCGCGGCTTGGCTCCTTCATACCTAGCTGAACTGCTGCACCAGTTTCCGCCTCCTCATGCCCTTAGGTCATACATGCACAATACATTAGCTGTTACATTCCTCCGCTTTATGATCGTTAGCGACCGAAGCTTTAGCTCTGCAGGTCCTAGACTGTGGAACTCACTTTCCAATTCTTATGCAACGACAACTGCTTTCCTGCGGCCGGCTATGGCTCATCATTTCCAGCGGTCCTAAGCTGCTACTTCTATGCTTTTCACTACCTAAGCGTCTCCTCCTGACTCTGCTATGCTTCCCACTTTCTTTTTGTGAGACGAAGTCTGTTGGCTACCGAATGCGTACCAAAAGGCGCTGAGCCTGTGCGTTCGTTATGCAAAACACCAATACAGTCTTTGTGGCTTTGTGGAGTTACAGACGGCGACACATTACACTACATTATACTATTCGAAGGGCGAGTACAGAATAGCAGCCGGTAGTCAAACGACAGTTTGCCTCATTTGCATGTAGGTTTCCTCACCAGGTCTGCCACATTGGACGATTGAGACTGCACCAACCGAGAGTATTAAAGGTAATTGCATTCAAAAGCCTCATTTATGGAGCGGGAGGAAGGCGGCTACCACCACCACCGCTTGCAGTGGATAATAAAGAATCGCCCAATGCAGGACGCGAGCCCACGACCTAAGACGTGAAGAGCGAGCACCTTACCTCCGGTCGAGGACCCAGGGGCATAGAGTTAGCGTACTCCTCAAAATCACCAAAGTCGTAAATCTTCAATTTTTTGGTCAACAAGCACTTGCTTATGCATGTAAATCGTCTAGTGATTAAGTAGGATACTTTTTGCATACTCGCTAGACACCGCATACGTATTTGAATAGAAATGGGTGACATCCTATGTTCTCTGGCCAACGAATCTAAACGGTTTTAAAGTGAGAACAAAGGTTTGACTTTTATTCTTTCTTTCCACTGCATCAACATCACCTCCAAGTATTGAGCGTTTTGTAAATTTCGAAGCCGGAACGTCTGTTTTAATTGTTACTCGGACGAATGGGCTTAAGGAAGTCTTTCTGCGGTACCGAAGCAGGTATATTCGCAGAAGAACCCTTGGACCGTGACGAAGCAGAAGAAACAGGATATACCACAGATGCGCTTAGCTTTTCGAAGCCTCTATATAATCGTCCAATGCGGAATGATTTGTGGCTCGCTGCTCCTGGAAATGATGCTAAGGATGATTGAAGCGAGTGCCAACCCTGATATTAGACATGCCAGTGATTGCACTCGTAGATTTTACGTGGAAGAAGATACCCCTATGCAATCCAGCAAAAGCCAGACCTGGTGCCTGTTTGTCTATCATTGAACCAGCGGGTTGTATTCTAATCAAGTTCGGCAAGCAGCTTGCTGGTCGTAGACCATGAAATGTAAAATTTTTAGGTCGCAAAACTGGGAGCGAGCAGTAGTAGCCAATGTTCAAGAGAACTCTTAATTTGCACATTGCCGTAGGAGAAATTAATCTCTAGCTATAGGCACTTTACCGGCGCCACAGGGCTCGAGCTCTCCTGGCCGTTAAAGGCAAGCAATTTAATTTTGGGCAAAACCAGGACTCAGTAATCCTTTGCCTTCAGCACTGAACGCGTAACAGGCCCTATCCATTGCAGAAGAATGAAAAATATTTTGATTGAGCTGATGCTTCGAAATTATTGGGACGATGCAAGCTGGAATAAAGGAGGTAGCAGAGAACGGCAGCAATCACGAGAACCCGCACCTTCGTGAAAAGAGGCCATGCCATAGATTCAGGGCACACACTAGTCGAAAGCAACAGAGTGCCACATCTGTTCAGCCTCAGCCACAGCTGAAATTTTACAAGTTCGATGCCACGGATACAACACCGACTAACCGTCATTTAGCTGGGACTTTTCTATACAGTATTGATTGGCATTGAGTGCGACATATCTGTTTCTTTATCATTATATTTTAGGAACAGTTTAAAAGTGCTTTCTTTCCGCAAGATGCAACGTGGATAGAAAGAGATTTCTAGCAAAGCTTATTACAAAAATAAGATCTCAGGAAAGCCCCTTAAGATAATTAGAACTCTATCTAGTCGCTAACTTTACATATTCTGGAAAGGTTGCACGCCAATTGGTTAAAGATAACACTCACAGTGACATCAGGAACTGGTGGGCTTTAAGCTTATTTTTAAATGTCACCTGCAAGGAGGATCTAGTGATGTAACTGGAGAGTGAGTGGCAGTCTTTGGGTGCACATAAACTAGTAGAACGGGCTTCAAGGAATTTGAGTTGGATATAGAGACGGATAAAAAATTGAGTTGAAACAGCGTACATTAATGAGCTTAGTCTGATTGGTATGTAATTCGGATATGTAGGACGGAGGAAAGGCCAGTGGTCTTGTGGTCCCTGATCTCTGCATAGGTCGTGGGCTGGAGTCATGCAGCTGACAATTCTTTATTGGCCGCTGCCAGCTGGTTGATAGGCACTACGGCTACATAAATAAGGCTGCCTAGTTACCCAACTTTTACTCTCTTAAGAGAATAAACGGACTGAATAGTAAATGAAAAATAGCTCAAAATCGAAGCAGTTCTTGGTAAGGGGCTAATGTAGGTCACTGAAAAGTGGTGTAGTATCGCATATACGACATCACGACAGAAAATCCTAGTTACAGTTTTTTGGTTAGGGCGCAGATAAAGAACCTGAGTCTTTATGGACGATGGTACGGTACCTAGCCTGAATAGTAAGTAGCTCACATAAGTAGGTAAAAGAAAAAAATAACGGGACCAAATAGTGGGTGCACATTGCATAAGCCTTTCAGTCAATACTCGGTGTAGAGGTAAGCCAGCATAAGTCTGCAATTAGTGGAATACAATGGTAGTGGCGTGGTAATAAGTGGCTCAACGAGGTTTGCGACAATTAAAGCCTACCTTAAAATTTTCGCAGTAATCTTACGCGTTTTTGTTCACACGTAAGAAGTCTTGCCAGTAACGTGGTATGGAGATCAATATAAACCGTCAGAAGTGTATGGACCAGCTTGGATGCGATAGCTCCGTGGCACATGTGAAGCACCGAATAGAGATTAAGTTCTCTTAGGATGCTATACCAATGAATTATATATATATATATATATTTATTTATAATATGCATGTATGCATTTATTTATACATTTAGTTATCCAAGAAAGCCTGGGTATTTGCAATGGTGCGCATCCTTTTTTATTTCAGCCGTTACCAGTTGCATAACAATACATGGGAAGACACCTTGTTCCAGATTTTGAACTACATATGCATCCAGGAGATCACCAATCTCATTGGGAGTACGTCTCCTTGCTGCTAGACACTCTAAAAATGCACCTTTTTGTTAAACTATTTCGGGATATGGTGGCTTCCAAATTTACTAAACTTTCGTACCTCTACGTTTTGCGATTGTACTCAGCTTAATTATGTACTGCACTCCAAGTTTAGCCAGTTCCGTGGATTAAATGTCATTCTAAACTTTTCAAAAAAGCACTTATCTACTTAAAATTTTACGAATTAAATTCAGATATCCGCGAACTTTGTCTATGTTTAAGATAAAATGCACGATGTAAGCTCTATAGTACAGCTATAGAGTTCCATTATTAAAACATTAAATTCTAGTTTTCAAATAGTGGAGAAAGATTTCAAAGTTATCGGAAGTTATCCAAAACTCCCATTAAGAATGTTGAAAGTGCTGGTAGGATCTCCGAAACTAGTTTCAACTTGCCGCATAATAGAATAATGTTTAAGTAACCCTTGAAACATGGCGGCAGAGTCATGGAAGCACCACTAATGCACGAAGGCATGCTAATTATGCTGCTCATATGTTCGCAGCAATATTACTCCAACTCTTTCGCACCGCAAAAGCCAACAGTATTGCCATTGTCCTAAAAAAGAAGTATGCTGCCATGTTCTTACAGTTTGGCCACAGGCAGGTAAGTGATCGAGCATCGATTTAAAAATGCTTGGCAAGCTATAATACGTATGGAAGTCTTTCTGCAAGCATATCCTAATCATAATAAGTAAGAAACTGCCAGTCCCAGCAGCCGTAATATGGGTGTAGCTAATAGCATCCTGGGTATCGCTGATTGTAATTGACACTACCATAACGACGGCCATGCAGCCTTTAATATCAGTTGGCTTCCCACGTCTCCCATATTTGGTTTAGTAACCCAACTAGACTTGCAATATTTATTAGAAAACAGAAGGCACCAGGAAACACCTTGGACCAATTTAGAGGCTCCGCCCGACTGTCGAAACACAGCCACTCTGACTTCGACTCAGTCACCGATAGTATTTTCGGCGTATGGGGTAGCTAGACTCTACAGACGCGCAAACAGGTATGCATATTTTTCGACGGCAAATATTCCCTCTAGCTTTTGCTCGCACTAGCCGAACTAGTGTTTCCTGTTTAGCCATTGTCGCAGCCTTGACCTTAAGCACTAGGAGGCTCAGCGGTGGGAGCTTGTTGCTGCCTAATTCAGATGTTTAGATGCGCCGCAGGCAGTGCAGTCGAGCAGACGACTAAAGAGCCGCTAGGAAATTTCTGACAGGTCGAGAGAGATGTATGGAAAAGGCTTCTTACAGGTAGTAGCACGATGCCCTAGTCCGACTAGATGACTACAGGACTGAGGAGATGCTCGCAGGGAGACCGTCGAGCTCAGCTCACGGTCGGCTGCAAAGCAGTCGCTAGGCACCAACAGCTATAGATGATGGTACTGTAGCGGGCAAGTGGGCGAACTTTCTAGTTTCCAGCGACGCGAGGTGGAGAGGGGGAAATTGCTACGAATGCCCCCTGCGGCTTCCGCGTCTGAAAAGAATGGGGGAGGCAAACGCAGCGCTCGCAACGGAGCTGGTCTTGGCCGATGGATACTGGCGAAGCCCTAGCCTTGTATATCGGCTGGCGACTTGTAAGTGTTGCACCGATGCTCGCCGGTATGACGACGGTAGGGGAAGCCGGCACCGGGGGAATAATGCCCGTACTGCTTATAATAGTGATAGCTGACTTAGCAGCCTTTTTTTGGATAGTGAAGACAGTGCCTTTACGGCCATGACCACCGCTTTCAGTGGCGATAAAAGATCGCCGACCACAGGATTCAAACCCACGACATCGGAACCAAGGTCGTGAAAAGCAACAGCCTTCCCTAATGTGCCATCACGGCTCGCCACTTTATAATAACGCATCTTTAATACTGCAGCACAGACAAATCTAATTGACAGAGATGGAGGGCTGCAGATGCTCAACGGTGACCGCGGCGTTAACCAATGGCTCCTTGGCCTAGAGCTGAAATCAGCTGGCATGCGCCTGCCAGCTCCAGATATGAAACTGATATCCACGCCCACAACTAGGATTTTATAAATCTTTGGCCATAAATTATCGAATAATCATTACAGAAATAAAATTAAGGAACGGCGGATAATTAGCACCAGTCATAATCTAGCTGATTGAGCTAATTACGATTTTTCTTACCACGTTGTCCAGCTCAATCTGTGCACGAACCGTTACCCAACCCTGCTAAAAACCTTTCGCACCTGTTCTACTAAAGGGCAGGACTTGAGCAAGCTGCGATATAATTCATTTCGGAAATGAGAACAATACACTAAGGTCACAGGTTTTCGATGGACGCGCGCGCATGCGTGCCCATGCGAGCACAGGCTTATGATCTCGAAGTACTCGAACACTAACGACTTGGCCTAGCTAATAATGCTTCAGGTGCGTCTTTGAACAGCTGCTCCACCGCCGTTTCGTATCCGAAAGCCCTATGGCTGCATGGGAGTTTCAGAGAGCGAGCGAGTGGGCGAACGTGCCACTCGGCAATTATTAATACGCCCAGCGCGCGCGAACTGAGACAACTGCGAGATACCGACAGCGCCTTTGTGACGGATAGGGGCTTCGGCGAGAGGCGTCGCTCAGGCGCTTGGGGCGGACCGGCTCGCCCGCGGCTGTAATCCCAGAGGGCTGGCAGCCAATGGTGCGTCCAGCCGTCTTCGCTGACGTGGCCGAAGTATTTTTACTCGCCTAAGCGCTCGACGATAAGATCGACAGTTCCCTCTGACGTTCGCACCGGACGTTCGGAAGCTAGCTCGTATGGTGCAGGTGGGGGCTTTCCATTGGCAGGGGATATTTGTAACAACTGCAACGTCCTCCCCACCCACCCCTGGGAAGGACTGACTCGGCATAGGGAGCGCCGAGTCACGGCGAGTCGACCGCGGTTTCGTTGAGTTACGCCATTCAAGGTAAGTATCGGCGACTGCACAGCAGAGCAGTTGAGCTTGTAGCGAATGGGCTGCCGGCTGAGATTCCTTCCGAACGAGCAGTTGGGAATTGCGGAAACTAGTTCAACGCCGAACAAGCGCTGGGTAATGACGAGAGAGGGGGGGGGGGGCTTCAGCGCCACTGAAGCTTGTCGCCCACTTCCGACTGGCGGTTCTGAGCGCGAGTTCGAAATAAGTAGGTCGCCTTGCCTAGTGCATCTCGGACGCGATCCTACTTTTTGTTACCGTTAGGGTTTCGAGTTCGTTGGCGTTAGCTGGATCTATTTGCAAATCGCCAATAGAGGGTTGTGACATCGCAGATGCACAATGTCACTGGGCGTCTAGTTTGGTCTTTTCGTCACATACCTCTCGAGCTCTCACCGAGACAAACACTTTTACGGGGAAATGCTTTCCCGTACTTAGCTCACCCGCGTCTATGCTGGGGCGAGACACACATAGACGGAGTGCCCCGGCAACGAGGTACGTGGTTAGTGATGTCGTTCAGGCTGGCGGCGGCTTCCGCTGAAAGAGCTGATGTCCCAATCGTCGCCTCACTGTACCCCAACTCAAGACCGGAAAACTATAATGCTGCTTCTAACTTACTCGAGGGCATGCACACTGAGTGCCGTTTCGCTAAGCAAAAACAATCCCTGCATCCGCCTCCCTGTCGGAGGCGGATATTACTAATACTACTTCGTGACGTTCAATCCCTACCCTGAGACCAAGCTCCCATGCAAACACGCACACACTTACCAAGTGTATTATTATGATTATTATAACAACGAAATGCGGGCCACGGGCGCTATATGAAAGTATTTGGTTGCATACTCTGAATTCTTCTGAAGCGGACTCTCGCTGCCAGTGTCCGTTAATCACTCGAGTGAATCCCCGCCAACCTGCATCGTTCAAATCCCAACGAGTCCGGCGATTCCCAGATGGCTGGCTGGGACGACGGCGACGAACATGGGCAATCGTCCCCTTAATCTTAGGTAGCTAGCCGGGACAGTTAGGGTAAGAGCTTAGTGGTACTGGGTGTGGCACTGTGGATCTCTACAGCAAGGAATTGCTATTATCACTCGACAATCCGGGAGAAAATGAGCAAACGCGTCCAGCTCGAATGCTGCAAATGTTTCAGACAATTCATTTGAACTGACTTATTTATGGTCAAGGTTAATAGGCCAGCCGATATCGATCAGCCGCTTCTACTGAGCTTAAGCTGACGTGACAGGCAGAAGTGCCTCGGTTAGGTCTTGAGCCTCCCCGCTCGCCCCAAACCATCCTCATGATCCTACATAACTGCTGCACCCTCTTATTCACTGCTCGAGGACAAAGGTGTTTGTTCAGCAGAGCAGTACTCTTGTGCCCAAAAATTAAGCCACTCTGGCACTACTCTACACTAGGCTTGCCTGAACTTAAGCATGGGGGTCAGCAAAAAGAGTAACTTCTGGCGTTCGGATGACGCCATCCGACTGGCCATCGCCACGTTCAGGTGCATCGCCGCCGTTTAGTGCCATCGAGGCTTCGCTTAAATTTTCCCTTTGCTGTGAGCTGCAACGTCCAGCATAGTCAGCCAATTATGACTGAGCGTGAATCTCGATGAGCAATAACTGAAACTCCCTTCTATACCTCGGAATTTGGTGTCTACCTCAAGATTCTGCCGGTCGCATGGCTACTACCTGATCGAATCGAATCTGACAGTGATTCTTTTGCAACACCTTCGGGCTCCTGTGTGCTGTTGTTGCTACAAATGACCAAAAATCCCAGGGAACTAAAGGCGCAGAGCATTCGTCTGCATTCGGTTAAAACTGGTTTTTCTGCTGCACTTTTACTTTCGATTACCATGAAATAAGCCTCCAATCACACAGTGGAAGATCTTTTTTTGCCCATTGCAAGCTGTGGTAATAGCCGTTAGGGATTTTCCGCCGATACAATAATGAGGCTGGTCAATTAGCTAACACGTATTTGATATTCAGCTCTAAGTTAATTAGTAGCTACTGGTTGGTACCTTGGTAACAATAATAACAATGGTTACAATAACAATATTACATTTAAGTAGGGCCCTCAGAAAACTTAACTTCTTTCTAGTCACTTTAGAGTTGCTGTAAATGAAGCTTAATCAAACTGTTAGCCGTGAAATGCACGATGTCAGAAAGCCTTATATAGTTAGAGGTAACGTGAATAATGTCAGGTGGAAATATAGTAAGTAATGATATGCAAGGTATCAGTGTGCTTAAGCACCCACAGGAAAAATCAAAGGGACTCACGAAATCCTATGCGAAGCAGGCGCGTACGTAGCTTCTTTTTAAGTCTTCAAGTCAGGGGTTGTTGTGGCGTCAATTGGGAGTGAGTCTCATACTTTAGGAGCACGGAAACCGAAGGTACTGTCTTTGAAAAGTTTGAGGTTATTTCGAATCAGAGCTATGCGATTTATGTCAGGAAAGTGGTTTTTGTGATGCCTGGACTAGTTGGGAGTAGTTCTGATAATTAGGATGATGCCATAGAATGAAAAGATCTAAAAGTGAGCGACTACAATTTAAGGTCGATATGCTGCTTGATTTGGTGCTAGTGCAGGTCGGCGAGAAGTGGTTTGGTGTGGCAACTTGGACGCTCACGATAGACGAGTCTAGTGGCAGAGTTTTGCACCAACTGTAAGCACCTGAGTGCACAGGCGGGAAAACCAACTAGCGGTGTTATAGAAGTCAAGACGGTATTTCACAATTAAATGGATCAATTTGGATGGTATAACTCTGTCTAAATAGGAAGGAATGCTTGCAATATCACGTAGCTAAAATTAGGCAAAGTTCACTGTGGAGCTAATGCTGTCGTCTAACGATAGATTATTAAGGAACAGGACACCTCGGTTTCATGTATATGCTATAGGATGTATTCTGGTAGAGCCGATTTTGATTGTTAGTTTCACTAATTTGTAAGCGATTCATGGTTTGCCCGTAACTGGCAAGTTTGATTTATTATCATTAAAATTGAGAATGTTTCCCACCATCCATGAACAGACGGCAGCCATACATGAAGCACGGGAATTGAGAGAATTTGGTGTGCTACAGATACCTGCACAGCTGTGGTTAATCTGCATGAAAATGAAAGCCTATTTCGTGCTTTGCAATCTCATTGGATCTTGGGAGAGAATACTCTCTGAAAAGAAGCGGACCCAGTACAGAGCTCCTATGTACGCATTACTGCAGTAGTTTCTCGGATGATCTTTGTCGATTCACATAAATGCTCTGAAGTATCTCATTGAGATCGAACCTGAAACATCGTATTGCTGTGCCAGTGTTTGCCAAGCGAGATGAGAGGCGCTCGAAAATGACTTGGGATCAATAGTATAAAGTGCTGCCAAGATAAGGCACAGAAAACACAGAGACTTTACCTAATTCTGAATTCATCAGCAGTTCGTTTCACACTCGAAGAAATGCTGACAATGTAGAGTGAGTAGCTCTAAAGCCACACTGGAAGTAACTTGCTAAGTTGGAAGTTTCAATATAAGAGTTCACCTGGCCTGCCACAACTCGCTCCGGTGTCTTTGATAGGAATGATAGTATCCTCGGGTTTTGGCCACAAGATTAAGTGCTGGATCTTCACGGCTAAGGTCGCAGGTTCCAGTCAGGCGGTTGATGATCCTCTAATGGCACTGCCAGCAGTAGTGCTAGCCGTTAAAGATCTTCTGTCGCTGTATCAATAAGGCGGTTAAATCGGCTAATATTTTTTTCGATAGGAGACGGCGCGGAAGTAGCTTAAGTTATTTTGGTCTAGTGTTGCTTTCCTAATTAGTGACCTAACAAGAGCGTCTTTTAAAGGTGCAGGGACAAGACCTGGGGCTAAGGACATGGTTATTATGTTAGATTCTAAAGTGCTGATATAGATTTTCAAATTTTGGCACCGATTTTCATCACTAAGTAAATGTAGCACATAGAAAACAGAGAATTCCTACGTAAAGTTAAAGTTCATTTCATTATTGTATTTATTGCAAGTTAAGGTAGCCCTTCAGAACTTTTAGCAAATTAATACTCCCTGGCTGTAAGCATATATGATTCATGGGGAAAATAGTGGCATGTTTAGGCTCGGTTGTTTGGATTATTTTCGTGGCAGAATCACATGTGCTTGTGAAAGAAACCAAAAACTATGTTCACTTTTATTTCTCACTCATTTTTGCTCCGGTTAATTGACTTGCCTTAATTTCAGATTTACTGCAATGCAAAAAAGAGTTCCTCAAAGACTTTTCTACCTTACTTGTCTGGCCGCAAGCTTGAATTCCGTGGTGTCGCAACAGAAAGCTGCAGCAAGTAAGATTAAATGTGCTGCAGATACTTTCAAGGAACCATCAAACCATTTATGACTACTAGTTTCTGCGTTTGTGCAATCACTTAGATTGTTGAAAAAATACCTTTATCCTGTACCCAGGCTTTTACCATTATTAATAGCTTCAATTCCGGCACCGTACAAACGACTTACTACTATCGTTGTTATTGTATCGAAGTCATTTTTGGTAGTCGCGTGCAAGATAAAGGCTAAACTCAGCTGCTTAGGAAAATCTAGGTAATGAATCGATCGTCCATCAAAGGAAACTGTACTAGACAATTTAAGAATTTCGAAAGCACGAAAAAGATGAGCTAAATTATGTAAACGTCAGTGACTTGGATAAATGAACTGTCATCAAGTAAAACGCAAGCAACAAGAATTATGAATGTTAAGGAAATCATCCTTCGGATCAAACCGGAGAAAACAGTGCATTGCCTGTTATCTAGCCAACAACACATATATTTACGCAATCACTTGCACTAATCACGATTCCACTGTTCTGAAATTAGCAGTTGAGATGGTTGCTACTGGCTTACTTAGTAACTTGGAAGTGGCGTACAGCTTCAGCTAAAGAAAATTAGTCAATTCTTTTTTTATAAAATACCACAATGTAAACTTTCGCATATGCGACTCACATAAAACGATCATTACATAATGAAAACTGCATTGGTAATTTTATGCTGCCAATGGTTAGGGCATGCATGACCTAAGCACCACCTGTCTAACCTGACCAATTAAAGAGCAATGGGATAGACCGACCCGCTCTCACATGACCACAACTCTAAATCAGCAGCAGAGCGCAGTTCAATAAATTCACGAATGCTGCTACACAGAGCTATCGTCAAAAAACATGTGGAAGGCTGGTTAGCTAATATCTATTTTCATGTGAAATTATTTATCGGCAGGGAAGCACTAAACTCATTACTATGCAATTGTTAGGTGATGGGACGAAAGTGAATGGGGTGATTAACGAAAAGAAGAAGCACTATTTCAGCACGCGATGTCTGCTGAAAGATAACTCACACGGCCAGAGCACATCTTGTGAAGAATGGGTAGTATTTAGCTTTTTAAATGGAATTGAGTCACGGAATGTTTTAATTTCATCGGCTGAGTGTTCCGGCTTTCGGAGCTTGAAAGATTAGGAGCCAGTCTTGAACAATTTGAGGTAAGTTAAGAGTAGCGAAACTAATAGTCAGATAAGGACCTCGCTGATTGCAAAGCCAGAGGAGCCATGCAACAAAAATGGAAATAATCTATTAATTGAAACTTTCGACACAGAAAACAATTAGTTACACAGCTTGCAACAGATGTGCGAGGCTTAGTTCAAATGTAAGTGCAGAAAGATCTCCAATACACAAGTTTAAGGGTATTGATTGGATATTACGAATACACGGGCCAAACTTGCTCTCCAATCCTTTTATAAACCCAGGTTTTTTAAATTGACTAAGCTAAAAGTAGGTGTATCTGACTGAGGAGTTGATATATAGGTATGAACTCCCTTCTATACCCGTGCAAAGGCATCCAGACTAAGTAGGCGTGAGTCTTGACGAGTATTGTACACACGCACGCACGCACACACACACATACACGCAACACACACACACACACACACACACACACACACACACAGAGACACACAAATACACGCACAGACACACGCACACGCACACACACACACACGCGAACACGCACGTACACACGCACGTACACACGCACGCACACACGCACGCACACACGCACGCACACACGCACGCACGCACGTACGCACGCACGCACACACACACACACACACACATATATATATATATATATACAGCACTGATATGCAATATCCGGATGTGCTGTACATATTTCCATTTGCAACAAACTCTGAGAAGTGAGAAAATAAGTCAGTGCTTTGCTTGAATGTTTTCAATCGCATCTGAAAAAAATATAACAATGGTTTTGGTGGGCCTTAGATAAAAAGCGCACAGTCATCTTCTTCTAGAAAGAGAAAGTGAGAAGTATTGCAGCATCAGAAAGAGTACATGACAGAAGCATTAGGCTTTTAGCACCTGCTATCTATAACCAGAAATCTTAAATTTGCTATGAACGAGATTAAACACTTATTAAGCTAAACTAATGTGTCTATTTAGCAGAAGGTTAATAGCGTGCATGACATGCACCTCATTTACAAGCAGCTTCCCGAACTTTTCCAACTGAAAAAAACTTGTGGCATGCATAAGTTAAAATAAAAACCTCAGCAGTATAAAAAAGCTTTAAATTGGAAGTATTAATCAATAAACGAAGACCTCTTGTTAAAGGCATATGAATCTGATAAAAAGTAATTACTCAAAGTACTCACGAGAGCCGCAGTTTTCATGTAATAGCTTGTATGCATTTATCAAGCTTATTCTAAGTGTATGGACACTGAAAGCATCAGTTGAGTGAGCAAAATTTCTATTATTAATTGCCGCTACTTGGAGATCTAGGTACAACTCGAACGGGTTTTGATTTTTTAGCTCATACAATTTGCACTGCCAGCGCAGTCGAACGAATTCTAAAGCTCAAGTCCCAAAGGATACGCACAGGAAATGCCTTATAGAATTCCTACGCATACTAGGAAGTATTAATATTATTCTTGCGATGGGTAGTTTTTTCGTCCATTGATTGAGCCTAGTTTTTGGATCTCCTACTATTAGGAAAATTGCGTGGTATTTTTTACAGATGAGCCTAACTCTCGTATTTCATTTGATCTACCTGGTTGTCCCTTCGGCTGGAGAGACGAAACTACTGCTGGCATTGGCGAACAGTAAGTGGACATGTTCAGGAAAGTCTCTTCAAAACTCTTTCTAAACAACCCCTAAATTCCGGATCTGCAACCGTTTTTGTTAAGCACGTAATAATTACAAACTCTTTCTCTTAAACTTGCAGGTACCTTTGCTTGAAGTTCTTCACGGAGCTAGAGACCTTTACAGGTGCACAAGCATCATGCCGTCAGTCGAAGGGATTCCTTGTCAGCCTGCTTGACGTCCCAATGAATAAATTGAGCTTGTACAAGCAATATGCAAATGGTAACCAAATTGACTTCATTTTACCTCATACGCCAACTCTTTTTGGATTTATAGCAATGCTGCGGACCTGTCTCAGAGCTTCAACTAGGCTTGTAGTCACACAGTCTACATAGCTTAATCGCACATAGTGGCCACCTGAATCATTGCGCAATATCAATTATTAACTTCACCATTAAAAGTTGTGCAACTAATTTAGGTCGCAAACTTCTCTTTTTAAAATCCAGTTGTAAATGTAGTAAACCTATGTGGAAACGCTTCTTGTTATTCCCTGACCTAGTTGTTGACTCGTAATATGCCATGTTTTCAGTTGGTCCTAGGTCAAAATAAATTCAATAGAATGTCCCTCATGCCAGAAAAAGTGCACACACCGGAAGGGGATCAGTAATCTGTCAAACACATTTTCTCCTGTTATGCTTGGACTGCCGTGCACCTTGAGTGGCTCACGCGTGCTCATGGCAGCACGGGTATGAGCCATGTATTCACAGATTAGAGTAAACTCAATCAGTGTTAGGCTAGCTTTAAGGGCCATCTCATCTAGCCAACTTTTCAAGCAACTACGTTCAAAATAAGTCAGAGAAATTTTGAATAATGGTATTTTGCTTATCAAAATACGCGTATTGAGTGTTTGTAGAATATTCTGCTTGCACGTACAGTCCAACAGTGCACAGTAATCTCCCTACATTCTATCTTGACACTCTACCTCGCGAATATATTCACGAATAGTAAAAACGTTTCCCTGGTTAAATAAACGAGCGTATGTAGTAATAATATCTCATGATTCATAGTGTAATTGTATTCCAGCAATTACTGAAAATCGTGTGATGGTATTGCCTGAATTTTGACGTAGATAAGTTGTGCGAAAAGGTCAAGGATCCTTAGACCAGTTGCATAATAGGGAGAGCTATTCTCTGAAAGCCTGTACTGGACTTGCGATGTGACCGAAAGGATGCATCTGCCATTCTGTTATTTAACAGCTGACTGTATTATAAGGGCCCATGGAAAATTGAGCATATTTTGTATTAGGCTTGAAACAGCTCTCACAGAGCTACAACGGTGATAAGGGATTTTTGTGGAAAGATGGTACAAGTTATACTCGAGACGAATCCAAATTGCTAGCTGCTCGTGAGTACATAGTTTATTCTTGCTGGCTTGCCTCGATAGAGCCAGCCCAGGCCATTGCAGCTTAGAAATGATTTTGATATGGATTTCATGATACACAATTACAGGTAATCAATTTTGATTTTTGATATGTGATTAGGAAAACACACATACCAACATACAGAGAAATAATAACAATATGTTTGTGTAATGCCCTCAGAGAAGTTTATTTTTTAGGCACTTGACATATTCTATGGGCGATCTTTTATTGCTGCTGCACGCTGTGGCGATAGCCATATAGGCTCTTCTGTCGCTATACAAAAAATGCTATGAATCAGCTAGTATTTTTTATATGCTGTAGAGGAAGCACTATCAAGTGATTAGTGGTTACATGCACAATGCCAACAAGCTAAATATGGTTAGAGGTGACATGTACAGTAAGTACTAGAATTTATAGCAACAAAACGATGCAGCTAAGACCTGTTTATACTTAATCTGTTTGTTGTTTCACCGTAGCAGGTAAGAAATGACGTGCCTGTGGACCTTGAAAGTCCTACTGCTAGAAGCTGAGACTCCTTCGGCTGGCTGCTTTGGATTCGCTAGCTCTTGTTAACCTGCCTATTACGTATGATCTTGTGTGCATGTTATCGTTCCGTTACCCTCGTTTAAATGTATTTCTGGTTGCAGTTGGTGTTGCCAGAATCCGTGAATTGGGCATTAGCAAAAGAAAACCCGATGTAGCCAGTAGGATGAGCTGCTGCCGGAGGACCAGCTCGCTTGGTTATTCAGCCGATGTATGTTTCGAGAAGCCCTGAGTGATCTCCTTTAAGCCCTCCTGTGAATGACTCTAACTTAGTGGGGGTAGCCAGGACTGCTATCAGCCCGGCAGCCCGTCTTAACTCTCGTCTTAGGAGTTCAGAATTAACGAGCAATGAGCCACTGCTACTGCATGACATGGTTATTGACGACAATCTCGATATGCTCCCTTGACCAAGACCTGGCTTAAATCATATAGCTTCGGGCCGCATCCTTCTTTCCTACCGTAGATTAATCAAAAATAGTGACGGAGTCACTGTTATCGATCGGTCTTTTCTCAATTTTAAAAAGTTTGCACTCCACTCAAATAAGTCTTTCGCATTATTTTTTTGAGCTTCTTCTACAGGAAGCTGCCCATAGTGACAGTAATCTATCAACCCTGCAGGTACAAAGTCCTCATTTATCTCAAATTATTTCTCTAATCTCATTCCAATTCTGTACTCAAGAAATATATGTTCCTTGAATAAGGAAGAAGAAAATTGAAAACAATAGAAATTCATGCATTATTTTATCATCCATCTTGACAACTTAACTGACGCCTTAAATGATGAATTGCGTGAGCTGACTAACTTAATTTGTCTTGTGGCTAATGAGCACGACCCTATTCGCAATAAGAATCGCTCACTCGATGCAATATTTCCACACTAATGGAAACATCCCCTACTATTTCCAAATTTTGGGCATTCAACCACATGCAGATCTCGTTCATTTTCCACTTAATGATCTCCTGCGCATCCAAAACCATCTGTGAATATTGAAACATCAAGAATCTTGCCATCGACGCTGTTCGATCTAAAAATATCTTCATGTCTTGGCTGCGTAATCCCCATTCCGACCTATCATCATTGGTAGAATGTGATAATATGATGATAGCGGGGACATGCTCGACGAGTTGGCACCTCTGGCTAAGCCTAACGTGCTTCCTTACCTATAAAGCCCACGGTTTACAGCCAACATTAAAATAGGTAGGCCTACAAAGTACAGGCTTGAGAAAGGATGCAAAAGGTCCGGATCACCTGTCCATCGAAAGGCTCACGAGGTCCACAGTTGATCAAACCAATAATCCCTGATAAGGCCAAGTCTCGCTTTTATAAGCATATTTTAATCGATAAATGATTTGCTAATAACCTAGTTATCATTGAGTGATCTACCTAATCAATTCTCCAAGTTATTTAATGGAAAGATATGTCGGACGCTCTATCCTTAGGGTAGCAGCATTCTCTCAGGACTCTTGTCCTTCAATTTCATGAAGCCGACCATACCAGACCATTTCCAGACTTCCTGTCCGGCTAATTTTGATTTTAACTTTGTTACCAACTTCTGTAACTACACTCATTAATCAGCTGTTCTTTAACGTTCTATTCACATTGTGAGACGGAACCTTTTGCCTCGCCTATGAGCACCAAGAGTCGTCTAGGCTTTAAGTGTGATGTAGAACAATCTCTAGCATTTCGCATACATATTCCTGGGGATTTTGTGGAGTTACTGAATAAAACGCATCCAAACGTGCAAATTGGCCATTTGTAACACGAACAATTCCACACACGGAAACTCATGATAGCAAGCTCGAGGCAAATCCTAAAAAGAAGAGTAGTTTATTGACTTCTGTGGAATCAAATTAGTCAGGAATGTCGAGAGGGTAGTCGAAATAGTATTTACTGGCTTTTGAAACGTGTGAGCTGAAGACAGGTTCTCCAAAGGTCACGAAGAAGGTTAGTGGCACAGCTAAATTACTTGATTCAGAGAAGAAGTTGGTGCAACGTGAATCCAGATAAGGAAATATTTTTGACAGGGAGGTGAGACAAACATTATGAAGGATCGTAGAGTGAGTAGAATAAGCGAGAAGTCGATATGTTACTTGATGGGCAGCCTTCATTGGCCAGTGAGAAAGGGTATGCCATAGTTGTGACTTTCATCACTGAAAAGCCTAGCTTCAAAGTTTTGCACGAACTAAAAGCGTCATATTGCACCGGATAAGATTACTAGCTAGTAGTTAGCTACAGATGTATAGAACGGATGTAGCTAATGCAGAAACGAAAGCTTGTCTCTGGCATTCTTTTTATCAAATCTGCATGCCTCTTTGTAGTTTATTTAGCAGCTCAACCGATGCAATGTGTGCAAATCTGAAGCTTGCAGCAGAGTGATACAGATATTGAGCATTCGAAATTTAGTAGCACCGCTAAAAATGCTCCCACCTCCTCTACGAATACTGCGTATATTACAGCTGACATGAACAGAGTCTTCCTGCAGAGCGTAACAAAGTAATAAATGCAACAGCTAGTTACGAATCAGATGACGCACTATGAATCGAGGCATCGACCGGCAGATATTTGTACAAAGAGAGTTCCGGAAAAGTTTCCTTTGATAAGCAAGCAAGGCCCCCTGTTATAAAAGTGCTGATAAATCAGCCTATTAGACCCTTTCCTTAAGTGGTCGCCTGTTTGAAGTCAGTTATATAGCTCAAAAGACATAATAGCAGGGTAGTGCAGAATGTTCGCAAACCCGAAGCTAAATTTAAAAGCGATAAAATTTGTTTTAACGATAGAAATATACACGAAGCATGTCCTAGATACACTGATGCCTTTTCTAATCTACTGGATAGGAACTGTCTAAATTTCTTCCTGGAGTATGTTAAATCCGTTGTCAAAATCACGAATAACTCCTGTAATTGAAATTGGAACAGCTGATTTAGTCAATAATTTGCATTAATAAAATCGAACATTCAAGGAAAATAGAGAAAGCTGTGCATGCGACTATTTTAATTTAGACTGGTAAAAGCTAGCGAGCGTAACTTCTCAATCAGAGGGGACCCTAATTTTCTTTGACTTTTTTTCAATCGGTAGCACCTATGGCGTATTCAAGAGCGGTAAAAGATTTTTCTATAATCTGCGTGCATCCTTCCTGTATTACCATTACAGTGAAATGAAAAACTCGCACTTTTTCGTGGGTTCGACTGCTTGGCACTAGTCAAGGATACTGGGATGTCCCTTTTATCCGGATCTGGGATGTGTAACCAATTGTCACATCGGTCAGCTAAGACAGTATGCTATGTGTCTATTACAGGGTCGTCTTTCTGGATCGGTCTTCATAGAATGAACAACAGGTTTTACTGGGACGGTAACAATCCGACAAAGATCTCGTCTTTCTATTCCATATGTCCAAGGTGAGCGTCCTTTGGGAGTGTGATCTATGGTGCGCCATAAGTTTCTCCTAATTAGTTGCTTGGATGCTCATCAATTTTTAAAACGAGGAAACCCTAGGCTTGGCTAGTTTAATAGCAATACATTTCGTATGCAGGAATGGTGCAGATCATGGCTGGGGATGTAAAGGCATTCGGGACTTAAGCTGTGCTTCTGTCCGTTTTACTGGGAATTTAAATGAGACGCTGCTGGAGTATACGAGTAGCTACTGTGAGCAGCAGCTTCCATACTTGTGCGCCGTGAAGTACGACTACAATTACACCTTCGAACCGGGTAATCTGGCTTGTTCACTTAGTCTGTTACAGCTCGCTTTTGTGTTGCAGTGAGCCAGCTCCAACTGCATGGAAAGCTTGTTTCATCAGGTCATTTGATAGAGTGTCTTGACTGTTTAGTTTTTCAATGAGCCTCGACCGTGTTGCTATCACTTTGTATGCAGAGAATGGTAAGGAGGCATCTTCATTTGATTATGATAATGAACATTTGTTATAGAGGTCAAATGTGCTCTAGAAATTGTGGATTCTGGGAAGGAATGGTTCGGGCTGACCATACTCCTAGTAAAGCCTCTAGTGCTGCAGAGCTTATACATAATTGAGACTATGATTTCACAATACCACCAATAAAACCCAGCTTATGCTGCTTAGTTGTCAATAACCAGTAAGGATGATTATTTACACAAGCGATAACCGGTCAAAAAGTTTCCTAGAGTGACTGATTACATGATACTGATAAGGCGATGCACATTATCTGTTAAAGTAGTACGTAGTAGAACTATAAAAAGCGACCAAAATTCTGAGAGATATAGACCTACACATTGCACTACAATTTCCAAATATTGACGTGGATGGCTGGTGTTTCCTAGCCCATCTGGATGGTACTCAAACTTCCTACCCTAGTTTCAGTATCCAAGTCCTTCAAGAAACTCTGTTCGGCTATTTGTAAGAGGCTCGAAAGCAGCGTAAATCAGCCACGCATCTTCTAGTTTAAGGCCACATGTTTACTATTTTTAATTACAGTCTACAAGTCCTGCTACGAATACCTCGGAAATGTCACGCGTCTATAGCTGCATAACTCTTCCCGATAAGTCACTGCTGGACCATCTGTTCTAAATTCTTGCATTTTCTTTAACAGAAAATCTCATAAAAAATATACCTACCACGGTATCCATGGAAACCGAGTTTTGTTAGTTCAGTTGACCGAGCTGGACTCACCCGCTCGTTGTAAGACTCAACTCAAATAAAGGTCGTATTTTGCTGCTTAGAGTGATGCTTATGTGTCAGAGATATCTCCACAACAAATCTCCCAGGCTTGTCACTATGCTGCAGCTGTTACGGCATGAACTGCGGATTGAACACTACCTGAATTTTCCATGAGAAAAAAATAGCGTTTCTAATAGTCTCCTAGCATTGACTATATTTCTAGCTTGCCTTTATTTGTGTTCCATCTTTTCGGCGATACATGCTTTTACTCTAGGAAACCCAAAAACTTGGCCTTGCAGAACCGTGATAGTCAACAAAGCCTACCGCCTTGTCTCAGCTGGTCAATCCCAGCCTCATGGCCTGCATTGGCATAATAATACTAACGATAATAATAAAAATGCCTTTGCAATAGTGCCCTCAAAAAACCCAATCTCTTTCCAGGCAAATTACATACGATACTCACTTCCAGTGTGGGCAGCTTTCTCCAGGGCTTAGCTTTGGGTTGTGTGCACGCGCTGAAGCAATTGCATTTACAGTTCCACGCAAAAAATGCTTGGATGTTCTTGATTTGCTCTATTAATACTTTTTCGTAAGTCCCTACTGGCCCATATCATACACAAAGGTTATCCCTTCTAGTTTTTGGATACCAAAGTACGAATTGCAAAGATATTTATTCAAGTTTTATATAACACTGCAATATTATCAAAAAGCTCCATTAAACCCTATGAAAGTGGTGGATTGGGCTAGAATAGGATATCTAGAAACGACCCCTCATCAGTTCAAGCCGCCGAAAACCTACACTGAGCTTGACCAAGAGCCTTACAGCGAACCCTCTGAACCTTTTTTTACCCGGAAAAACCAAAGCGGTGCACCGTAAATTGCCGAATCATCCTACTTCGCGAGATGTTCGATTCTGACATTGTAGAGGCTAGATACTTGTACGATCGCATTGCTACTACTTCATCGTTGCACGAGAGTTAAGTTGAGCACAGCGTGAGGAAGTTAGTGAAGACTGGAAGCCCCAGAATACTACTTGGTACTACTACCAGCCTATTGAACACCATTCTAAACAGACCGTTTCACACCGGCACAAACTCATTCTCCAAGTCTAAAAGGATCATAAGAATAGGTAAATGAGTACTATACCATCTAACACGATTTATGAGGTGGATCTATATTCTCGAGGAGCGAAAAGGAAAAACCGTTTCCGTCCACGAAGAATGTGATAAGCTTTTTACAGTAGGCCAATGGTCGTATCCACGGGACTGCTGAAGATTGATGGTGCAGATTTAGTGGTGACGAAAGCAAATGCAAGTTCTTTGAAACTGCAGGAGAAGGCTTTAGCGTCTTTCATCCAAGTTACGCCAGTTCGCTCAAACCTCTGCAGCCAGCAGTCAAAGTTCGGATAAAAGGTGCCATTGTATGAGTGCGTGCTGCAGAAAATGCGAAGAGTCAAGCATTGCAAACAAGGCAACAAGACCCAATAAGGTTGTTCGGACCTTCTTAAGAACTTTGGACTTTTAAGTGGGATAGAGCTTGCTGTACAGCAATGTATTTTCCAAGACGAAAATAACCCAAATCACACTGCCGCAAAATCTTTGCTTTTTTAACAATTTATTTTATTTCTTTTAAGCTAAAGTGAGTGCTGTGGACCGGCCGAGTCGATCTCTAGAACGTAACCACCTGAGCGTTTGTGGGAATCAGTAAACACAAAGACGCTTATTGAATTCAATTAGTTCACCAACAGGTATTAGTTAAGAGGAAGCTAGTGGGTAGAGTTGCGTGACAGGGATATTATTGTTTCAAGGCCAGGGAACAAAGAAAACTATGCAGACCTGGTTAAGACATTGATGGAGGGCTACATCACCATGGGTTGCATCACTTCATGTAATGACCCCATCCTTAATGTTAACATCTATATTTAAAATTGGGAAATTAGGGATTTTATTGAGAGAGCAAATTAGCTACTCTACCTGAACTTTATGGATCGTGAACTCCTAAACAAAGACTATATTTGGGGGTCGAATCCGGAAACTGATTGCAGAGTTATCACAAACACTTTACAATTGCCATACCTGCACAAGTTTTTCGCCAGAATTACATAAACTCAGAATAAATACATTAGGCTTTTATTGAAACGAGCGAAATACTCGAATTTGTCATTCCAAATTAAAAATCTGTAAATTTCAAATTAGTGTCACCGCTTTAAGGAAAGCTTTCGTATAATGCTGGCTATTTTATTACTTTTAGGGAATATGAAATATTGAAAAAAGCTTGCTACCCAGGAACAAAAAAATCTGTTTGCATAGTGGTACAAGTAGTGAGAAACTTTATATTTCATTAGTTTCATTAAATTTAATTTTCATTAATCGACTAGGATTACAAAAGTTCTCAAGATCAATACAATTGCTAGCAGAAACTCCCAGCACAATGCTAAATTTGAGAAAGAAAGTTAAAATTTCTAAATAACTGAAATGTAGTCTGCTAATCTATTTATCAGGATGGATCGTTTAACGAGTGTGATAATTGTGTCATAGTTTCCCTATGTTTAATTAAAATAATCTCAAAATCTGCTTTGACATAAGTTTCGACATTTATTATATTGTAGATCCTATGTGCGGCCACCAATGGATGTACGTTTCTTATAATGATGTAAGTTACAAGTACATCAACAACAACTATACTTTCACAGATGCAGATCAGGCTTGTGGAAAAGAGAATGCGTCTCTTGCCAACGTTTATTCCTCGAATGATGTTTACTTACTACGAGGCTTTCTCTCTGGTAAGTAGAATTTGTTTTTTTTGGACAATTTTAGACACAATTTGAATGACGATATTGAGTTTTTTGCTCGTTGCAGTGAAAGCATAATGTGTTCATTCTGAGTTTATGTATTTAATTTGAAAGACCTATTATGTATTTAGGGTAATTTCAAAGTGTTTGTGGTGACACTGCAATAGGTTTCAGGAATTGACCCCCAGATATAATCTCCCCTTAATTTTTCGTGATACTTTTTTTGATTTTGGGGTTCACGGTCCATGAAGTCCTGGTAGAGTAGTTACGCTGCTCTCTCGATAGCACCCTCAATTACCTTATTGTATGTATCGATGTGAACATGAAGGATGGGGGCATTAATAGACGTCATGCAGCCCATGGTGCTGTAGCTCGCTGTCAATGTCTTATCAACGTAATGCAAATGCCTGCTTCAAACCATGCTGATTGCCCTAAATCAATACTAGTGTTGCTCAACGCCCACTTTAGACGACTAATTTTCCTAGGAATCATTAGATAATATTAACAACTGGGATTTGTACGCCTCTGGATGACGAATTGAGTAGCTTAGAAGTTGCTAGCCAAGATCAGTGAGGAAGACATTTTTTGGTTTCTACCATTTAAGATAACTTAAATATCTACGGATTAATAACTTATTTTTTCCTATTACTTTAATTTCGCAATGTCTTCTTTATCCCTTTAAAAGTCACTAAAAAACTTCCTGATCAGCAGCATCGAATAGCTCGCACTTAATTGGCTTAATCGCCAAAAACAGTCAAGCTTATTCAATGGCAGACAGTATCATGAGAGTAACATGAAAAAGCTACTTCAGTTGGAGTTCAGCTTCAACGGCTTTCATGGTGACATTGTCTGTAGAATCCATCGATGCATTTAAATATTATAGGTGGTGTAAAACTATTTACGTGCACTCGTTAAGTTTTTGCAATAGTGTCTGCTTTAGCAGGAAAGTAGGCAGTGGCTTAGGAGGCTCTAGCTGTGTTAGATGTAAGCAGGAATTATCAATTTGCCAAACGCGCTCCTTTATCTTATTGAATGTGTGAGAACCAATTTTTGGCTTACAAGGAGAAGACTTCCAGGATGAAAAGCGACTCGAAAGAAGCTGCTGGGCCTTTAACTTTCTCCTTAAACTTGTTTATCAAGAGAAGAGCTGCTGCTTCATTTCTAACGGAGTGAAACTTGCCTGCAGGATCTGCCCACTATTGGTTTTATCATTACAGCTAGGCTTTCATGCCGGAATGCATGAATATAAATTTCATAGAGTTGTACGTTTGGTTTTTTAATTTCTGTTTTCATTACTAATTCAGTTTTCTGACCGAATTTATAAAAGACTTGGCTTGAGCAGGACCTAGGGGTCTGGTTCATTATCCTTATATGGAGCCAACATTTTTGTTTTGGGAACGCACTAAAAAGGAACTTGTTCTTAACAGCACTGTGTCTGTTCGTGTAAGTTGTCATTTGTAAGCTTATGCGTGCTGACGCTGCGAATCGCCTCATTTTAAGTGCACAGGAGGTACCCACGAAGCGAATTCAATCATTTACGGTGCTAGCTGTTTAGCTACTACTTTACAGTTAATTAAAGGATGAATATAGAAATGGCCTTCTTTGCTGGTTTTGCTAGATCTCTGTCAGCATCATTTGAAAAGTGAACAATATAGATTTATAGAAGTTGTCTTCACACGCCTAGGTATCACTGGAACTTAACTTTACTGGGTTAGGTACTAACTCGGGGAAAAATGTCAGAATACACGTAAATGGCTATCGGTCATGCAGGGAGCCCGAAGGGTATAGAGTACCTTAGTAACTGGTCTTAGGCAAAGCATTTTTAACTGCCTATCATCCCTTTTCTAATGGCCGCTGTCATCGCTTAACACCATCCCATTTTAAAATTCCTGCGCTGATGACACAAAACTCTAACTGAGTTTTGACCGCTCTCCTAATAATTTCGCAGTATCGTACTCACAAAAATTCTGTTACAGCCTTCATCGGCCGAGATTTTCACACAAAAAAAGATGACCAATCTAAGATTAACTCTGACATACCAACCTAAAAGGTAGAAAGAATCCTAAAATAATCCTTAAGCTAGAAGACGCTACACGGAAGATTGGCTTAGCTAAAATAACTCAGTTGACACGTCAAGATAATTTGTTAGTGCTGTTTGCATGCAATGCACTCGTAATCGTTACTCGTCATAAGTGGGGCAAGTGTATACATTAGCAGCACGTTTTCCATGCATTCCTCCCCGCACTAGAGAGTGGCCTCGGGCGACTCCTAGCCTGGAGTGGACCTTTACTTGGTTTCTCCGTAACACCTTCGGGTATTCTGCTGCTATCTTCGCTGTGACTATTTATGAGCTGTCCTCGGATATGCTACACAAAACAGGATCTGCTTAGCATAAGGTGCGATGTCGCCATTAGTCAATTCCTACCGGTGGGCCTTCTCCAGCGGGTCAGTGAGAACCTTCCTGCATCCTGCGTCAGCCCTATCAACAGCTCGGCTATCAAACCTACGACTCGTAAGCTTAACGTGCTGAATAGTATTTGTTGCGGTAGTAGCCCACCCGCCGTAGCCCAGCGTGTTGTGAAATGTCATCTGACGGCCGTTACCAAGGTCCAATTCAAATTCGAAGGGCCCGCGTCCGCCGGGCCGGACGCAAACGGAGGAGAATACAAGCCACTTCATCACCGTCGCCGAGTTGTAGGAAGCCTCTTAAACTCCGCTCACTAAATGTCCGCTCGCTAAAAACCAAGGGGTTACTTATCCACGATCAGGTGGTCCAGGAGAAGCTAGATGCATTTCTGCTTACCGAAACTTGGATAACGCCTTGTTCCAGTAGCTGTATTTTTGAGACCACTGCACCCGGTATGTCATTTTATCAGTCCATGCGTCCTGACAAGGTTGGTGGTGGGGTTGCGATTGTTGTTGAATAGTTTGGCTATAAAATGTGCAGTTTTTCGCACGGGCCATCGTTTGAATTGGTTGCTACCAGGTCGTCATCAAAGACATTGCCTCTCACTGTTGTGATATACCGGCCTCCTGCTGGCTGTCTAAACTTGTTTATAGAGAATTTTTCAGAGTTCCTCGCCAAAATATTAGTGCGTGACAGGCCGCTACTGATTGTAGGAGACTTCAATATTAACGTTGACAACCCTAGCAACAGCCAGGTCAGCACATTCCTTGACTGTCTGGAGAATTTTGGTTTGGCCCAACACGTTAATCATAGCACCCACATCAGTGGCCGCAATCTAGATCTCGTGATCACTAAGGATGTCCTCCCCACTGATCTTGTGGTGTGCCCACTAAATCTCTCAGACCATTGTTTGGTCTCGTTTACTGTTCCTGCTCCCTTGTACGTAAAGGATAATGTTGAACTTGTCATGCGACGTAACTTACAAAGCATTGACATAGACAAGTTTTTTTAAATCTGTTTGTGATGCAGGTCTTCTTGATATGCATTCAGACCCGACCGGTAGCCTCGATACCCTCACTGATGCTATGAACATAACACTCAGAGGAGTGCTCTTGACAGGCATGCTCCCGTTCGCTCTATCCGCGTTTGAAGTCGTGGAGATTCCTTTCAATTTACAAAAAACTCCTAAGGATGCGCCTTGTTAAGCTCAGGCTTGAACGTCGTTTTAAAAAAAATTGGGGTCTGATGCAGATCTAGTCTATTACAAAGACTTCCTTTGAGTTTACACCCGAAAGCTTAAAAACCAGGGCTTCTTTTTTCATTAGAAAGCTTAATTCCTGCCAGTCGGACACTAAACAGGTTTATAAGACAGTAAACCATTTACTGGCCAATGCTGAGAGGTCTGACTTCTCAGATATTAAGGACTCAGCCGAAAAGTTTTCAGCATTCTTTAATGAAAAAATTGTGCACATTCGTGCCTCTATTAAGCCCCCTTCGACTAAAGCAATCGCGGTTCCACAACCTGTGACCTTCATTACATGGTTCTCCGAGGTTTCTGCATGCGACGTGGCTACTCTAATAAAGTCAAGCAAAAAGAGCTCGTCTCCTAAAGAATCTATATCTTCATCTTTGTGGCCTTCACTGGCAGGCCAACTTAGCCCTGCCATAACCAAGGTTTTTAATACTTATTTGGGAAAAGGGGTCGTCTCCAAATCCTTCAAATCGGCAATCGTTAGACCAATTCTTAAAAAGCCTGGATTAGACACAAAGGTCCTAGGAGACTTTCGCCCAGTTTCCCTTCTTCCTGTCTTATCAAAGATTCTTAAAGTTTTTTTGCAAAGCAGCTGGTTGAACATATTGAAAATAATGGATTGTCAGAAGCATTTCAGAGTTCAAGAGGCAGCACTCCACTGAAACTGCTCTCCTCCGTGTAAGCAATGACATTCTGCGTGGCAACGAAGGCGGGAATATTACTGACCTAGCTCTAATACATCTGTCTGTTGCCTTCGACACCATTGATCACGAAGTTATGCTCAAACGATTGAGAACAACGATCGGTCTGGCAGACGAAGCACTGGCGTAGTTTAAGTCATACTTGTCTGATCGTGTTCAATCCATGTCGTGTGGGGGTCAGGTCCCACACACGAGAAGGGTCACATGGGGAGTCCCTCAAGGGTCTGTACTCGGTCCCTTGCTGTTCGCCATTTATACACAACCTCTGGGAAAAGTGATTAAGGCCCATGGACTAGGATATCACTTTTTTGCTGACGATACCCAGTTGTATTCGTCAGTCAAACCGTCGGAATTTGCTGCGGCAACTGCGAAACTGAATGCTTGCCTTGCCGATATTCGATCCTGGATGTCGGAAAACTTCTGAAATTAAATATTGATAAAACCGAACTGCTGCTCATAGGACACCCTAAGCGTGTGGCTGGACTAACAGGCTTTGGTATTCTAATAGGTGGTGCCATTGTGCGACCTTCACCACGTGCTCCTAATCTAGGTATCGTGTTCGACAGCTGCCTCAATTTCAAAAGCTCCATTCAGAAGACTGCCTCTACATCTAGCCATCACATCCGATCCCTATCCAAGATTAGGAGCTGTCTCCCACAGTGGCTTGTAGAAAAAATTAACTAGCTGTTTAGTTCTGTCTCGGTATGATTATTGTATTTCCCTTTTGGCTGGGCTGCCAAAGAAAGCTATTACCCCACTGCAGTGGACAATGAATATGGCCGCAAGGCTAGTCTTGCAGTCCCAGCAGTTTGAGCACGTGTCTCCTTTGCTGAAAGAGCTAGGATGGTTGCCGGTTGAGCAACGGATACACAGCAAAGTTCTTACGCTGACCCACAAGGCCCGCCACGGCTTGGCTCCTTCGTACCTAGCTGAACTGCTGCATCACTTTCAGCCTGTTCGCGCCCCCAGGTCCTGTATGGAGAATGGATTAGCTGTCCCATTCCTCCTCTTAAAGACCGTTAGCGACAGAAGCTTTAACTCTGCAAATCCTAGTCTGTAGAGCTTGCTTCCAAAATTCTTAGGCAACGACAACTACTCTCCTAATGCCGACTATGGCACATCCTTTCCAGCGGTCCTGAGCTGCTACTTCTATGCTACTCAGTACCTCAACTGGTCTCCTGACTCTGCTATGCTTCCCACTTTTTCTTTGTGGCATGAGACGACGTCTGCTGGCTACCGAATGCGTACCGATAGCTGCTGAGGCTGTCAGTGAGCTATACAAAATTCTCTTGCGTAACAGCTACATGGTCTTTATGACTTTATGGTGTTACAGACGGAGATACATTACATTGCATTTACATTACATTACAGTACATGACATTCCATGACATTCCATGACATTACATGACATTACATGACATTACATTACATTACATTACATGTTTCTGACATCACAACAGTTTTTCGGCAGGTGGTTTCCCTAATCAGAATTTATATAGAATATAATAGGCTTCGCTTCAGATGTCTGAGCAGGATCTTTCATAACATAGCTAGCGGAGTTTTAGTTATCTACAAAATATTGACCTCACTCAAAGAGGTCAGCCACCAACGAGTCTGACATGAGCTGGTGGTTGCTCTCGCCTTCTAATTCGTTAGCTTATGGAAGTTACAGCCTTTTAATATAACACTCCTTAACCCATGAAGTTGCTAATGCCTTCTAAACTGTATAGCTGCATTCAAGTTAAAATATGCTAATATCGCTGATCAGTTTTGCGAAGCCAAAGAAGAACCTTGGTGGCCATCAGTCCAGCTTGAAGCAGGCAATACAGGGTTGCCTAATGCAGAAGTTTAACCTACGGCCAGTGTCATGATGTAAGAGCTCCTTACCACCACGGTAATATCCGTAGGCTAAACTTATAAGATAAAATGATAAAACCTTTTTACAAATATTGGCAGTGAAGGCTCAAATTTTCCGGTTCTGTTTTTTAATTGAATAAAATTAAAAGGCTACTTAATTTAGGAATTTCATAAGTGTAAAAATTTCACATGAAAGCTTTGTTTTTTTTACATATGCAAAATGATGTTATCTCAACTGACCCATTCAGTTTATTACATGGTGAAAATTCATTGTTTAGCATTTTTCAGATTATATTTACTGTTATCTGAGTTTTTGTAGACATTAAAAACTGCTTTTTAACATTAATCTTTTAAAACTTTGTGAGAACCTGTGGTCTATTCAGATTTAGTCTTGGAGATTATGTAGTCATTATAAATAGCACAAGTGTGTGTGTGTACTTTCGCTTTTGCTGCAGTCAATGCTAATTTAGGTTCAGTAAAAGTTGAAGGAGCAAGGCTTACGTATGTAATTAAATACTGCGGTAAAGTGCATAATCTATAAATGTTTCACAGAGATCCAAGCAATAAGGTGATCTTCGCATATAAAGGACCTGCTTATTTTTTATCATACTTCAGATCGAGCTCCAATGTCAAAAATCGGCTTGATAATTACACTGAATGGTTCAATCCACATTGCTGACGTTTCTACCAGGAAAAGACAGCTGTCAATGCCAGTTCCTCAGTCAGTCCTCCTCAACTCAAACAATTATTGTATGACAGTAGCAACTACTAGCAATGTGACCCAGCCGATATCCTGCAGTGGCCTCGGCACTTCAATTTGTGAAAAAACTTGCAACCAGAAAACCGGTAAGATAGCATGATGGTAAGATAGCATGTTCAACTTTATATAAAAGCAGAAAGTGCCTGTATAAATAATATTTTCAAAAGTAATTGATTGCCAGTATTGAGGGTCTTCACACCAAATTTTCGGATTTAAAAATTTGAAATTATACCACGTTTAGAACCGTGCTGCAACATTAATAAAAAAGACATGCCTGACATTGTAATTTAGTACGGCAACCATGTTGCAGTGGTTAATTTGACATTTGCCTCCAATACGAGCTTGCTGACGTGCAACTACACGTCCAAGACGGCCAAGTCGGTTTATTGGTTAAGAAATGGAGCCTACTTTCAGGAAAATGAAAGCAATGCAAGTAATTGTAGCTTTGCTGTCATCGCTAAAGCACCACTTGCCACCTACAGATGCGGTGTTATTGATGACCAGGATCGAAAACAAATAATATGGTCAAACGATGTCATAGCTGACAACTCAAAAGGTCAGTGCCTTCACTCTGCCGACATACGTTTTTATATTAAGGTCATGTTAAGTAAATACATAAATAAGTAAATATATATTCTGTACGTTGCAGCTTCTAAGGTTTCGTACCGAGCAATCATTTATTTCAATATGGAATATGATAATGCTTTACTACAATACGCACTTTTCGATTGGAAGATAGATGGTTCAGAGCCTGTTATCATTCAGTGGGTCCACACATTTCATCAAATACTCGCCGAGACGCTCTGCAGCGTCTCAGTTACCAGTGCCAAGTAAGCAACTGAAGACAAGCGATCACGATCCTGGTGTCTTAACCAGTAACCGAAACACAACATTGTTTAGTGTTGCAGCGATATGTTTTTTCCTCGTCGTGCGATTGCAGCCGTGCTCTGTCCGAAGACTTTGTCCTTGGTTGCTACTAAGTGGGATCTCCCGATCCATAGAGTCCAAATTCCTTTAAATTCAATATCAATTTGTTACTTCAGCTAGTCAGCACATTAAAAGGTTTGCTAAGAATCATTGCACCATGCAAGTTCATGATTCAACTATATATCTCTTAGAAAAGCATACAGATTTACGATGATGCAGATAGTTTCGCTGGATTTAAAGCAGTTCTCGAGATTTGCTATCCAAATTAGAACTAGGATCACTTCGAACAGCTTTTGAAGCTCTGAGCCATACTTATATGCACTTCTCTTTTGCACCTGCCTAATGGCTCAGGTCATTGTTCGTACAATTTGCATACTATTTAAATATTCAATTTTGATAGAAGTTCAGTAGATCCTGCATTTATTGCACGATAAATAAATTACTTATATAATGCTAAACAAGTTTTATGAATTACATGAATATACTTTATACCAGTCATTTTCACTTAATTTTAATATTAGAGCCTACTAGCCTATAAAGGTGCTTTGGAGGAAAACAGTGATCCACCAACGAACCTGAATAAACACTTTGTTCGTGGTTAACACTCTCTCAAAGTTCTTGAGGAATTGTTAGAATCCAACCCTTTCACGCAGCATATGGTACGGGAAAGGATTGTATACCTCCGATCTCTACATGTCCCAAATCGATTGCATTTGCCGATACTACGAGATAGCACAGTGTAAAGGTATTTACTGCAATTTCGCATCATAGGCGAATACGTAGCTCAAGGATTTCTATTGTGCCGTATCCATTTTAAGTAGGCATAAAGTGAACTTCATCTTCGTATCGAGCCTTGAAAGCCTTGACTTTTACTTATCAAATCAATCCTAAAGATCCTCGATTGATCTGTCGATCAATCAATCATTGCAATCTAATTGATGAATTTGTAGTGTTGCTACCTTTGATAGCTTCTTTTCATTTGCTCTATTCCTCTTTTAGAGGCAGCCTAAAAGGCGGCACGATGCTCTGTCTACTGCTGGAATGCGAAAATTCTGGTAACCAGTCTGAAATTTCCTTTCTCAGCCAAGTTGTGGCGGCTGGTGTGGATAAAACAAACGCAAGGTCAACCATAAGGGGCAATGACGTTGTGCTGTTGGATTCGTGTAAGAATTCATCTTACGATGTTTTACCTGTATTTTGTAACATTTTACTGTTAATTAAAAACTAACATTTTTCTTTAGCCGTATGGGTGAAGTTTAACACGAATGAATTTAAGCCATATATGGGTTATTAAACCGAAGGAAACGTAAGTAAAATAATCTACTTTTTATGATAGCACAATTTTAGCTAACAAAGTAGTAGATTAAGTAATTAAATTCCAAAGAGTTAATAATTAAAATGTTCTCGTTAATTTGTGCCATGCATATTTGATTTGCACAGAGTTTTTAAATGTTTCTTTTTTTAAAGACAATTTTTTCATTTTAATAATTAGCAGTACAAATAATAATAATACTGCACTTGATAAAGCGCCCTCAGAGCACTTAATCTCTTTCTAGGCGCTTTAAATTTGCTGCAAAGTGATATGCAATTGAATAGTAAGTAAAGTCATGCTTGAAAAACAGACAAAGTGAATAATATGGTTAGGGGTGACATGCACAGGGTCAGCATGCAAATGTGGTTAGTGGCAGCATGCACAGTGTCAGCAAGCATAATTACATCAAGGACGAATCACAGGGACCCACTAAATGCTTCCTAAATAGGTGTGTTTTTAAGTTTTTTTTAAATGTGGTCAGGTCATGGGATGTTCTGATGCAGGTCGGGAGGGAGTTCCAGGCTTTGGGAGCATACGAGCTGAATGCAAGGTCTCCGAAGGATTTAAGGTTTGTACGAGGTATTTCCAGACTGTTGGATTCCAAAAAGCGGGTGGTACGATGCTTGGCCTGATGGGGTAGTATATCTGAAAGATAGGCTGGAGCCATAGAATGAAGAGACCTAAAAGTGAGCGACAAAACCTTGAAGTCAATCCGTTGCTTGACTGGTAGCCAGTGCAGGTCGGCGAGAAGTGGAGTAATGTGGCAACTGCGACGTTCACGACAGACAAGCATAGCTGCAGAGTTTTGAACTTGCTCCAATCGCCTGATCGCACATGCAGGTAGGCCAGTAAGCAGTGAGTTGCAGAAGTCGCGACGGGATGTCACGAATGCACGGACCAACTTGGACGTGGTATCCTTATCTAAACAAGCCCGAATTTTAGCAATGTTATGAAGCTGAAAATAGGCAGATTCGACTGTGGAGCTGATGTGGTCGTCTAATGAGAGGTCGCTTTGGAATATGACACCTAGCAGTGAACTTGAGCTTAAATATTTTTTACAACTGTGGAGTGCTCACTACTAGTGATTCTATCAAAATATTGGTGAAATGCCACAGCCTTAATTAAATGTGCTGGAGGCTAAATCTGTCTCAAAATATTTTGTATCTGTCTTTATGCTATAGTTTATACCTAGGATTTGAATTAAAAAGACAATTTAAAGAACTTGCAAATCTCATAAAGACCTTTCAGACAACGGTTGTGCTTTGAAGGCAGCTGACGAGAAGACAATGTAAGAAGAAAACTAGCAATTGCAGTTCTTCAAATGGACTACTAAGGAAACTATTAGGATAGATATAATGAGCACTGAACGAACACATACGTTGACAGTACATATTAAGATCCTTATTCGGAATACAGGTTTACATTAGACACTAAAGACTAGGAATGGGGGACCTCTGGGATTCCATCATGCTAAAGACAGTGATAAGCCAGCTGGTCATGTTATTGCCCTGGACGACCGAGATCGTGGGTGCAAATTCTGCATTGGGATGATTGCCAAGTGCAAGCACTAGTGCTAGTCGTTGAGGCGATTCTGCCTCAATACAAATAAGACCCATAAATCAACGAATAATATTCCTATTCTGGCAGTGAGAGTAGACATGGTTCTCTATGAGTTGATTATCCTTACAGAGACCACTGGTTCTGTGATTTCTGCTTGGAAAGCACAGAAGCTGACCCGAAAGCCCGACATCTGACCAGGAGTTTTCGCTCTCGAGCCCTGCTGCCCAACATTGCAGTGGAGCGAGCCGCAGCCTTATTTGCTCCCATCCTGTCTCTGTCTCCCGCCATCCTCATTGCTCTCCAGATTTGTCCACTGCACTCCCCTTTTTTTTCCAATGCTCCCACACCGTCCCGTGCAGGCATGTAGTACAAGAGCATACTGAAGGAGCCAGGACTTGGATTCGAAATATAACAAATAAATTATTTTCAATACCCTAAGTTTGAAGAATACATATTAGTAACTATGATTGAGACACAGGTTTCTACCAGTTTACACTGGACTGAAAGGCTCCAGGTACCAAGCCCTCATTTATCTCAGATTTTTCAGATCTCACTTTGAGTCTGTGTGTTTGAAATCAATCTTTCCTCATTATGGGTGATTTCAGCAATCATTTTGATAACTTATCTGACGCCTTTAGCACCAAATTGTGTGCGCTGACTGACCCATCATCTCTAGTGTCTACTCAAATCAAGGGAAACATTTCTAATAACACTGCTCTTTGTCATCACCAATTATTACCCAATCCTGCTCGTCTGACCATATGCAGATCTCATTCAGTCTACAATGTGTGCCATCCTTACCTAAAATTACCTGAGAACCTCGAAACCATAAGACCCATGACTTCAGATAAGGATACCATGTCTAAGTTGGTCCATGAATTTGTGACATCCCATCTTGACTTCTGTAACTCACTGCTTGCTGGCCTACCGGCATGTGCAATCAGGCAATTACAGCTGGTGCAAAACTCGGCAGCTAGGCTTCTCTGTCGTGAGCTTCGCAGTTGCCACACCACACCACTTCTTGCCGACGTGCACTGGCTACCAGTCAAGCAACGGATCGACTTCAAAGTTTTGTCACTCAATTTTAGGTCACTTCATTCTTCGGCTCCAGCCTATCTCTCCGATCTACTCCCCCACCAGGCCAAGCATTGTTCCACCTGCTTTTCGGAATCCGAAAGTTTAGCACTACCTGGTAAAAACCTCAAATCCTTTGGAGACCATGCATTTAGTTCGTTCGCTCCCAAAGCCTGGAACTTCCTCCCGACTTGGGTCACAGCATCCCCTGACTTGACCACATGTAAAAAGAACTTAAAAACACACCTATTTAGGTCAGCATTTAGTGGGTCCCCGAGATTCGTCCTTCATGTGCTTATGCATGCTGACACTGTGCATGCTGCCACTAACCACATTTGCATGCTGACCCTATGCATGTTGCATGCTTTGCATGCTGACCCTGTGCATGCATAGCCACGTTGTTCATGTTGTTTATCAAGCATGCTATTACTCATCATTCAATCGCGTTTCTCTTTGCAGCAAATGTAAAGCACCTAGAAATAGATTGAGATCTATGAGGGTGCTTTATCAAGTGCATTATTATTATTAATATTATAGTACTGTCCGAGCGACAGTATCTGCTTCGCCTCTGCTGCTCAATCCTCCTTCCGACCTGTCATCGTTGGTAGATTGCTGCAAAGGGACACTAGCTGACATGCTCGACAAGTTTGCACCTCTGACTGAGCACACTGTCTGCTCTGGCCCAGACGGCCTTTGGTTTACCACAAACATTAAACTAGCTAGGTCTACTAAGTGAAAGCTTGAAAAAGCATACACAAGATCAGGACCGACTGTCCATCGATTGGCATATTAGAGCTACTGCAGATCGTATCAATCGATCCTAGCGAAGGCCAAGTCTAACTTCTATAAAAACTGTGTTGAATCACAGATGCACAATCCCAAAATGCTGAAGTTGACCATCAACCAGCTCCTTTACCACTCCCAAATTAGCTAATTACCAAATGCTCCATGTGATGTCCTGGCTGATAGCTTCTCTAGATTCTTTGTCAACAAGCTAGACAAGATCAGTGAGTTCATCCCTAAGATGGCAGAATCCTCCCTGGAATGCTGTCCCTCAATTTCATGCAGCATCTCAATGTCTACATTTAAGCAGGTCACTAATGACCTCGTCCTGAAGTTCATATCTCAATCAAAGAAGAAAACGAGTCCTTTGGACCCTATTCTCACTATCCTGGTTCTGCAATACATTGATCTGCTGCTGCCATGCACAACGAACATAATAAATATGTGATCAGCCTCGGGTCGTCCAAGTACCTTTGAAAAAGGCTGTTGTCAGGCCAATACTCAAGAAAGCAACACTAAACTAACAGAACTTGAGCAACTTCCGTCTAGTCTCCCTTTTACTGCTTCTATCGAAGACACTGGAACGATTCATGGCAAACCAGCTGATCTTATATATTGAAACTTCAAACCTTACAAGTAAGTTCTAGTCTGGTTTCTTAGCGAATCACTTAAAAAAAGTCAGCATTGCTTTGAGTATATAACGACCTATTGAGGAATGCAAACTTAGCAGAGAATTTCTGCTTGTTTTGCTCGATCATTCAGCAAGTTTTGATACTATTGATCGCCACGTCCTCCTTGAGCGCCTTTCACCTCGCTTGGGCATCACCTGCACTGCATTGCAATGATAAAGTTAATATCTTTGTGGTAGAATCCAGAGTATTAATTTGAATAGATAGAGATCATCTGAGGAACCTTTGAAATAGGGGTTACCTCAGGGATCTGTACTTGATACTGTTCTTTTTACGGTGCATACTCTTCCTCTTGCCGATCTAATTGCCAGGCATAACCTAGGATTCACTTCTATGCAGATAACACTCAGTTGTACTTTTGCTTTGATCTCTTGCATCCACCACCCTGTCTAATTCTCTCAACTCCTTTTCTTAAATTAAAAGATGATAAAAACAACTTAATAGTTATGGGCAAACCAAGTGTCATTCAGTCACTGAAAAGTCTAATCTGCTCAAATGCTAAATCTAAATCTAAAATGCTCAAAATCGGTTCTGCCAGGATATCTCCTTTTGGATCTGCACGAAATCAAGGTGTCACTTTCAATAGTGACCTTTCATTAGACGACCATGTCAGCTCGAAAGTAAAGTGTTCCTATTTTTAGCTACCTAGCATTGCTGAAATTCGGGCTCGATTAGACAGGGATACCACATCTTAATTGGTCCTTGCATTTGTTAATCCCGTCTTGACTTCTGTAACTCACTGCTGGCTGTCCCAACGGTATGTGTACTTTGGTGTTTAAAGCTGGTGAAAAACTCTGCAGCAAGGCTTGTTGGTCGTGAGTGTGCTAGTTGCCACATCACACCACTTTTCGACAACCTGCACTGGCTTTCTGTCAAGCAATGCATCGACTTCAAGGTTTAGTCGCTCACTTTTAGGTCACTTCATTCTTTGGCTCCAGCTTATCTCTCAGATCCCTAATATCTGTCACTCACTTTATTCTCCCTTTTTTGGTTCCAGACTATCTATCAGATATACTCTTCCACGAAGCTATGCATTGTACCACTCACTTTTCGGAATCTAACCGTTTATCCATATCTTGTTAAAATCTCAATTTTCTTGGCGACAGTGCCTTTAATTCGTATGCTCCCAATACATTGAACTCACCCCCGAATTGCGCCACGACATCTCCTGATTTTTCCAATTTTAAAAAGAAACTAAAAACGCATCTATTGATCACAATATTCAATGGTTCTACGTGATTCACCTTTTATTTGCTTATGTGTGCTGACACTGTGCATGCAGCCACTAACCAGACTTGCATGCCGACCCTAGGCATGTCACCTCTGACCATGTTATTCTTGTTGTTTATTGAGGAGGATACCACTAACCATTTGATCGTGTTTCCTTTGTAGCACATGCAAAGTGCCTAGAAAGAGGTTAACTTCTCTGAAGGTGTATACAAAATGCTTTATTATTGTTATTGCTATTGGCTTCAAATGGTTAACAGGCCATACAGGTCGAGTCCCATGTACTGTCAGAATGCACGAGTGTGTTTAAACTCAATAAGTTCAGGGAGGAGTAAGTAAGTTTGTCTGGAGTGTGAAAAAATAGTCTACTTGTCACTTACTGGCTCTGACAAGCAGGTAGTGCCTTAATTAGTGTACATTGTGATGCGGCCTTACTTGAATTTATATTGTAAAGCAGATCGCACATAAAGACATCAATCAAACTTAAACGACACGGTTGGGTTGCACAGATTTTACTTGCCAATTTTGCACTGCAAATGTATCCATTAAACCTGATACTGCTCGACTACATAAAGTGCAATCAAATTATTTTTAATATTATAGCTAGCATTGAAAGTGAAACATTACATGTTTATGCAAGAAGCCAAGTTGACTGACCTATAACCAATTTTTAAAAGTAACCTATTCAAGGAGCAGTCGTTTTTAAACAGGAATGATGCATCTATCTGCTAACTGGTAATACTATGGCAGAGGCACTTGTCATCCAAAAAAAGTCCCATAAAAAGGTAATATTGCAATTGAGCTTACATGAGAAATAACATTTTTTTTCAAGGTGTTTCTGATTTTTGAAGCTGTATTAAGCTAACTTAAAGACCAAGCATAAGCTTAGTCGCTCTGTAAGCAAATACAACTGATTTGGTTAAGGCATCTTGTAAAAAATTTCTCAACATCTTTCGGGTCGGTAAAATGTTTAATTTATTTACCTGGCTATTTAAATGGTATTTTTAACTAGTAGCACAGGCTAGATTCATTTATTATTCTTAATTATTTCTGTGACGAAGTTTATGGTTAAACCATTTATTAATGTGTTCTTGCTTTTGCTTGACTTAGTGCTACAGTGTCCACTTTCTTCCCCTAGATTGTTAGTAGACAAGTAATGTGAAACAAATACTCATAAAATCAAGTTAAATTCAATCTTAGATTACCTACTTTCAGCAGTTTATTTATCCATTTAGGATTATATATAATTCATTTAGGATAGTCAAGCTATTTGAAATCTTCATGACGCCCACAGTATCCTCGTGTTTCCTGCGATTTTAGTTTACTGCCACAGTTCTTCTCTAAGAAATGCAACATTTGGAGCTATAAACTCTACAAGAACTTTGGCTGGTGAATGGGCCTTCGCAGAATTATGTGGGGTAAAAGGAAAGCTGTTCTGTTCAGGCAGAAATGGCTCAGGAGCACATTGGGACTACGTAAGTAAATTAGAATGTCAACACAGTGTACTATCGCCCAGTGCAGTGTTTGCTTAGTGTAAATAAATAAATTGTCAATAATGGCTGCATCATATTTAAGATCAAAGTTAATAGCCTAAGAGCTATCTCGAGCTTGTAGTCTTTCTTTACATTCAAAACTGCACACTCGGAATGCTAATTTTTCTTGCTTTGTTATTGCATTCTGACACTTTGCATGTTACCTCTAACCATGTTATAATTGTTGGCTTGAGCATGCTAAAATTAATCATTTGATCATGATTTATTTACAGCATATGCAAAGTGTTCATTATATTCTCAGGGGGTGCTATACAAATTTCAACGTTCATTCAGAGTTTCGATGACATGGGTAGTGAAATACTTGCAAGCCAAACTAGAAAAAACATTTCTGCAGTGCTATTCAATCAGAGCTAAAATCACATTTAAACTAATTTCACTTTGATTCGTAGAGTATCGGCCGAGTAATTGATTTTATAATGCGAAAGGCTTGACTTTATATTGAATTTATCAAGTCAAAAACGTACAAACCAACGAGCTGCAAACGTGTACATCAGTATATCAAGATACAGATAGTAGTTATTAAATCACACGTGATGCTGAGATTGGTAAATTTTCACTTTTTAGACACGTTGCTTTTTGATTTACTTTCTCGTTGGAGAAGATTTGCATTACTATTGTCTTCTGTGTGGAAATCGGTAAAGTTCTTAAGCCTATCTATAGTATGTTCGTCTTTGGAAGATAACCTAAGCAAATTTAAATCGTTGAATATAAATTGTTTATATTTTCTTGCAAGACACATATGCAGTTCTTTCACGCTGTTCGTGATTTCCACCTGGAAGAATAGTTAAAATTCTTCACGACGAGGGGTTAATAACAAACGTTTAAGACCACACGGGGTTGGTTATATATGGAGAGATGAGGTGCACCAAATTAAGAAGTTTGCAATTAAAAAATAAATTATTTTCTAAATAGAGGAGGGGTGTGAGAAAATACATACATGATGAGATATATCGAAGCAGCTAATCAAGTCTCAAGCTTTAGATCTGTTACAATATGGCCTGATTTTATGCAGCGATACGAATTAGCCATACGAAGCTGTGCATTTGCCGTTTAATGCTTATTTAAGTTAAACGCTTCAATACCCCTTGCAAGGAGAATGGCTGTTTAATTTTCTGCGAAAATCTCTTTAAGACTGAAGGAATTGTGCACTCCCACTGACAAAATAATTCGGATTTAAATAATTGTTGTGAAATTAAACTTACGGCAAGAGACCACTCGATACACTTTAAAACATGATTGAGAAAATGAAGATTTTTAATAAAAATAATAAATTTGCTATTGAGCCCTCGCACAATTCAATGTATTTCCGGACAATTTACACGTGCTGCAAAGGAAGCATTATTGAATGGTTAGTGATACATTTATTGACCAACTAAAACAGACATGGTGATAACGATAATAATTGCAAGAATACTAACAATAAATCCTTTGTCACGTTTTCACACTCTTTCATGCTAAAAAAGGAGCATGTTAACTGGGCAATCCAAGAAATGTCACAACGTCATTAAGAAGGGCGGTCCAGGCTTTGGGCACGTTCAAACTAATGGTAGGGTTTTTAAAGAATTGCAGTTATTACAGGCAGAGATGGAAAATGTAGGTCAGTAGAGCGGGTGATACGTTGCCTACACTGGTTGGCAAGAATATCGGAAAGGCGGGGACGGTACAGAAAAATAAAAAGACTTAAAAGTGAGTGATGAAACCATGAAGTCGATATGCTGCTTTTCGAAATGCCAGTTCAACTCGGTGAGCCGAAGAGTAATGTGGTCGTTGCAGTATTATCAGAGGAGCCTATCTGAAAAGGTTTTCTAAACCTGTACATTTTTGTTTTTTTTTACGAACCGGAAAACCCATGAAAGTGAGTAACTAATGTCAAAACGAGATGATACAAGTACACTAGCCAGTTTAGATCAAGGAAATCCCGGGCTAATTAGGTGCGACTAGTGCATGCTATGTATTTGATATAGTGAGACTGGCCTCCAGCTTATGTGATTATCCAGTACGGGTCACTGACCAAGAGGATACCCAGATTTCATGTAGATTTCATGTAGATGCAGCCAATGATATGTTAGCCAAACCAATTTTAATAGTTTTGTTTTCTCAATTTTCGGATGGGTTTCTGACAATAAGAAAACTTGAAGTGGTCTGTAAAACTGGACAGAAAACTTAAAAAGCGTCAAACTCAATAACGATATCTAGATCAATCACAAATCTATCTATAAATTCTCCCGCTGTGAGCGTCTTTCATGAATGGCAAGACGCAACATTTCAAGTTGCTAATTAGTGGTTGCTTGAAAAGTTTTGAAAGCTGATAAGCCTGTGACCAATTATGTTTTCATAGAACAGTTAATATTCAACAGGATTCCTGGATCATTTATGAATTATCTGCAGATGCCAGCTGCAATAATGAGAGTGCATCTCAAGCAATAAACCTAATCAATGAGGTAAGCGATATGCAAATTAGCATATGTATTGCCATCACAGTTCTATGTTATTTTTTAGTCTTGTAAATGCTTCTAGAGCATACATGAGCTAAGGACAGTAGAAAAGGTTCATACGATAGTGTTTTCTTTGCAGCAAATGTAAAGCGCCTAGAAAGAGATAGAGGTATCTGAGAGGGCTTTATCAAGTGCGTAATTATTCTACTTATACTACCAGTTTAATTTTTAATTGATCCACCACTGGAAAGCCCTTTTTGTTCCAGCAATAATGATACTTTCTACAAAACTAACAAGAGTTCGCGTGATATCTGAACGTCAGAGTCACGGTGAGCCGTATTAGCACACTAGTTAAGGTGGTTGCTTTTCATGATCTCGGCCCCCAGGTCGTTGGTTCGAATCCTGTTATGGGCGAACCTTCATCGCCACGGCAAGTGGTGGTGATAGCCGTAAAGGCTTTTCCGTTGATATACAAACAGAGGCTGTTAAATCAGCTAGTATTTTTATGGCTACCCTCACTAACCATTGAAGCTGCCTTGGCAATCCTAATTACAGTTCATATAAAAAAGCAAAAGTGGGTTGCTCATCAACAATAGGCAGCAGTGCACTAAAGTTGGTAGTAACCTGCTAAATAAAATAAATAAATAAAATTCATTTGTGTAGCGCCCTTGGCGGAAGAACCTCTGTATATGGGCTTCACGTATACATCAGTTCTCGAGTCCACGACCTCGGTAGTCACACGTGATCACCTCGACCTTGGTCATTTAAGGCTAGAACCTTAACCACCGGGCTAAGCAGAAGCCTAAATAGAAGCCTGGATATAGGTAACAAAATAAAACACGGGCAAGACGTCTATCTATCTACTTGATATAAGTTGTATTTGTCTTAGACTATAGTAAACGTTGTAGCGTTTTACGACCATGGTCAGGGGTTGGCGTCCTGCAGCGAGCCATTCATTGTTGCATACTTAAATGGAAGTTGCAAAGATCTTTTGCATTTATATAAATGTTGCTAATAAATTAGAGGACTTTTGCTAAAGATTAGTTTAATAAAATTCTGTTCCGCTTTAAAAAGTCAAGCTTATCGCAAGTCTCGACAATCCTCTTTACAAATATAGGAAACTATTCATTTTAACAATCCAGTTTCTTGGTAACAGCTGTATCAATTAGAATAAATCGAAAGTGAAGTATTTGAGATAGAGTCCGTCTGGGCATCCGGAAACGCAATTCGCCAAAGTCAAGCTAAAGCACAGCCCAGCCCTTTAGGATGTTTGTATTACTACTAGGACAGTATGACTAGGATGAGGGTCATATCAAAATAAAACGCAGTTATATAGGACTTACGACTTTAAAGTGTAGCTGAAATGTTTACCCCACTTGTGCGTTTAATTGTGAAGTATTGATGATACTGCTTTTGATCAGTGTACAATTTTAAATTGAAATGCTAAGATGATCTCTAAGTGGAATGGATAAAATAAAACCGCGAACAGAATAGTCAGTTCTAGTCATGATTTTCCGGTCGCTGAGTCATTGCAGCCTAATCTCTGCAAAGCGAAGAGCTGTATTAATTGTCTTTACTTTCTAAATTAATTTTGGCACGAAACTTTGCTATGAGACACTATTTCGGTATTTTTTCCCGTCATAATAGGCCTCCTTTAGCAGCCAAGTCCGGCTTGTCAAAACTCAGGGGTGAACTTATTAACAGGTTGCTAAGATTTGCAAAGCAAGTTGGAGTAACGAACAACTCATTCAGTACTACATTATTGCTCGTAATTAGTTGTGAATGTTTATGGTACTCATATACTTCTTTAGTAATGATCTTTAATGCACTTAGTTAAAAAAACACTCCTCAACTGGTTTTCAAATGTGCGTATGTACGTTGAAGTTTATTTGTGAAAATGAATTTTTAATAGTTTTACATAGAAATCAGCTGATAAGTTATTTATTTGCTTGCCTAACTAGTTGTTGCTTGCATGTTTGTACTTTGTTCTTGCGTCATTCAAGCGAGTAGAAATTCATATTCCCGAGCCAGTCTTTCGGTATGGTTGGTAATATGTCGTATTGGTTAGAAACCAGGGCAGTGAATCTCAGCCACGATTTGCTGGTCTGACAGTTTTTGCGGCTGAGTCTGTGAGATGCTATGCACTTACAAGCAGGTTCCGTAATTTTCAAATGTATCATTCTTTACCCACACAAGACAAGGGTGATAGTTCCGTTCAAATTATTCAATGATTTATTAAGGCAATTAAGGAATTTTCTTTAGTTTACTTAATGTTCCGACTGAATTCACGCCGTGCCAAAAATAAAACAATTGAAGGTAACCAAAATTGGGAGGGTAATTTGCATTCTAAATTAATATAGTACCGCCGAGTTATTTCACGATACAAATTTATAGTACGGTTTCTCTCTCTGGCTTCAGATGCCTTTCAACAGGTCGGTTGCCTCTTTTTAGGTAAAATCAGTGGTAAAGGAAGTTGAAACTTTGCTTATCCTAGGCTGGAACTAATTTAAAAAATTCTTAAGAAGAATTATATATCATAATATTCTGCTGACTGTAGCAATTTATTCCCAGACGCCGCATGATGTCATTTTATTATTTCTTTCTTCACGGAACGCTCTCTGAAGTCCGCAGATTTTCTTGTTTGACCTTATAGCAAGAGTTAAAGTTGTTTTTAGCCATACGATCAGCAGGTTTCTTGAAATTTAAAAGCTCTTTCCAGAGGTATATTTACAGGGTTTCTGCATTCACAGAATGAAATCGATGTCAATGGTAAACACACAGTAATGGCCAATAGTTGCCACAGATCAGTTGGGTTCATTCTATATAATTATTTCGAGGTAAACCAGTGCCTGCATTTTCTTGTTTAGTTTTTACATCGCTCTACAAATAATGAATTTAAAGTTCCCATTCGTCTAAGCGCCGCCTGCTAGCCAAATCTTAAGCTGTATCTTCACAACTACTCTTTATTAAGACTAATTGGCCCAAGCGGTTTTGTTTCAATGACAAGCCATTCAAATAAATATCTCGATAAAAAACACAAGCAATAGTGGAAGCTCTTGCCTAATTCTGTTGGTGATTGGACAACTTTAGCAGGTTTCACAGTGTATATGATAGGTTTCTTAACGTTCAAAACTCTTACTTTGAGATACCCTTGTTCCTGAGATCTTTTCGCGATGAATTAAACTTATTGTAAGTTCATAAAGCTTGTTATGATCTCTTAAGCAATGTAGTAAACTTTCTAAAATAATTAACTCATAGGTGGATTTGACTGTTTCTTTAAAAGTCAATATTGAAAACAGTAACAGTTTATTTAAAAAATGTTTTAGCGTGGTGAGAGTTGATATTGCTGGTATTTTATTTCGGCATATCACATTTGTATTTGCTTCGGGTCATAGAATGTCATTTCAAAGTCGGATAGCGTCACCGTCATCCAAAGTCTGTCAAGGATTTCCCAGACGGCTTCGAATTTTAACGAAGCTGATGTTGCTGCGGTAGCTAACATACTGAACAGATCTATTACCAATGCTCTAAATGGCTCATTCAATTCCGAGCTCGTGCAGGTAAGTATTTACTGTTAAATTTTAATGCTCACATTTTGCGAAAAGAAGAGTTATGGTCGTAGTAATTTTGTAAGCTTTTGATGAGTTTCTGTTTCATGAATTTTGAGTTTTAGTTACCTACGTACATTTTAACAGGTATCTTAGGAAATACCGTATCGACTCCTTAGCAGCTAAAAAAATATTATATTGGAGTAACTTGCTTCTTATTTCCCTTTCTCTTGCTGTTTGAACCAGATGAAGAACTACATCAGTTGCAACCAGATTTCTGGAGAAGCATAATAACTTAATAGTTTTAGCAGTGAATAAATCCTAATAGCTTGATGTTGATGCAATTCAAAAATGGAAAAGACAGGCTTTGAATAATATGCTCAGCCGCTCCGGAATTCCGTAAACTTACACGTCTTTTGCAAGAGTCTCGAATTGGCTAATAAATATAAATGAGATGAGTGCAAGCTTAATGCCTATCGTAAACTTTATACATAGCTTTAACGGCAGCATTGTTTCGGCATCTTGCAGTAAGCATGCGATGAGCATGAAGAATGCTCTTATTATCTTGCGATGCATTTTGGCGACAAGTAAATGCAAAATTAAGAATTTTAGCCAAAGCTTTAATCCAATATATCTGTAAACTGTATCTTCGGTTTGAATGAATCTCCCATCTTTCTTGTTGTTGGTTCGTGATGACAAAATAATCACGACCCCAGAGAAGCTCACTGTTACTTCGTTAGGGTGAACCCTATGTGGAAATAAAGTTAATAGATTTCATTTAATAAAGTAATTCTCGTTGCTCAGTTATGATAAGTCGCTTGACTTAACGAGCAACTTACAAATTGACGTGCTTGGTAGCTTAAACTCCCAAAGAGGCAACGCGCGCCGTAGCATATTTTTTGTTTCCACTTGTGAGCAGCTTATTTCTTAGCCGAGGGGTATTATGCTTTTTCAGTGCTCTCTTACGGGACCCTGACTTTGAGGCTTGGAACACCCTACAAATTGTAGACTGAATTGAATAATAATGTAATCTGTATTTGATGAGTAGAAGAAACTTGGTTCCCTAGAACTGGTCGGAAAACCAGATTTTAGACTTTAGCTTGTAAGTACAGGAATAAATTCAGTATGTGAGAGCGGCTTCAATAAAGTACACCGGAATTTCGACATCAATGCATTCTGAGGTTTCCTGAGATCCAAATATCAATCCATCTGGGCGACTATAAAGTTATGAATATATGGTCATTAAAAATCCACCAGCTGGAGCTTAGTTTATCGTATTTTCATTAGTTGTAATATAGTAGAAAGAATAATACAGCAGAATCGTACTATCAGTGTCCCTCTAACACAATGAGGGCTTGATTAAGTATTAATTTAAAATAGCCTTTTCATGGATACCACCTAAAATCTATGCTTTATAAATCATAACTTTGGGCTGAGATGCTGAAGGAATCGCAAACAGAAGAAGCAAGAAGAAAAACAAAATTAGATGATTTCCCTGAAGTGTAACTTATCTGTACTACAGAGGCTGTTTAGTTCTTAAGGCTCAACCATTAACCAAACATGGCTATAGGATTGACACGTTAGCTACAACGTAGCTGCGTTACTCAAAATGAATAGCTCACTAATGAAGAAAAAGGCTGAAGTGACTCTGGTTCCTTGTCCCGGAGAGAAGTGGCTCGCTTTTTAAGACCCTTGTCTGGGTTTTGCAGTGAAGTGGGTGGTCCTTTAGTATCCACAAAAAGCAGCAGTGATAGCCATTAATAATCTTCTACCGCAATATGAATATTTTTAAATAATCTAATAATAATGAAAAAATAGTGTAGCCGTGCTACAGAGAATGCTAGTATCCCAAGGCCAATACATCTTGGCAAACAGTTATTGGAATTTAAACGCTAGCTATGACGCAGCTCTGTCTGTGGCTCAAAAGTATTGATCGAGCAAAATGCCAAAGTCTGAGCAGGATAGGGTAACCGCTCAAGGGATTTAGCAAAAACGCTGTCCCTCAGAAAAACTAACCAAGCAGGTCTATGAATCCGCTCTTCATTGGTGCGACCACAAAGTTCCTACGGCAATCCTGCTCACTATTCCATGACGAACAAAGCGGAATGCGATCCACTGCAGGATTAAGAGGGAATGTCTGATAATGGTGGCTTGGCAGCTGGGGATATGAGAATATCTGATACATGAAATACTTCGCAGCCTCAGCTGAGCTGAGAGTCGGGAAATCTCATTAAACTTCAAGAGGGCTCAAAGACAGGAAAGCTTTCATAGCTGAGTGGGCAGGTATAGATTGAACATTGAAGTCAGAAAGAGAGAGAGAGAGAGAGAGAGAGAGAGAGAGAGAGGGAGAGAGAGAGAGAGAGAGAGAGAGAGAGAGAGAGAGAGAGAGAGAGAGAGAGAGAGAGAGAGAGAGAGAGAGAGAGAGAGAGAGAGAGAGAGAGGGAAGGAGAGAGAGAGAGAGAGAGAGAGAGAGAGAGAGAGAGAGAGAGAGAGAGAGAGAGAGAGAGAGAGAGAGAGAGAGAGAGGGAGAGAGAGAGAGAGAGAGAGAGAGAGAGAGAGAGAGAGAGAGAGAGAGAGAGAGAGAGAGAGAGAGAGAGAGAGAGAGAGAGATAAAGACCTGGCCTACTAGTAACTAATTGCTCTCGCTGGCATTGAGGTAGTACTAACTAAATTAATTTTAAGCAAAGCGTTCAATCGTATTTCCTGTACAGCAAATGTAAAGTGCTTAGAAACAAGATTAGGTTCACTGATAGCACCGTATTAAATGGTTTATTATTATTATTAATTATTATTTTTAAACAGTTGAAATGAGGGAAAGGCTTATTATGGCACAATAAAAAATGAGTAAAAATAAAATGATGTAGTTTCCGGAAATCTTTGGTCAAAAATGTCGTTTTAAATTTTAGAGACTCTCAGGCCTTGAATATCAGTGACCAGCAGGATGCGTCTAGTAATTAGTTTTAGCAGGTTTCAGCCGTCTGATATTCTGAAATATGAAATAAAACGGCGGACCAGGGAGCTGTCTTGCTTACTAGCTACATGTCTTTTAAATACCATTTATCAATATGATTTTCCAAATTGCATCACTAAACTTCCCAAATAGAATACGGCCAGATTATCTTTGGTTATGCCATTGTTTTTCTGTGTTTAAGATTCCTCAGGATATTGGTAGGATAATTTCAAAAACGGCAGCTATTGCTCAAAATATTTCGGCGACGACAAGCTCACAGTGAGTAAACTCTTGATCTTGCTTGCTGATATTGCTCACGCATAAGAAAACCGAATAACTAGTGCTAAAGCTGAGAATTTTCTGTTCTTACTCGAATCACATGCAGCTTTCGGAATAGTGTAGATTTGAATATATATTACCTGGAAAGACACAGGTGATAACGATAGCTAATTCCTCCCAGCATTAGAGAGCGGCCTCGGGAGACTCCTGGCGTGGGGCGGACCCTAAACTAATTTCTTCACGATACCTTCGGGTATTCCGCTGCTATCTTTGCTGTGACTATTTATGAGCTGTCCTCGGATATGCTTCACAAAACAAGACCTGCTTAGCGTAAGGTGCGATGTTGCCATTAGTCGATACCTACTGGTGGGCCGTCATCGGTGGATTAATGAGAACCTCTCTGAATCCTGCTTTCGCCCTATCAACAACTCGGCAATCAAACCAACGACCCGTAAGTTTAAAGCATTTATTAGCACTCGTTGCTGTAGTAGCTCACTTGCTGTGTCTCAGCCTGCTCTGAAACGTCAACCGGCGGCCGTTACTAAGGTCCAATTCAAATTCGAAGGGGTCGTGTCTGCCAGGCCAGCAAGAGGCAGACTTAATGCAAGCCACTTCATAGTTGCCACGAAGTTGTCGGTTAGCCCCGTAAATTCCGCCTAGTAAATATCCACTCGCTAACAATCTAGGGTTTATATATCAGCTATCAGATTGTCCAGGAGAAGCTAGATGCATTTCTTCTTACCGAAACTTGGATGACACCTTGTTCCAGTAGCTGTGTATCTGAGACCACTACACCCTTGTTCTCATTCTTTCAGTCCATCCGTTTTGACAAGGTTGGTGGTGAGGTTGCAATTGTTGTTCGTTAAACGTTTGGCTATAAGATGCACAGTTTTTCGCATTGGCCATCGCTTGAATCAGTTGCAACCAGGTCCTCATCAAAGACAGTGCCTCTCATTGTTGTGATACTCTGATACTGAGACCTCCTGATGGCTGTCTAAACTTGTTTATCGAGGAGTTTTCGGAGTTCATCTCTAAAAATATTTGGTGCGACATGCCATTACTCTGGAGACGTTGATCATACCACTCACGTCAGTGGCCATATAATTGATCTCGTGATCACTAGGATGTCTTCCCCACTGACCTTGTGGTGTGCCCACTGACACTCTCGGATCATTGTTTGGTCTCGTTTACTATTCCTGCTCCCTTGTACGTACTGGGTAACGTCGAACTTGTCAAATGACGTAACTTACAAAGCATTGACTTGGACATATTTTTGAAATCTGTCTGTGATGCAGGTACTTCTTGATCTGCATCCAGACTCGATCGACAGCTTCGACATTTTCACTTATGCAGTGAACCCGACATTCAGGAGTGCTCTTGAAAAGCGTGCTCCCGTTCTATCAATGTGCAGAGTCGTGGAGACTCCTTTCAATTTTCACAAAACGTCAAACGACGCGCCTGGTTAAGCGAAGACTTGAACGTCGTTTAAGGACATCGGGGTCTGATGCAGGTCTAGTCAATTTCTAAGACTGCATCCGAGTTTGCACCAGTTAGCTTAAAAAAGCCAGGGCTTCTTTTTCCCTAGAAAACTGAATTCCTGCCAGTAAGATCCAAAACAGATTTATAAGACAGTAAACCATTTACTGACAAATGCTCAGAGGTTTGACTCCCCAGATATTAAGGGCTCAGCCAAAAGGTTTCAGCCTTCTTTACTGAAGGAATTGTGCACATACGTGCCTCCATAAAGCCCCCCGAATAAAGCAGTTGCACAATCAAAACTTGCGAAGTTCCTTAAAAGGTTATCCAAGGTTTCTGCGTGGAATGTGATTACTTTAATATGGTATAGCAAAAAGAGCTCGTCTCCTGAATTCGCTTTACATCATCTCTACGATCCTCACTGGCAGACTAAATTAGCCGTGCCATAACAGAGATTTTTAATGCTTCATTGGTAAAAGTTATTGTAACCCAAGTCCTTCATATCGACTATCGTTAGACCCATACTTAAAAAGCCTGGATTACATACAGAGGTCCTTGCAAACTATCGCCCCGTTACACTTCTTCATTTCTTGTCGAATATTCTTTAAAAATGGTTGCTGAGCAGCTAGTTTAACAAATTGAAAAGAATAGAATGCCAGAAACACTTTAATCGAAGTTCAAGAGGCAGCACTCCAATGAAACTGCTCTCCTTTGTGTTAAAAATGACAATATACACGGCAAAGATTAGTGGAATATAACTGCCCAAGCACTACTGGATTTATCAGCTGCCTTTGACACCATTGGTCACGTTGTCCTACTTGAGCGGTTGAGTAACGATTGGTCTGACAGACGAGGCACTGGCGTGGTTTAATGGTACTTGTCATATCGTTTTCAATCCATGTCCTGTGGGGGTCAAGTCTCGCCCTAGAAACCGGTCACCTGTCGAGTCCCTCAAGGGTCCGTCCTCGGCCCTTTCTTTTATCTATTTATACTCAACCTCTCGGAAATATGAGTAAGGCCCAAGGAATAGGATATCACTTTTTTGCTGCCGATACTTAGCTGCATTTGTCATTCAAGCAATCGTAATCAGCTGCAGCAACAGATAAATTGAATGCTTGCCTTGCTGACATTCGATTCTGCATGTCGGAAAATTATTGAAACTAGATGACGATTAAACCGAACTGCTGCTCATACGGCACCCGACACATGTGGTTGGATTAAAAGGCTATACTCTTCTTATAGGTGATGCTTTTGTGCGAACATCCCTCGTCCTGGAAATTTAGGTGTCGTTTTTGACAGCTAAATTACTTTTAAAAGCTTCATTCTGAAGACTGCTTCTAAGCTTAGCCATCACGTCCAATTCCTAAATAAGATAAGGAGCTATATTTCATAGTGGCTTGCAAAAATAACTAGCTCCTTAATTTTGTATCGGCATGATTACTGGGAATTTCTTTTGGCTGGGCTTTCAAAAAGCAAGTAGGTCACTGCAAATGGCTATGAATATGACTATGATTATGGCAGCAAAGGCTAGTTTCCATGTCCCAGAGGTTTGACGACGTGTTTCCTTTGCTAAAAGAGCTAGGGTGGCTGCAGGTTGATCAACGGATACAGAGCTAAGTTCTTAAGCTGAACCACAAGGCCCGACACGGTTTGGCTCCTCCGTACCTAGCTGAAATGCTGCACCAGTTTCTCCCTCCTCACGCCCTCACGTCTTGTGTGGACAATAGATTATCCGTCGCATTCTTATGCTTACAAATCGTTAGCGACGGAAGCTTTTGCTCGGCAGGTAATAGACTGTGAAACTCGCTTCCACAAATCTTACACAGCCACAACTACTCTCCTGCTGATGACTATCACTCATCTTTTTTAGTGGCCCTGAGCTGCTACTTCCATCCTACTCACTACCTCAACAGCTGTTTGGACTCTGCTACTCTTCTCACTTTCTCTTTGGTGCGTGAGACATAGTCTGTTGGCTACCGAATGCGAACCGATAGCAGCTTAGGCTGTGAGTTCGCTATACAAAACTCTCCTGCGTAACACCCACACAGTCTTTGTGGCTTCACGGTGTTGCAGACAGAGATACATTACATTACATTAGGGCGGTAGGACAGTCGAAGAAGCAAGCTAACTGAGTAAGACTGCTGGCAAAGTAGAGCAATAAATTAGTATAAGCTAAAGGCTGATTACAGTCACTACCCTGCACACATTATCGATCTATTCCTCAAAAAAGTGGCAGCTTTGTCAACTATGTTTAATTGAAATCCAGGCCACTGGTTGGTAACATACGTTTACTGCTCAATGCTTGTAAGAGATTCCTCTCTATCTTTATGCTTTGGTGTTTTTATTGTGTCACATGATGAAATGAGAATACTTACAATATTATTCATTTATAGTCACTGCTGTGATGCCTCAAATTGTGTTTAGTTGAGTACATTTCATACGTATCGTTAGATTTTCTTCGCAGCTCACTCAATAGCCGGCAGCTAGCTTTTGTTTTCAATCGATGGAAGCATTGACAGCAGTCTATTGGCCAGGTTGTGAACAATCCGAATGAGTGATAGTTGATACGCGCTAGCAGAACAGTACTCATTTAGTTTGACAATCCTCGATCGAAATTAGTACATTCTGAACGAACATGAACGAGTGCTCTGCTCTTGCATTTAAGAGATTATTCTGCTTGTAGGAACTATTCTGTCATTCCGACTAAATCCCGAGTGACAGAATGCTTTTAAATGGTAGTCATATACGAAACAGGTTATTGTAGACTCATTTATGATAATACTTACTGTAGTAGTATTACATTGAGCAGTTTATATGTTTGAGTTTGGTCAACTTTTCTTGATTTGACTCTTAAGATATTGGCTAGAACCGAAATGTCCTTGACTTATGAATATGCTAAAGAGACTGTTCAGAATGCATGCATTACATGATCAAGGTAATTTTCTCAAATGGCTCACATTCAATAATACGTTTTCTCGTTATCAGTAGCAAAGAAAATACTACAGATAAAACGTCAATATAATAGCTTGCATTCATTTATTAATTGCAACTATATGACCGGAAGACCCAAGACAAACCACTTGACCGACCTTTCCTATAGCTAAAATGCCTACTGATTAAAATTTAAGGAGACCAATGAAAACACTTGCTGCCTATGAATAGCCAACATGCACAAAAAGTACATAGCTTTCGGTATATCTTGCACTGTTCAAAATTTTTTATTACGAACCACTCATTAGAAAAATCCAGCACTAGACCAGAAATAATTAAAAAACTTCTCGTAGTCTTCCCGCTACCTTTCTTGTCAAATGCACAGGGGCTAGTATCAATTGGATTGACGAACTAGCATTTAAAAGCAAACCTTAAACCTAGCAAGTAAATTGCACTTACTATTTAGTGCTTATCACTCCGCAGAACAAGAAAGTCAAGAACTATATAACGACCTTGCTAAGAGTTCTCACTTAGGTGGAGTTATCCTTTACTAGTTCAGCTTTTCGTCACGGCAGCTGTTGATACAATTGATCACCAAGTCGGCTCAAGTGTTTGTTTTGAATCTAGCTTTGACATATCGGGTGCAGTACCATAATAAAACAATTACATTAAAATCTTTCATCTTTAGCAGATTTCCATCAGATGTACTTGTCTTTTGATGACTTCATGCCTTCTGGTCCTTCACACAATCTCAACTTTCCTATCGTATGCATTGCTGACCTTTGCACTCGGATCACAGCATCCTTTTCAAATTTATTGGAGATAACTCCAAAAACTATTTATCTTACCATTTTCCTTATCAACGTAATTGGAACCCTAGATCGCTCTCTGCAGACGTTTGGAGGTCAGCACCAGATGGTGGGTCAACCAAACTCGTCTTGACTATAAAGTGGAGTACTTGCTCGTAAAGAGAAAGTAAAGTTTATATGAGTGCCTAAGCAAGATGGCGTGAAGCGGTTCTTCCTACCAACTTATCTCTTGTTTAATGCAGTGTTAAAGGAGCTTACTCTGACCAAGGTCAAGGTGAATGTCTTTGATGACCGAAGTCGTGGTTTCGAGCCACCTGGCATTTGTGATGCTCCTGAATAGAGAGTAAGTTCTCTCAGGACGATAAAATATATTTTTTATTTATCAATCTCTGTATGAAAGTCTGTAGAGAGGTTTTTTCGGTCAACCTATCTTTATTAGGGAGATGCCCCTAGTTCACTTCGTATATATATGAACCAGCCTCTTCAGGAGAACACCGGTAAGACAAAAGAATGTTAATATATCCCAAGATACCCTCTAGGAATAGAAGTAAGTCACCATGCAATCTCACTGGTTATCTAGCGTGTACCGCTGATCCCGCTTTATCCTAACAGAGGTGGAGGAGATGGATTTAACTAAAATTGCATTATTAGCAAGGAAAAAATTCTAAACCTGCGAGCCCATATCATGAGGATCTCTTTGATCTAGTTTAGAGTCTGCTTACAACCTTCACGAAGAGACATTGTGATTCCTGAATAGGTTAGAGAATTGTAAGAGGCATGTAGGCTTGCGAAGGAAGATCCCTGGGCCATGTAAACTCATTCAACTTTCATTGTTAATGCCAGTACCTTCTGATTTGCTCGTGCATTCGTTGAAGCAGGCAGCGTCCTTCCTAGCATCGGCGATTGCAAAACCAATGGTCTCAGAGCTTGACACGTTTCCAGTGCATGGGCTTAGGTTTGTATGTACAGATAGTAACATGCAATCACTAGATATGGCTTCTTCAGAGGAAGAAGTGCCAGATGAAATGTCACTACACTTATTTTTACAAAATTGTATCATTAAGAGCAATGAGAAAGTATACCTTTCATATTTATTGGATTGTGTTTGAATGCGACTTCAAGCAGTCTCGCTGATTCTTTGAGGGTTCAATCTGCAGCAAAATAAACAATAACTACAAGAGTAAGTACTGAGATTGGCTGAGTTCGATTGAAACAGTTCAGCTGAATGAAGTTTTCTGAACGCCGAGTATTACTTAATTGCGGAAGCTCAAAAGCTGAAGTATTTGTGCGCTTAGCTTAGGCCGACAGTTTTATCGTGCCTCTCAAGTACCCGGTAATCACAAGGACGACAAATCAGATAACATGTTATGCAGTTTCACGAAGAAGAATACTAATATTACAGTCGGTCCCCCCCGAATATTCCATTCTAAAAGCAAGCTGTGGATGTAAAGCCGCGGTGCATGGCTGCGGAAGCAGTTCCCTGATTATATCTTCTATGTCAAGGGGTGGAGGGAGAACTGAGGAAGCCAGACTAACTTTTAAGCAGAGCTGCAAGAAAAATTTATTGTATAGAGGTCTGAAATAGTTCATTTTTATTAGGGACAACATCATTGCCTAAAAAAATCAATGTCCTCTGTTTGCTTTCACGATTTACTGACTTAGCTGCAGCCTTTTGAATCCGTTTTTTCGTTGTTGACTCCATGATAGCACTCTAAAGTGTGCACAATAGCTATTGGCATGCTAAAATGCTTCCTTTCCTACCAGCAAAAGCACGGCCGTCTCCAGCACGTATTAAGTACAAAACGCCAAGTAAGTCAGCCGTCGAGTGAGGGTTCTTCTGCTCAAAAAAGTAATTTTTGGCCTCACATTAAATGTGTCAAGTAAATGGGAGTATCACTGATATAATTAAAATCACCAGTAATGAAAATTTCCGTAGCATTAAAGTTTTGAAAAAAATGGAAGCAGTGCCAAGAACTCCTTAAGCTGCCTATGAGAACACAAAGTAGTCGAAAAAATATTGAACGACGTTGGTGGCTCTTAATGGCATGCTGATATACTCTGTACACAAATCTGTGCTCTGAACTTACTAGTTTACTCACATTGCACGCCGAGGGTTGCACTTACCCGAAACTGCATTTACAGAAATTCACAGGTTGCCGAGAATGCAGTGGCAGACTGCTCGTGAAGGATACCCGAGGATTGCCGAGCTGGCTTGGTCGAGCGGTTTAGGTGCTCGGCCCGACCAAAGTCTGGCTGAGGTCGTGGGCTCTAGCCCCGATTCATATGTAAATCCTGAATAGAGACTAAGCTACCTTAAGGTGCTATTAAAAAGAATTATATATATATAGATATATATGTATGGATATATATACCAACTTGCCTAAAAATGACGTAGGTAGTGTAATGTACGCTCCGTCTGGTCATCGATAGAGGCAGGCGTAATGTTTGCACTTTCCGTTACAAGTTGCATTTATAAATATAAGCTTTCAAGCACACAGCAAACATAGTTTAGGCTCGAGTGTGTAAATAGTGACTAGCAAATTAGAAATTGTAAATTGCAATAGTAATTAGTAAATAGCTCTTTAAAGCCGAGGCTTACAGCCCTGCGTTTATATTCAAAATAACGGTTGCACGCATAGCTCAATCGCTAGCATCCTGAGACCGATAAGCTAGTGGCGGCTGCATCCGCTTTGGGTGAAATGTTTATTTTTTATGCGATGACAGAGGGGCTTTGGTCGCTAGCCCCGTATTTCGTAGCCACGCGAGCTTCAAGTGCCTCAGTCCGCTGGGAGCAGGAAATGGTTTACGAGTATCTCAGGGTAGAGTTGAAAACCTTTAGATAGGGCTCACGAGGCTTGCAAAGCACTTCTACTACAATTGCAAGCCAATTCTTACGAAGGAGGTTCTAGAGACGTCAGGCCTTGAAAATGCCCAGACAATTCCTCGATCAAAATATGAAGAGTGTAGGTAAATTGCGTTGACAGATATATCAAATTTACTCTTTACACAAGCTATAAGATAATTATACTTCTAATTCTGTGAGAATAATTGACCAACCACATTGTTGCTTGCAAGTCAATGTCGGCGGTAGTCTTCTTACAATCCTGTATTGCTTATTTATCTGACTCAGAACCTACCTAATTTTTCAGGACGCACGGACAATTATGTACACCTCTTCTGCAAATAGTGTTGCATTATTTAGTACCAAATCTCTTTCACTGAAACTTTGCAATTGTGCGAAAACGCAGATTGGTCAAATGATTTGTCAAGCGTAAGATGCACAATTATTATTTGCAGAATAACAGCCAGTCTTGAGAAATCTCTTCTTTGGCTTGCTCAGGGCTTATCAGCCGATGAAAGTACAGCCAATAAAGTCAACAAAAGTATTTTGACTTTCAACTCGGATAATTTGTCATTCTTGGTAATGTTCATTTTAGATTATGTCATGTGTGCTTCCGTTGCCACACTGCCTGTTATTAAATAGGCACTGGTATATCAAGACAAGCCATTATCTCCGCGTTATTGCATCTACAGGTTTTGCTAATGAACGTCCTTCTGTTTCTTAGAGTGGATAATTGGCTAATAGATTAAGGCTTTGCTATTGAAAAGCACAGTACTTCTGGTCCAGGAGTAAAATTTACGGGCTACCCTGTTGTTTTATACACAATGCATAGGTGGATCTCCATAGTACTACCGTTGGATTCGAGGTTGGAGTAAATACCAAATCTGATGCGAAATATTTCTTGAATCTTCTGGAAAGAGGAACTGCCATGCTCAATCAAAGAAGCAGTATGTTGACGCTGGATACCAACAATGCAAGTATGTTATGAACGCACGGTGTCATTATGTATACTTACCCATTTTGTCATAGGTTATTGGAAAGAGGTATAAGTTTCAGTTACGATTGTATTTTTGAATTTTTTCTCGAGTGGTATTATTTATTCTCTTCTAAATGTTATCCCATTAAAGAGCTCGTTGAGGTAATATATCAATTGTTTGCAACAAGGATTCAGCGTTTCGAAATATTTTATTTGGTGAACATAATTAATTTAAGTTGTTTGTGCTGCCAAAAAATATTTTACTTTATTTAAATTTTATGTATTCTACAGTAGGGTAAAAATATACCGAATGTATCGTTAGTAAACAGCATTCAACATTAGTAATTTGCACGCTTATAGGTTTATATTTTATTAAGCACTGTGATGGAGCCAATACTCATTATTAATACACTCGCATCGGTGAAATTAACGAGGAGATGTCGCTGACACATAAGCTGAATTTCACAAGCTGGTGCATTTAGCTAACACAAATTTAGTAAAATATCTATGCAATTACTAAGTTGACTTGGCAAAGCCCAACTAAATAAGTCGGGGACTGAAATTCACAGCAATGTCTTCGTAAGCCGCTGGTTAAAAAAATATTGTTATGAGCTTTTATAAGCTTTTATATTTTCCTCAACTTACATTAAAGAGAAAAAAATCCTGATGCAGGCTGGTTGCCTCTCGGCAGCCATTGCAAGTGAGTTAAAATATAATTTGAATTCTGACATTAGAAAGTGAGCTTTGAATATTTCTGCATTGTTTATTTGGATACACGTGAAGATTTATCTCTTAGTGATGTGTTTCGAAAATGCTGTGCCAATGTGAATATCAGCCTTCTGTGACTAGCTGGAGTGAACCCTTTTGCCTATAGCTTTAGAACTACCCAAAGTTTTCATAACCTATGACTCCGCAAAGCTCTTCAAAGGGAAAGCTGGCGAGAGGAAAGCGTCATCACGAATTCTCTCTGCACAGCTGGTGGAGTCTTCTGAACATCCGTATCGTCATGGCATTGTAGTGAATATGACGTTTAGAGACCTAGCACTGCAATATCAAGGAAGTGTGGTGAGTGATAATTTATCTGAGGCCTTGTAGGGTGTCGCTATAGAAGCTAAATCTGCAGTCCATGTAAAGCGGAATTGCAAGCTATTCTATTTTGTCTTGTACAGGAATACTTTTAAGTTGCTGCATATAATTCATTCAGATACCTGCATTTTTTCTCTTATTTTAATGACATCTTTCACGGTCACTACCGAAGTTCGTTTAGCATGTTAACAGACTTATTGAATTCTTATATAAAAATTATTAGCTGAATAATTTGATAGTGCTAACATTTGCAGGAAAATCAAACCTTTGCATGTGGATTTTGGAATTACTCAACTTCTGATTGGTCGGTCGAAGGTTGTAGCGTCATCTCACAGGACAACTACAGTATCTCGTGCCAGTGTAACCACCTTACAAACTTTGCAGCATTGTTGGTAAGTATGCCGTGTTGGCAACAATTGTTCTTCTGAATTTCGTTTATTGCAAGACTGTGACAAACATTTTCTGTCACTGCAGGCGGTGTCGACCCCAAAAAACCAACAAAAACATGATCTGGCCCTAAATGTAATATCATACGTTGGCCTTGGTATATCAATCATAGCCTTGGCAGCTGTAATCATTTCGTTCTTGGTGTTCAGGTGAGTTCAGTTCTAGCAGCCCGAAATTGCATAATTAAGAAAGTAGCTGCGACTTCAAAATTTCTGTATCACATTATACTATTAAAAACACATTTACCGCGATCTAGATTAGGACTTGCTTTATTTTATAATATTATTCACATTATTAGTAATCAGAAGACACTATTTTCTTCTAAATTAATGGCTGATTGGCAAAATTTCTTTTGGCTGACAGTGAATCCATCTAAAAAATGCTGGTTGCACGGATGAGCTTTTCTATAATAGGAATTACTTGCAGTGGTCATTTTGCAGCTTTAAACGGCACGATGTCAACTTTCAGGACACAATAGACTTTGTTCATCCCTAGAAAGGTATGGAACTTGAAACCGAGCTCATATTTAAAACAAGAAAATTTACTTTTGCCCTCTGGGCTACCCTTCAATATAGCAACTATTGATCCGATAATTCCAGTTCCAATGAGTCTAGTATAGTATCGAGTCATAGGGGCTTAGTGGCTTCAAAGAAAAGGTTTTTTTTGCGGCTTTAATTTTTAGAGGACTGAATATCCGTCGCCTTTGATTTATTATGCTACCGTCGGTAATAATTTAATTTTTCTAATTTACGAGTTCTATCTGTCATTTTGTATCAAAATTAATACTAATAAACTAATTACGGGTTTTTTTAAGTCAAAGAAAATATATTATGCAGGTAGACTACCTGAATTAGATCCACACATAGGATCACTACAATCATACGAAGTAGTTGAATAAAATAGAAGAGCTGTACATATAATAGTATCTCCACTAGTTTTAATTGCTGGAATTGAAAATTGTGCGATGATCAAGGCTTTCTTTGCCTTTGCTTTCCAAATGCTTCAAAGGTGGTAGACGCTTTGAGAACATGCAGAGTTTCTCCTATGCCCACAGCGACTGACTTTGCTGTTATTCCGATAGTTTAGCTTATACACTGATTTTCGATATAGTACTAAGGCACAGGCAGACACTTACTTAACTTCATGCGCCCTATTAGCAGGTATGTATGCAATATTAGAGTCGATTTGTGTCACCTGAAAATTTATAAAAGGAATAGTTTGGCACTTAAGAAGTAGCTAAGACGTGGTTTCTTACGTGAGTCATACGAAACAACTTTAGTCAGACGAAAAGTTTGATCTGTAAAGATTGATCAAGCATCTTTCACGATCAATCTCATGGGAATTATTGCTGTTCGACTTAAACAATTTACGCGATAATGAATCTTTTGGCATTTATCATAAACTCATTAGCTGCATTTTAAGACCTTCCGATGATCAATGTTATGTAGCTTCCTCTCTTCCCATAATTAGTGCATTGGGCGAGCTTTAATATATGCGGGGCTAGGATCTTGTTTCGGTTGCAGTACTTGAAATGGCCCATTTTATTACGGAAAATGGCTGTCTGTTCTTAGGTTCCCTGAAATCTCCGGCTGCACTAGAAAAATGAGCAGCTGCACTAGTTTGATTTTTAAAAGCAGGCAAACTAAACCTCCATTTGCTGCCAGTGCTAATACTAACAGCTTTCAAAAAGAGTTTTAGTTTAAGCTGCATAGTCAGACACTGTCACGCTAAGCTCAACTTGTTTTTTCTCCAAACGCCGTTATAATTAAGCAGATATTGAAGATTATCAAATGGAGATGTTTTATGGCATTCCCACTTTGAAAAAACTTATCAATAAAGTATGCAGGCCACCCATACATTCTCACAGTGCCTATAGAGTTTCCGTTTGTATCGGCAAGTTGGCAACTTGGTCTAAGACAGTCGGTAACTTGGTCTAAGACAAGATCCACACCTTGTCAGTGAATGGTTTGGAATTTTTCCTTTTTCGGGTTTGGCTGCTGATGTAAAGCCCCGACCATACAAATTATACTGAAAAATCGAGAATTTTTCACTTGACCTCAAGGATTAGCCTCTTGGTAAGGCCAGACTTGTTCCTTCCAAGAAGAAAAACAGGCATTTTTTTACTAGACCTTAATTGACAGGTTCGACAAAGTTAATATCCATCTCATCGGAGAGAAACATCAGTCGTGTTTCACTGCCGTTTCACTACCAGGATTAGCAGTCACGGTTAGGCAACTTTCGTTACTTCGATGATAAGAAATGCAGTATTCCGCTTATGTCGAATCCCTAGAAAAATAGTAGTAGCGATATTATTTTGGTTTCAAATGGCTTAAAATGGTATGTTTAAACCCAGGAAGATTCCAGCTAGATTCAAGAGTGTCAACAACTAAATTTTATTGATATGCAACATCTCGTGTTTAGACTAGCATACAAGAGAAACCGTTTTTATATTTAGGCTAGCATGCCAAATCAAATACAAACATTATGGGTTATGAGTTACTAGAACAACTGATTTTTAGCATGCATCAAATCATGCTCTGTTAAGCAGAGCAAACATGCAGAAAAAGAGCAGGTTACTGGGTTAAACGGAATGGTGGGCCGAGCACGGGATTTGAGAAATATGGTCTCTTCTGCCTACGGAAAATGACTGGGAATAAAAGAGAATTTAGGAGTTGACATGAAAGAGTTGAGGTCATAAGTGACATTGGCGATACTAATAGAGCTTCTATGTCTCCTCCCAAGGATTTGGTTCCCTCTCGTAATGACCGGGTTGCGGGTTTAAGGTTTGCAGAGGGCTATCCTTTATTGACAACTGCAAGCAGCCGTGGTAGCCTTGAAGGCTCTTCGCCCACTATCTTCGCAGGCTTCTAAATTATCTAATAATTAATTATTTCTCTATTTATTAAATCTAAATAGAATAAATGCCCAAAATTTGACAATAATGACGGCCTCAAGAGTCTCACCCAAGGTACTTCTCGTGATGGTGATCACTAAGCAACCTGATCCCTACAAAGCCTTTCTTCGGTATGAATTGCCTGATGTTATGGCTTCTTTAGATAAGGATGCCTACTTTTATTGAATTCACGATGCAAACTTTGTAATTATGGTAACCGCGATTGCTTTTAGATAAAAAATGTCAAATTAGTTAGAGTTGCATAATTTTTGAATGGAATAAATGATCAAAGCTACTGCCCCAGCGCCCTATAAATAACTGTGCAGCAGCTGAAGGATTGAAGCTCACTGCAGTTTCATGTCTATACTATTCCTCGCTTGATTTTTTAGAGCCATGAGGAAGACAGTTTCCCAGAAAGTTCTCTTTAATTTGTCGGTTTCCCTCATATCGCTTGACGTCGTATTTGTTGCTGGCAGCAATGTGTCAAAGGAAACAGATGGCTGTTTTGCCATAGCTGCACTGCTTCATTACTTCCTCTTGACGTCTTTTGCCTGGATGCTGGTAGAGGCTATACTGCAGTACCAAAAGTAAGTCCACATTTTTCGTGGATTACCCTGTCCATTACACATTTTCTGTGAAAATCTCGTTTTGCACATAATGCGTTGTAGATAGCCTACTGAAGAATTCAAAATTTTAGCATTAAGCTTTGCAATAATCTTGATATATTTTTGCAGATGTAGTACCACAGTAAATTCTTGTAAAATGTAAGCTATTCAAACAATTTCTTATCATCATTATGATCATAAGCATTTTTAAAGCAACCTACGATATCCAAATTTTTCTGAAAACGCTTTACAGATGTCTTGCTAGCAAAAAAGATATAATAATGATTTATTACAAAGAAAGCTTGGAAGCTTAGACAATAATGTAAAGTGAAGAAAGAGTAGTTAGAAAAGAAAAAATTATTAGAAACATGCACTGACTATTGAACAGTTAAACACAGAAGGCATTCTGGAACAGCGAAATGTTTTACGTGGTGCACTGAAAGCAAAGCTGAGTAGGTGGTTTGTCAGCTGAAACTTACTGATATTAAGTCAAAGCAGGTTGTAAGAGAGGCCATAAGCGATTTGCATACCTTTATTGATGAACATGTCTAACCTTATAGTATGCTCAAGGTTTTAGGGTATAACTAATGCTAAAAAATGGATTTAAAGAAAAAAAGGCGGGGTTAAAGGATATATTGAACAGTGTGAACGCCGAGCCTGCTTAATTTAAGTGCACTGGTATTCAAGTTACACAACATGCTGCTCATTAGGGAGAAAATTAAAAAGTGAAACTACACTTTGCTTTTATCTATTTACTGTGATTAAGCTCCGGCCATTGAACAGCTTCATCCAATCATATTTTAAAACACTAATGCAAAAGAGATAGATCTTTGTGTAACAATGGACGTGAATTTATTATTCACTAGTAGTTTGTAATCACCTCGCAAGAGATTAGAACCATCAGCCAAATTGACGATCGACGGCAGCCTGGCATGGACCTTGGTCTAGTTAAGGATTTTGTATGCAAAAAACCGCTTGGAGGTAATTTCTTAAGCAAATCTGCTGGTGATGCAAATACAAGTTCAAGGATACAGCAGTGAACATATGGTGAAGTCTTGCTATTATCCTGTTATGGTTACTCTGCTTATGTGAGAATGGCTGATGAAACCCCTTACTGTAGAAGATACGTCATCTGTAATTACTCTATGGACACATTGATTCAAACCTATTCGACCAACTCATTTCCAGTGTTTGAAAAGCTTACACGAGACATTTTTTATTTCGGATTTTGAAATGCTCAGGATTTTAGAGCACGATTTTATTGCAATAGAATTAGTGATAGCTTGCACTTATCTCAACGTAAATGCTCTGTGATGGTCTGCACAATCCAGACCAATTTTGCTGTTATTAAATTTCGTCTTTCAGCTCATTCTTCTTGTCACCACTGGCAAATTTTAAAGCATATGAATTGTTGACATAATTGGAATGCTCAAGTTCATCGACGTTTTTGCACATGCCGGTGGCACGATGAGCTTTAAAAACTCTGCTGTCAATTTATTTACTCATTCTAATACCAAGAGCTTAAAAAATTAGTCCGTGATCCTCTCGATTGCCTAAATGAGATTATTTCTGAGGCGTTGGAAAAATTGATTCCCTTTGCTGACAATGCCTTCATATGAAAATTAATCTATCTATGGTTAAAGCCCATTTAGGAATAGTGTAAAGAGCTAACATTGACATTTAAGCTTCGGAGAGAGTTTTCAGGCGATGGTTTTTTATATATAAAAGGTTATATTCATAAGCATGCCCTCAGTTTCCCGAGCCCAGTGCTAAGTCCACAGATGCTGATGGCGTTCACAGAATCGAGAGAAATTCCTAAGAGCTTGTTGAACAATATTTTCTCTTCTGTATTAATATGTTGATTGAATTTGATTTAATCTGATAGGTTCGTGAAAGTAATCGGTACGTACATACCAAAATTCATGCTGAAGTCCAGCATTCCAGCCTGGGGTAAGTTATAGGTATTATTTTACTTCCCTCACTTTCGTTTTGCTACATCTTTGCTCAATATCTTGCTAGTATTGTGATGCACATTTGGCATTTAGTTACTGAGGGAAAATTTTGAGGAAAATGCGTGCCAGTGCCTCGCATCTATCCAAATTTTGTCTGTGTCACGTTGAGTTATTATGGCTCGTCTGAGCTACTTGGTTTTTCGTATCTGTACTGTGTTACAGTAGCAATTTACTTCCGCCTAGGTACCGAATGCGTAGTCAGTTGATCGTCAAAATTACCCTTTCAAGTCCCAAGTAATGCTAATTTTTGACAACCATCTCCAGAAATCAGACTTTATAACAATATTAATACTTTTTTACTGGGCCCTCAGAGAACTGAATCTCTTTGTAGGCAATTTACATATTACTGTAACGAAATTATGGCCAAATGAAGCTGTATATTGTCATAGTTTGATTTGCTTATTATTTCTGCAGAGTTTAATATTACAGATCACCATTTTCTTCCTGAGTGCAAGCAATCTCAGCTGAATGAGAATTGCACTGAACTGCAATAGTTTAGGTCGTATCTCAAGAGCAGAGTTCTGCCCACTTAGGTCAATGGTCCACACTTATGCCAGGAGCATCTAAAGTAAAACAACAATGTAAAAAAAATTTCGGATGTTTCGCTAGGTCAAGTATATTTAACTATTTATACTGTTTAATCAAGAAGACACTACGAGAAGGACGTGAGAAATGCTAATGAGTACATGTGTGAATCAGGTCGGCAATAAACGTTTACTGAGTAGACATTCATCACCCGTGAATCTCTTGTTTAGGTGAGCAAATGGTCAGGATGGGCACGAGGGTGATATTCAAACATTTGCCCTAGCGTAGAAACTGCAGTTGGAAATACTCTCCGGAGAATTCAAAGCATACTAAAGCAGGCTGGATAAGCTCCTTTAGCAGTACAAGCTTTCTCTGAGAAAGTCGTTAGCAGTGTTTAAGGTAAAAATATTTGAGCTATTAAACGTTCAATCAAATTCAAATCCTTTGCTAATAACAGACTTTTCCGAACGCCAACTCACCAGCATTATTGCAGTTAAAGAAAATGCAGCGTAAGTAGGCCAATCTCTCAACCTACAACTGATCTAAGGGGTGTCTCATCAATCGATATTCTCTCCACAGGTTATTTAATAGCAAGTGTTCCTGCATATTAACAATTTATCAGCAAGTAAACAAACCCGTAACTATAATTACCTAATTACGACTAATAGTTATAGGGATAAGAGCAAACGTGGCTCGGGTCTTTTTATTGTTATAACCGAAAGAGCCTGGTGCACACGAGTAGTTTAAGGAACTGGGTAGATTGAATGCTGCCACTAGTTTTTCGAGGTGGCCAAAGAATCAATCGTTTGTAAGTCTGGGATTCAACTAGCACTAATTTAGCTGAAGACACTCACACAGACGTACGCGTACACGTACACACACACACACACACACACACACACACACACACGCACACACACACACACATTTACACACGTACACACACACACACACGCGCACACACACACACATTTACTCACGTACACACACACACACACAAACAAACACACACAAACTCGTACACACACGCACACACAAACACAAACACACAGACACAGACACATACTCACACAGACATGCACACACACACACATGCACACACCCACACCCACACACACCCACACCCACACACACGCACAAAAAATCAGATATCTATATAATATGTTGAATTAAATAAATTATATATCACACCAGCCTAATTCAATATTTATTCAGACGCTTCACCTATGTCAGTAAGCTCCAAACCAAGACCCTGGCTTCCAAATACAAGGATCTTGACCTCAGTCGTCAAAGGTGAGCACCTTAACCACTGGACCGAAGTAGCTTGGCACGAAGAACTTCCCTGGAAGAAGGCGAGAAGATAAAATAGTGGTTCCCGCAGGAATGATTGTCTATATCCCGAATCTTGATAATGCTATTATTAAGCCATTCAAGGGTCATTTGTTCTAGAAAGCTAATAATAATGAGGATAATAAAAATTCACTTGATATAGCGCCCCCAGAGAACTTAATCTCTCTAGGCGCTTTAAATTTGCTTCAAAGTGAAATGCAATTGATGGTAAGTAAAATCATGCTTGAAAAACAAACACAATAAATAATATGGTTAGGGGTGACATGCACAGGGTCAGCATGCAAATGTGGTTAGTGGCAGCATGCACAGTGTCAGCACGAATAAGCACATGAAGGACGATTCACAGGGACACACTATATGCTGTCCTAAATCGGTGTGTTTTTAAGTTGCTTTTAAATGTGGTCAGGTCAGGGGATGTTCTGACGCAGGTCGGGAGGGAGTTCCAGGCTTTGGGAGCATACAAACTAATTACATGGTCTCCAAAGGATTTAATGTTTGTACGAGGTATTTGTAGACTGCTGGATTCCGGAAAGCGGGTGGTATGATGCCTGGCCGGATGAGGTAGTATTTCTGAGAGATAGGTTGGAGCCATAGAATGAAGGGACCTAAAAGTGAGCGAAAAAACCTTGAAGTCAATCCGTTGCTTGACTGGTAGCTAGTCCAGGTTGGCGAGAAGTGGAGTAATGTGGCAACTGCAAAGCTCACGACCGACAAGCCTAGCTGCAGAGTTTTGCACCAGCTGCAATCGCCTGATCGCACATGCTGGAAGGCCACCAAGCAGTGAGTTGCCGAAGTCGAGAAGGGATGTTACGAATGCATGGACCAACTTGGACGTGGTATCCTTATCTAAACAAGCCCAAATTTTAGCAATGTTATGGAGCTCAAAATAGGCAGATTTGACTGTGGAGCTGATAAGGTCTTCTGACGAGAGGTCGCTTTGGAATATGACACATAGATTTTGAGCTGATGCAACAGGAGATATGCTGGCAGAGGAAATTTTGAGAGTCAGCCTTTCCAATCTCTGAATCACACAGGGTTTGCCCATAACTAGTAAATAAGTTTTATCATCGTTTAGTTTGAGAAAATGTGCTGCCATCTATTTGCGGTTGTCATGCAGCAAGTGAGTTGAGAGAATTCGAGGTGGTTGAAGGCTAGGAGGGATCAAAGCAAAGGTACAACTGATTGTCATCCGCATGGAAGTGAAAGCCTAGATTGTGCTTTGCAATCACATCAGCAAGAGGGAGAGTATAAATCGTAAAAAGAGCAGGACCTAGCACTGAGCCCTGAGGTACTCCATATTTCAGAGGTACTTTAGATGATCTTTGTCCATTCAGGCCAATACTCTCGAGTCTCCCAGTGAGATAGGACCTGAACCACTGCAGAGCAGTGCCAGTGATGCCCAGGCGAGATGAGAGCCGCTCTAGAAGAACTTTGTGATCGATGGTATCAAAAGCTGCCGAAAGAGCGAGCAAAACGAGCAGATAAACTCTACCCATGTCTGCATTCCTATGTAGGTCTTTGTATTCCCTAAGCAATGCTGAATCTGTGGAGTGATTAGATCTAAAGCCAGACTGGAACTTACAAGCAAGGTGTGAGGTTTCGATATATGAGTTCATCTGGTCTGCCACGATCCGTTCCAGTGTCTTTACGGCTAATTTGACAGCTAATTTAAAGCTAATTACAAAATAGCATATGTAAAGAAGGTAAGTCATCGTGCAAGATTTTTGACCTTTAGCCTGCCAGAGGTCGTGACTTGAATGCTGAATTCCAGGGATGTGTTCGCTAACAGCTCTGCTGCAAACGCACTGTGAACAGGCTACATTGTTGGGAAGTTCTAAGTCATGAGACCTATGTTTCTAGAAAATACAGATTGGGGCAAATGGTTCTGCAAAATATATCTATTCGGATAAATACGATACAATTTTTGACATAGTTTGTAGATTTACGATGAAGTTTTGGGAGTATATAACATTGCTCTATTTAAATAAATGTTGATTTTATACTAGTCTGCCTTTAGATTTATTTCGTACATGAATATTCGAGTAAATGTTGATTACCGTGCACGATTTAATGTATCCCGCTTCTAAATAAGGCATAAGACATCTATTTAACGTGAGTTATTCTTAGTATTTTGTAGCAAACTATATACAAGTCTTGGTTTTATTTACTTGTAAACACGGTACGTAAATCCAAGAGTGCATAACAGTTCTAGGGGCCACGGCCGTCCGCAAAAATTTCACTCTCGCTGTAAAAACCATGCAGACGTAAGCTTGAGCCGCCGGGCCAAACAGAGCTGGCTGGGAAATTCTTGGTCTACAGGCGGTGGTTCGACCTTCCCACTGAGCAACCTGCTAAAGGTCGCCTCCCCCAAGGCAGGCTCGCCCGGCCGGGCAAGTTAGCCCCCTGGCAGGCTCGCTCCTAATGGTAACAGTAGGCCACTTCCCGCACCAGCAAACCTGCTCGCTAGTTATTTAAGGAAATTAGCTTCCCATCTCAGCCCCTCAAGCCAAATAACCAGGCGTCTCTAAAACTAGCTCTAGCGGACCAGCACTATGCCTTCAAACGAAGAGTTTATGAGCACCAACCTCGGCGGAGTGTTTCTCCTCGAGACAGCAGACTAGAAAGTTGGCCATTTAAAATTTAAACTTCAAGGTAAATGCGCCTATCAAGAAATTCACCACCGAATTTAGTTCTCGTCCGTGGTCCTACTTCAGGAAGCGAATAAACGAATAAATAAGTCGATTTTCACCAATCAAATTACATTCATATTCGCATACTATATGCTAATCTTTGAAGTTATATACGTGAATCGAAAGACTCTAAGCTCAATCAAATAATTCAAGCACTTGTTCATTAAAACAACCTCTTGCTAACTAGCTCCTATTTTGAAAAATACCGTCGGCACACTATAAGCACCGAATTTCTAAGCATTTTGAAGCGACTCTGCTAATTTCAATCATTTTGTAAGCACTGTCTTAACATTTGTATTAATGGTCTGCAATTTTATTGTGATCTTCCTCAATAAGCTGCAATGCTTTTACTATAAGGATGTTTTACTAAGTATTAAAACGTTTAGCTGGATTAGATGGGCAATCTCTTAATAAACAGGAGTCGTAATTGTGCAGTCGTAAGAGCCCAATTCAGTTAACATTTAAGACTGCAGCAATTAAGACTTAATTGCTGCAGCGGCCGACAAACCTCCATGCATCCCCATAGCGTTTACAATTTACTAGCCGTGCTTTGAGGCTTTAGCTCTACAGGTAGCAGTACTGCTTCAGTAAACTAACACCTGTTACGAGCACTGTGCTAGTGGCGAAAGGCATTAGTGTAGGAGCAGCTGCAGCCCATTCCTAAAATAAAGAATTACTTGGGTTGATTCAATTCAAAGTTTGGATTCATGTTTTAAAAACTATAGAAGCACTGCAAACCAAAAGAGGGTCGCATCTGCTTTTAAGTTGCCCCGAATCAAATTATATATATTGGGAAGATACGTTTTTTAGGCAGGTTCATTTCGATGCAAAACATTTAAAAGAATGCATTTAAGATTTTTGAGTCGTATCGAATACAGGTTAAGGGCCAAGATCGCAAGATGTAATTGTTTTGAAGCTCCTGAACTACCCAGAGTAGAAAAATCAGCAACTATATTAACAAATCGGTGACGTGTAGTTAGAAACAGTTGGCACCTATGAAGAAGCTAAATTGAGACTATTCTCATTTCATTCACATCTGGTTCTTCAAGCCAAGTTGATTGCCTTTAGAAAACATTCTTTTCAACGAAATTTCTTAGCAGCTTTTAATTTATTTTACTTTCACTGCGTCGATCCTGCTTGTGAAAATATTTAAAGGTTTAATGCATAGATTGACAAAGAGATTGCTTTAGACTTTGCTTTCTTGTACACTAAGACGATGCTAGAGACATACAAAATATTACCAAGTCTAGCACGCGGATAATGAAGGTTAAATTCTGGTGTTCTTTTTAGAATGTTCCTGCTATTTTCAAGGTCCAGGCAAATTTATAGTTCAGCTTAATTTGTTCAAAAACTAGTGCTAGTATTTGAAATATTGAGCATTGGGCTGCATTTGGTTTACAAAAACTTATGTGAATGGGCCTGCTCTTTGGTTTAGCAACGATTTCTGTGAAATATATATTACCGACATCTATCCGAACTCTAAAAGCTTACGAAGTTGACGGACGACCTGCCTTCGATTCTACCGGATGTCTCTAATGATTAACCAACATGATTTTCTAATTAGTGAAAATTACTAATAATAGTACTAATAAATACTCCATAAAGCGCCCTCAGAGAACCCAGTATATTTTAGGCACATTGCATTTGCTGCAAAGTAAACACGATCGGACGTTGAGTGAGAAATGCTTGATAAACAAGCGGAATAATATGATTAGGGGTGACATGCACAGCGTCACCATGTAAATATGTTTAGTGGCAGAATTCAACTGTGTCAGCATGTATAAGCAAATAAGGATCAATCACTGGGACCTAATAAAGGCTCTGATAAATTGGTGATTTTTAAGTTTCTTGTTAAATGTGGTCAAGTCTGGGGATGTCATGTCGAAAGTCGGGAGTGAATTTTGGGAGAATACGAACTAAAGGCACATTCTCCAAAGGATTTGAGGTTTGTACGAGGTATAGGTAAACAGTTAGATTCCGTAAAGTTGGTGATACGACACTTTGCTTGGTGGGGCAGTAGATCTGGCAGGTAGGCAGAAGCCAAAGAATAAAGGGACCTAAAAGTGAGCAACTAAACCTCGAGGTATGTTTTGCTTAACCGGTAGCCAGTGCAGGTCGGCGAGAAGTGTTGTGTATGGCAACTGCTACGCTCACAACAGAAAAGCCTAGCTGCAGAGATTTGCACCAGCTGTAAGTGCCTGATTGCACAGGCCGGTAGACCAGCAAGCAGTATGCCACTGAAGTCAAGACGGGATATCACAAATGCAGGGACCTACTTAGATGCTGTATACCTGTCTAAACGAGCCCAACTATTTTAGCAATGTTTTGTAGACGAAAGTAGGCAGGCTTCTTTGTGGGACTGATGGGGTCGTCTAATGAGAGGTCACTTCGGAACAGCAAACCTAGATTTTGTGCAGATTCAACAGGAGATATGCTTGCAGAGCCTAGTTTGATTGTCAGCATTTTCGATTTCGGAACAACTCTTCATTTGCCTTGAACTGGTAAGTTAGTTTTATCAACATTCAATTTAATAAAATTTGCTGCCATCCATGTGCGGATTTCATCAATGCATGCAGCGAGGGAATTGAGAGAATTTGACCTGCTGGAGGCTGGTAGGGAGCAAAGCTAAGGTACAATTGATTTTTATCAGCATAAAAGTGAAACCCTAGATTGAGCCTGGAAATCGCATCGGCAAGAGGGAAAGCTTAAGCAGTGAAAAGAACCAGACCAGACACGAAGCTCTGAGGTACCTAATATTTCAAAGGTATCTTAAATTACCTTTTTCCCTCACATCAATACTCAGAAAAAACAGCCGAAATCACAAATTTCGGTAGAATCTTTTGATTGGCTGGACATAATTATAGAATCGCTTTTGGAAATGTAACCTATGATGAACGTCAATGCTGTACCTGAACCAACATGGCCACTGAAAAAGTACTACCTCCGCCAGGCTCTAGCCATTGGGCGATGCTGACGAATAACTGCACTTGGAAAACTCTTGAAGGATATCCGGATGACTTTTTGAAATTACCCAAGAACTTTAATGAATTTACTCTTGCATTCGTCACTATCCCCTGTTATAAGCAGGCTCATAGAATGTTTATTCAAGAAAATCTGATAATTAAAACAACTTTAATATAGAAGTATGTATCAGCAAATTTTAAATGCATACAGCTGTGTGAGTAGTAGGGGCAAAATAAGTGCGTAGAGTTTAAAAGAAAATAACATGCACTTCAGTCGGTTATATGCAACTCTGGTAGCTAAGTTATTCTCATAAGATTCCAATTCTCCTGACCCAAATAGAGTACATCGTTTGTAAAAGTACAATGCAGTATGTCACAAAGAGAAAAGATTTTAAGAAACTTTTTATGAGCGAAGTCGGCATCCAAAGGAAGGCAAACATGCTCATAAATTTGAATTTATTTACTAGGCACTTCAAAATTGGTGTTCATATTCTTTGAGCTGTCGAGTTTGGTTTTCCATTTGAATTTTTGCCATACTATTTGTTTGAACCGCATAGTTAATGTTGCGACGGATGCTCAATGTAAATGATTTGTACTGTGAAAATCTTAATGCCAATTCTACATATACCTTCTTGTTCTATATGTTTATAAAATGATGCTCAATCTCAGTGAAGCAAAATATCCAAACACATACCTTGGACTGAACTCAATCGGATACTGCTATGATGTCAATGCAGCTAGAGTGAGCTGTATGTACTCTAGTCGGCCATGTTAGTTCATTAGGACTTCTATCTGAATAGCAAAACTTGCTCCGCTCAACAAGTAGGATTATTCAATTATATTCTACTTCAGTTATTTCTATGTTTTGCATTGGTTTGCTTTCGCAGTGAACCTGCAAACGGTTTCGACAGCTCTGTTTTTTAAAATACAAGACATTGTGAAACTCAGGCTGAGCATTTTTCGGATAAATTTTTGAAGCACTGAGGATTAAATGTCACGCTAGAATTAGACGATCGCATACTTTCTCTGTCTTGACGAATGAGGAGCTGCCTTGTAGCTTGTAGGAGCCAGCTGGGGACTCATGTTAAGTCTGGTGAACCGCTCCCTTGTAGAATAGAAAATAGAGAGATGAAGCATCAGCAAACCCCAACCAAAAAGCAGAAAGGCAGATGTGGTCAATAATAATGGTGAACACTCTACGTGATAAATGGCCATTCCGAGGTGGCAGTGAGCCTAAACTGGCACCGGCCAAAGAGTGCAGTGTGAATTCAATGTGAAATAAATCTCGCTCGGATAAGAATACAATGTCAGCCTGTGGAGCTAGAGTCATCAAAAGGTATCATGCTTTAAACCCTTTCAGTCGAGGAGTAAAAACTAAAATGCTCTTTTCACTTTATTGCTACGTCAGAGGGTAACCAGAATAATGCCATGAGAATGCCAATATTCGTGTGAAGAGATAGACTTTGACATTAAAAAGGAGTAACCCTACATAGGGACACAAACTTAACCTTGAACAGCAATTTCTATTATTCAGCTTCAAAAAAGGCTCGTCGTCCTAAAACCAAAGTAAGAATTGAAAGAGAATTTTTAGGGGATACCTATTTTAGAATAAGTATGAGTGTAAGAATATAATTATTTATGACTGTGTGCTTGTTTACCGTATTCTGTGCAACATGCAAGCATTTCTCACAATCGTTTTTAGGAATTCCAGCCTTGATTGTGGCCATTATTAGCAGCTCAAAATTGGATTTGTACAGGAACAAAAACAATCAGAAGTAAGTAACCTTTTTTCCAATCTGGAGTGGCTATGCGACTACATAGAAATTGATGTGCCATTTTCCCGAGTTTTTTCTCGTGTTCTCTTTAAATGTAGATACCATTTGATAGTTTTAATTTGCGAGTCCGAGCAGACATTTGTTTAACATCACAAGCTTTTCGCGAATAGGTCACCTTTGTGTGAAATTTCTCATTACATTTTCCATTTTTAGAAGCTTTTGAAGTTGCATTTAATCTCTTGGTGTCATTTTTATCACAATATAGCTGCTTTGTTGAGACGTTACTCCTTTATTATGGCATCATTCTACCGATCGCCGCCATCATCGCTGTGAATACCGTGATATTCGTCATGGTATTTAAAAAAGTCTGCTGCTCGAAAGTGAGTGGACGAAGTCCTCATTCGGAAAGAAAATCGTCTCTACTTTATGCTCAGGCTGGAGTGGCTATCTGTGCGTTGTTAGGTAAGTAAAACAGCCTGCTTTTCTTAAAAAAACCTTTCCCTGATTCAAATTGAGCTACCGAAGGGCTATAACTTGCAGCTGTTTTTTACCTTACAAGACAAAACAAGTGGCAGCATCAAACGATTCAGTGACCGTAGTTTAAATATATCCTGCACTCTTTGTTTCATTATTTGCTTGCTTTAAATATGATTTATAATCCCTACTTTCACGAGATTGATATTTGAACGATACAAATTTTATGTCATGAAGCTTGGTCTCATCAAGTTATTTAAATTCAGTCAATTTTCAGTATTCAGAAACAAATATTTATTGCTGCAGTATTCTTAAGAAAGAATTTTATCTTGCAGGTTTAACTTGGATATTTGGTTTTTTCCAATTTCCTGATAGTGGAGACTTTGGAATCGTCTCTCAATACATATTTTGCTTGTTAAACTCTACTCAGGGACTTCTAATATTCATATTTCACTGTGCACGAGAAAAGCCATTGCGCGACACATGGAGAAGGTTTTGCTGCCAGAGAAAAGCTGGACAACTAACGAGGAAAAGCGTCAATGATCGGCAGACGGCTGACCCTCAGGTTAGCCACGAGCTTAGTGACATTCATTCCGACCACTCATATTTGACGGGCACTTCTTCACTGAGCATGCCTTTCATAAAGGAGTAATACAATTTTCAATAATCATGTTTGTGTTCGCAAACCTGGTGCAAATGCCTCATTAATGAATTATAATCAAATACTTACTCTGATAATGTTTTATTTGTCAGACACCAAATAATTGCTAACCAAGGTTAACAGTCCCCTATCAATGTCATGCAGCCTTGACTGGATGCAGGAACATCATTAGAAGTCAATCCGTGAGGCCGAATTTAAATGCATTTTTCCGAAATAATCGTATCAATGTCGGTAATTACAACCCTTTTATATAACATAGCGAAAAACGTACGGTCTGGTGATGCTTGTTCTCAGATTTTCTCAGAAATATACGTTTCAGCTAAGCACCGTTTTTACTTTTGCTTACACCATAGAGAACAGGATGACTGAACGCCATCTCTCGAGTAACAACTAAGCTTTATCTATACATTGTTAATCAAGGTCCTACTTGTTCTTGTGAGCCGCTAAATCAATCAATTATTTCAGAAAATGTGTAATGTCTTATTAATAGTATCTCGCTGAGTGTATGAATGGGTACAGTTTGCTAGCAACGAGCCATCACCATCTTATAAAGTGCATGGCTACGTCCTGGAATTTATGCACACAAAGCCGTAGCAATTCAATAAGTTAAAAATCGAGGACCATGCTTTAAAATTGCTGTAGTTCACATAATGAAGTGAATCAGAGAGAGAGAGAGAGATAGAGAGAGAGAGAGAGAGAGAGAGAGAGAGCATCTAAGAAAGAGTACACCAGGAAGTATTTGACTTAGCACAGTTTACCGAAATAAACGAATTATAGCACAAAAGGCAGATGTTATGTTTTCTGGGCTGTGAATAATGCGTTTATAGTGATGTGTTATTACCACTATGCCTTTAAAAGCAGTAGGTCATTGGTGCTGCTTCTATGAGCATGTTTATTTGGAGCCTGATTGTACGGTATTTCTGTCAAATATCCATCGAACTTAGTGCACATATTATAAGGCAGTGTAATGAATTCATGTCTGTAACTCCACAAAGCCATAAGGACTATGTGGGTGCTAGGCAGGATCGTTTTGTATAGCCCAATCACAGGCTAAGCGGCTTTTAGTACGCATTCGGTAGCAAACGAAGTTTATCTGACGGAACATTGAGAAAGTGGAAAGCGTTAGCAGAGTCAGTATAGCAGTTGAGGTTGTGAGTAGTATTGAAGTCACAGCTCAGGACTGCTGGAAAGGATAAGCCAGAGTCAGCAGCAGAAGAGTAGTTGTCGTTGCGTATAAATCATGGAAGCGAGTTCTGCAGCCGAGGAGCTGCAGAACTAAAGTTTCTGTGGCCAACCATATTTAATGAGAGGAATATTCTTGATTAGTGCCAAAAAACCGGTCCCGACTCTTCAATAAACAAACAATGCTTTAGTCACAAGGTTAAACTCGCCTTCGAAATAAGAGTTATTCTGCCCTGGGGTCTCACTCAAATCATCTGCCTAGTGCTACCATGGTGTATGAGGCCAGCCTAGGTGCAGCAGTAGCACCGATAGCAGAGTTTACTTTAGCTTCAGCTTCCAGCTGAGCCACAGGCCAACCACTGGTTTTACCGTTCATGCCAGCGGGTTTTAGACCATCTGGCGGTTTTGCTGTCTGGGCAGATGTAGGTTCCACTGAAATCGGAACTGTTGCAACAGACTCCCATAAGCTAGCAACAAATGGGACTGTAATTTTAGCCGAAGGTTCATTTGCTGTTGCTTTGCATTTTGAATCTTGAAGCTGCTCCCTAACACATCGTAGACTGTTGGTATCAGCTTAGAAACACACATAGGCTCTGACAACAGGAAAGCTGCAACCCACACGATCATCATAAGCTGTTCCGGTACCCCTGTCGTCAAAAATGCAGGTGGGGACGTCACGGTCGTCACTATTCCCGATGCAGCCGTTAATACCCCTATTAAAATGGCTGTTGCTAGCACTGTGTCCTGTGGCAATACTACCGAAACCACCCAGTCAGTCGATTAAGTCTAGCAATCGAGGTGCATGCCATAATGCTACTAATTCCTTGTCAGTTTGCAAACCATTCCACATTGATTTTTTCCCCAGATACAGCTTTGCGTTCAGCTGTTTGACGTAGCACAGACCTCGTGTGCTCACAACTCACCTCAAAGAGAAAAATAGTTTTTTTTATCGTTATTTGCGCATAATGTGGTCGGCAAATCTCACTTCAGCCGTTTCAATTGAACAGTACAGTTTCACTGTTAAAATACTGACTCCACTATGTTACCAAAATCGTCAGCCTATCCTCATTGCCAGTAGTATACAAAAATCAAAAATACAAAAGTAAAGGCACATTTATTGAGGTACTATTGTGGAAATTCCGGTATCATGGTTAAGCAATACAGCAACTTGGATTGCCTTGGTCCGGTCTAAGCATGCCACCATTACCGAGCCAAAAGTACAACCTGAAATAACCGAGCCTTCAATCTGTCTAAAGGTCACATGTATGTATTAATAACTGAAACTAAGATAACTTAAAAATAAGCTTGCACGGAAATATTACGTCTATATACATTTCATTACTCCATATTAACGCATGAGTAGATCTTGCAACATATAAGGACGAAAGCTGACAGTATTATCGTCTGCCGGAAGTTCACATTTCTGAGTGCATATCTTTCGCTAGAATGTGTGCATCAAGTTATGTGGTTTAACTCATATTATATACCTATTTAGAATCAGTAGCGATTATTTTCAAATTTTCCAAAAGCTGTAATCCTGGTTTATCAACCCATTTGATATTTTTGGGCAATTTTAGTCTTTAGTAAAGCCAAACCCTGGTATCGGCAAGAGCAACTCGCTTAATTGCGACCTGCTGTAAGCTTGAATTCCTTAGAGTAGCTACGAATGGATTATTACCGTATTCAGATATGGTCAGAAGTTAGGAAAGACCAATCGCACTAAACATGTCAGCAGAACGTTTTCGCCCACACTCATTTGCAATACAGTTTCATACTGCACCACAGTGGAAGAAATAAAAGGATCATCTCAACTATTACTAGATTGTGTCTGAAACGCCAACCAAGGATGAAGGCAATGAGTTGAAAAATTCGCTAAAAGATATGAGTCATTGTGGTATCGTGATTAATCAGTCTTTAATTTGGAGGGTGGAGATGCACGGCTGCCTTAATCAAGTTTTCTCAGTTCGAGAGAGGCTGATATGAGCCTGGCAGGCTTCATTGCCGGCCACGATCTTCCCAGCGAACCGACCAAAGCCACAATGCAGGTGGGCCAATAGAGGCATCCGGAAATGACCAAGCTATGACCATACACTTGTCGACCGTATTTCAGGAAGCTAGTATAGAGTATAATTATTGAATTCGTATACCTGGCACGGTGTTTTTCCGAAACGATAAATCTCAGTCCTATCTTTAGAAGAATATTACTGGGGATGGTGCACTCTTGGCTCAGGATGTGATGAACTTTGTCGAAGCCATCTGGCAAGATCAGGCTCTCTCTGGTGACTGGCTAGATCTCCGGCTATGAGGACCGAGCATGGAGTAAACATGTGGCGGCAGCATAGTGGCAGACTGACTCACACGGTTGGTGCACTAAGCTAAGATATTTGACCATCTGCTGACTGATTATGAGGCTATCTTTAATTGTATCCCGGCACAGTCCATTTTGCCACGTCGATATCAAGAGACATCTAACATTTTTACCGAAGTTCTTTCCAAACCAGTAGATACTATTCAAAGGCAATTACAGTCCAGCAGTGAGTTGTCAAATGATGCTTGGGCTCGTTAGCATGCAGGCTCCCTCAACGAGCTTCGCCACAGCTGACGATAGAGACAGCACCTGTAAACTGAAGTTGAGCTGATTCACGCTAATTTATATAGCTGCAGAAAAGAAGTCACAGCAATCACTACCTCTTGCACTGGATAATAAAGGATCGCCGATTGCAGGATTCAAAACTACTGTCTGGTTCGGAAAGAGCTAGCACCATACCGTGGGCGAAGACCCGGGACATTGAGTTTAGAGTGGTCATTGCAATTTCTATAGGACTCAGGTCTTTAAGATTTAGGTAAACAGGCACCTGCATAAGGACGGTAGTCGTCTAATAAATAAGCGAAATGAGTTTGGGTTCTCACTGTTCGCTTCATACGTCTCACCATTTGCTTCATACATATTTGAATTGAAATGGATGATATGCTATGGCTCTGACCAATGCATTACAATAGGTTTATTCTATTGATGAGATAAAGTTATGGCATATTCATCTGTTTTGATTATAGATCATCAACACCAGTTCGAGGTTCTCAGCCTCCTTAAAATCCAAATGTCAAGTCAGCTTCATTTGAAATGTTAGACAGAAGTCAGCTTTGTTTCAAATGTTACACATAGCCATATCAAAAAGATTGCGTCTTTACACAGTACCGAGGTGAGCTCATTCACAAAAACTCTCAGACCGTGACAAAGCAAAGAGCCTGATACTTACACAGACGTTAAAAACGCTTAGCTATTCGAATTATCTACAAAATCATCATTGGGGGAATGATTTGTGCCTAATTGTCATTGGTAGTGACACTAAGTAGGATATACCTGAGTGCTTAACCCTGGCTTTTGATAATGCAGGGAATTACACTGGTAAATTCCGAGCGAAAGAAAAAACCGCAACCTAGTCGTGCAAAAAACCGACATCGTCCCGGCTTGTCGATTATTTGACTAGCCGGTTATAATCAATTGAAGCCTGGTATACAGCTTGCTTTTCATAGAACCGTGCGATCAAAGAGCTTTAAGGGCCTCAACGTGAGGAGCGAGCAGCAGCATACCGTGTAGCCAAACATGTTTCATGCATATTTTACTTAAGGAAAATTGACCTCTTCTTTAAAAGTTTAATAACGGATCACTTGCTGTAAATAAGCTTGTATCATGGCGTCTAGCTTATAGAGTGACGTCAAAACTGACATTGAGGAAACTCAATCATTCGCTAGCCGATGGCAAGCAGTTTAATTATTAGACTTCCTATACTAATCCTGTATCCCCCATGTATTGTTACGAACTCGGCTTGAAGGAGATGACAAGAAAATGTCTAGGCTGCTGGACATTAAAGAGGATTGGTTTCTCCTGCTTGCTGTGTATGATCTTTCGGCAGTGTATGATACTATTTATTGTCAAGCCTTTCTCGAACACCTCAATATTGCATGTGCAAAACTAGCACTGCACTGAAATGGTTGAAGTCTTATCTCAGTGGATGACTCACAATTATTGATATGAACTACGAAGATCAGTCGAGAAAGTACTGAAGCATGGCCTACCTCAAGGCTGTGTTTGACTCCATTATTGACACAGTTTATACTATCCCTCTAATCGATGCGATCGCCAAAGACATTACAGGCTTCCACTTCTATTCGGATGAGACTCAGTTATACCTTTCCTCTGATCTCTTCCAGCCCTCCAGCACTATGTGGTCACAAATAATTTGCTTCATGTATTGCTGACATCCAGCTATGGAGAGTAATAAAGTTTCTAAAATTAAATGACAATACAACTTTCTTACTAGTTAAGGGCAAATCAATGTGACTCAGGATATAGAGAGCCGAATACTAAAAATCGGCTCTGCTAGCATATCTCTTGCTGGGAAAATCTAGATATCCTTTTCCAAAATGACCTTGAACTTGATAATCACATCAGCTTCAAAGTAAGTCTGTATAGAAAAAGCCACTCGTCACTGCTAAAAAGTTTGCTTAGGCAGGGATACTATATCAAAACTGGTCCTTAGACTTTAAAATCCCGTCCGAACTTATGAAACTTATTGTTTGCTGGCCTTACGGTTCGTCCATCATGCGAATACAGTTGGTAGAGAATGCTGCAGCTAGACTTGTCTATCGCGAGCCGCGAAGTTAACTTATAACACGCCTTATTGCAACCTGAACTAGTTCCAGATTCAGCAGCTCGTTGACATTGAGATTCCTACACGCACATTTAAAGTCTGTTAATTCTCTGACTCCTGCCTACCTATGAGTGCCACTCGTCCAAATTGCAAGTAATCGTACCATTGCTCTGCTGAATAAAATAATCCAGCTATATCTCACACAAATCGCAACTCCTCTGGAGACCTTGCCTTTAGTTTGTAAACGCCCAATGCCGGAAACTCACTATCGACTGATGTCACGACTTACAATAGATTTACGCCGTTTGAAATAAAATCTCAACACGAACCAGCTTATATCATTTAGTATGTACTGTGTTTCGTCTTACATGTGTTAATACTGTGCACTCAGCTCTTACAAATATTTTCACGATGATGCTGTACATGCCACCCTGACTATGTTATGCTTGTTGAAATTGCATGTATTACCACTAACCATTTGATCATGCTAACTTTAATGCAACTCTAAAGTTCTTAGAAAGAGACTCGGCCATCTGAGGGAAATACATAAGTGTATTCATGCGAATAGTTTCTTTTTGTAGGCGTAAGAGATCTATGGCTCATATAACAACAACAAAATAATACATTTGTATAACGCCCTAAGAAAACTAAATATCTTTCCGGGCACTTTAAATTTAAAGTAACGGAAGTTGTATTAAATGGTTTTTCGTAACAGTCGAAATGTCAGCAAGCATAACAATTTTATGCGTGACTCGAGCAGGGTCTTCATTTAGATATGGTTAGAAGCAGCAGGCAGCATCAGCTTTCACCGGCAGAACGCGGACAGATCGCATGGATAAACTCAATCCTCTTACAAACAGTTGTGTTTTAGCGTATTTTTTAATCTCATTTCAGGAAATATTGTGACATCCTTCGAGAGTGAGTTCCAGGCTGTGGTAGCATACGGAATAAAAGCAGGGTCTACAAAGGTTTTGAGATTCATACATTGTTTAACTAAAGGATTTGATGAGATCAGGGGGTGGTACGATCCTTTCCCTGGTGAGCAATAATATATGATGGACAGGCTGGTGATAGGCAGGCTGGTGCCGGAAACGGAAAGGACCTAAAAGTAAGTGACATTCTCTTAAACTATGATATGCCAATTACAAATGATATTGGGGCTATTGATTATCGAGTTTTCTCGTCATTCAAAGCACCGACACCTTGGCTGAATTGTAATTTATTATTTGCAAGCTTTTAAAACTGTTACGAAAACGAAACGGTTCTCTAAAAAAAACATGTCAGAGACTGGTAAGTGTGTATAGATGCAAATAAATTCGCCAAGTGTGCTACTGCGATTGGCTGGCTTTTCCATAACAGTTTTGAATTCTCCACATTCAGTATTTGCTGCAAGCATGTAGCTGAATTTACGTAGGAATGACCAGGAGGGCCAATGATGCAACTCTTATTGTAACTTAATATATTTTCTCTACTTGATCTTATAGTTTCAGCCAATACAGACCCCAAATCCAATTATACTTTGCATGTTATTTGCACTTTTAGGAATAGGACTATTGGCACCAACGACAAGACTTGCAATGCCATGCTTCTCCCAGAATAATGAGTTTAGAATTTATGTAGCAGTCTTCTTTTGTGCATTATTAGATCAGGGATCACACTTTACTGGCTGCTGCCTGTAGCTACTTTTAGTAGACGACAATAGCAATAGTAGCTTGCACTTTCATTTTCCACTACACAGCTGTTGGCTCATCCTCATTCATCATATTACGATAAGGTAAACACACGAGCTGTACTTTATTGCACAATCATTTTGAATCAAACCAATTATTTAAAAGTGTGTGAACAAAACTTGTAGCAGTAAACAAGGCCGCTATAAATCCACATGGCTATGGACTGATACTTCTCCACTGAAGGTTGCAGCTTTTTGAGTTTTAGGTGAACAAGCACTTTCATCAGAATAGTAATCATTCAATGATGGAGCAGGATGTTTTTTGGATGCTAGCTGGTCGCTTCGTACTTATTTGAATCACATTGGGTGGCGTGATATGGCTCAGAATAATGAATTTCAATATGCTTTCTTAATTGTGGAGATGAAGGTATGACAAATAAATCTTTTTACTTCTAGCTCATCGATACGATAGCACTTTGAGGAAACCAGCCTCCTCAAATCCAAATGCCGGGACAGTTTTGTAAAAAATTTTACTCGGATGCATTTGGCAAAGGTGAAATCTTTCCTCCACACTAAGGCAGTCTTGTTCATAGGGGTACTCTGAGGCCGTGACCAAGCGAAGAGCTAACTACTCCGACAGACACTTGAAAAGCTTAGCAAGACGAAGTATTTATAAAACCACCCAATGCGAATGATTTGTGGTTAATCGGAATTGGTAGTGACACTAAGTATGATTGGCCTTAGTGCTTAACTCTGGCATTTGATAATGCGGGGATTACACCTGTAAATTCCAAGCAGAAGAAAAAACTCTACACAGGCTAGCAAAAACAGACATGGTGCTCGTTGGTTGAGTACAGGACGAGTAGATTCTAACCAACCCATGTCCGTTAAACAGCTCGCTTTTCATGTAATCAAAAGTTTAGAAGACCTGAATGCTAGCAGCGAGCTGTACCAGACTTTGTACAGAAAGTTGTTTATTTTTTGCATCGAGAAACTAAACTCTATTTAACTGTTTAATATAATCATCTGCATCGGCCCGAAGTAGCGCGGAAGAAGCAGTTTACGACAGCCGGAAGGGAAGTCCTATCGTCGGCAGTTGGAGAATAGTCGTTTGTGATAATTGTGGAAGTGAGCTTTACAGAATATGACTTACAGAGCAAAAGCTTCTGTAGCCACCGGTCTTTTAGAGGAGAAATGGAACAGCTAATTTATTGTCTATACAGAACAAGACGGCACTAAAAGACTTGAAATAGTGCATCTGTTCAGCTAGAAATGAAGGAGCCAAGCCGTGGGGGTCACTCTAGGTCAGTGTAAGAACTTTGCTCTGTATCCGTTGATCAACACGAGCCATCCTAGCTCTTTCCATAAAGGAGACACACGGTTGAACCTCTGGAATTTTCAAACTAGCCTTGCAGCTATATTCATAGCCAGCTTTAGTGGCCTAGTAGCTTTTTTGGTAGTTCAGTCATAAGATATTTGCAATAATTTACCCGAGAAAGAACTAACGAGCTACGAAAATTGTTGGCAAGCCACCACGAAGACAGTTTGTAATCTTACATAAGCATAGACATGATGGCTAGGGGCGTGCTAAAAATTAGTTAAACCAGTTCTGCTACAGGCAAGCCAAGCAGAGTCTTTCGGTAATCTTGATTCAGCGTCTCAAATACAAGTGAGACGTCCTGCAAGCAGCAAAATATTTACCTAGCTCCTTAGTTATGTATCAGCTTGATTATTATAATTCCTTTTTGGCCGGGCTACCAAAGAATGTTACTAAATCACTGCTGTTGGCTATAAATATGACCTCACGGCTACTGTTCAAGTGCCTGTGGTTTGAGCACGTGTCTCCTTTGCTAAAAAAGCTACGATGCATGCCGGTTGAGTAACGGATACATACCAAAATTCTTAAGCTGACCCACCAGGTCCGCCACAACTTGGCCCCTCCATACTTAGCTGACCTGCTGCACTAGTTTCAGCCTCTTCGTGCCTTCAGGTCCTGTATGGACGATAAATTAACTGTTCCATTCCTCTGCTTGAAGACCACTGGTGACAGAAGCTTTCGCTCTGCAAGTCCTAGACTGTGGAACTGGCTTCCTCAATTATTAAACAACGACAACTAACCTCTTGCTGCTGTCTATGGCTCATCCTCATCAGCGATCATGAGCTGCTACTTCCATGCTACTCACTACGTCAACTGCACGCGTGACCGCTATGCTTCCCACTTTCTGATTGTTGATTGAGACGAAGTCTGCTGACTGCCGAATGCATACGGATAGCCGCTTAGGCTGTGAGTTGGCTATACAATGCTTTCCTGCCTAGCAATCGCATATTCTTTATGGCTTTGTGAAGTTACAGACGGAGATACATTATAATACGTATCGAGCTATGGCCATCAATACTGACCTTTAAATTTGGATGAGCGAGCTTATCGGAGTCATCCTCGTCTAAGAAAGCCGGAATCTTTGCAATGAGACCTGTCATAGAATATTTCAGCTGTAAACAGCTGCATACAAATGAGCTAAGAGACTATGTCATCCAGATAAATGAATGCGTAAGCATCAAGGAGACCCTTAGTCTGATATGAGTATTCCTTAATTGTGCTAAGTGTACTGCAACTGCACCATGTTCCACAACTATTTAAGGATATGGCTGCTTCTAACGCTAAAATTGTGTACCTTTACTTTTTTCGTTTGTTAGCACCTTCATTAAAAAGTGCACCACAACTTTAGTCAGTTGCGAAGATGAATTGTCTTTCTAACACTAAATTTCGAAAAAGCAAGCAGCCCATCGGCTTGCAAAAAGTCAACGGAAATCATGAAGCTGAGCTAGGTAGCCCATCCATAGAGTGCGATAAATTAACAAAAGACCCACAGCTTTTAAGTAATTAAGAAGCAATGCCAAAATTACTGTAAGTTATATAAGACTTCTACTGCAATGGTACAGGTGCTGGTAGAGCCTCCAGAACTAGTCTTGACTTTGAAGACAGAGCCAATAACTGGCATTAAACCTAAAGCTGCACTATCAAATTGTATTGAAGGAGCCTCTAACAACTTGGCCTAGTGTCACGAAAGAATCTTTATTGCACAGAGGTGTGCTGATCAGGCTACACAAATCTTGATAGTAACTCTCGACATCAACCATTATTGCCAACACCTCAGAAACGAGTCTGCCGTTTAACCCTTCGCTCTATAACTCGCACTGAGCGAATGTAATATCATTTATGTGGAATGCCATACCAGTTGATTCACCTTTAGCTAAATTCTCCATACGGAATGAACGCCATGTTCTTACAGGTGGCTCGACCACAGGCAGATAAGTGATCGAGCATCCAAAAGAAATGCTTGATGAGCTATAGTAAATATGGATGTATTTCCACATGCTCCCAAATCATAAGGAGTCAGAACTTGTTATTCACAGCAATCATAATACGGGTGAAACTAGTCATATCCAAAGTATCACAGAATAAATATTAAATTTAGTGACCAACCCAGAGTAGCAATAGTTTATAACAAACAGAGGACAATAAAAAACTCCTTAGATTGATTTAGAGGCTCATCTGCGACTATCGCAATACTGTAGCTCTGACTCCGACGTAGAGACCGATTGCATTTTTGGTATTTGCGGCAGTTTAGTTTTACAGACGCACAAACTTGATTAAGTATTTGTCAGTGGAAATATTTTGTCTACCTTTTGCTCTCACCATCAGGACTAGCATTTCCGGTCAGTAATAGTTACAGCAGTGACCTTAGTCACTAGGAAGCTCAGCCTTGGGAGCTCGTTGCTGACAAAGTCAGGCGCTCGGATGCTCCGCTCGTAACGCAGTCACGCAGAAGTTTATAGAGCCGCTAGGGAATTTCAGACAGCTTGAGAGAGATTTGTCGAAAAGGCATCTTAAAGGTAGTGGCGCGATGCCCTAGTCCGACTAGATGATTACAAGACTGAGAAGATGCTCACGGAGAGACCGTCAAGCTGAGCTCGTGGTCAGCTGCAAAGCATTGGCTAGGGATCAGCAGCTCTCAATTGTACGGTAGCGGGCCAGCGGGCGTACTTTCTAGTTTCCAGCCACGCGAGGTGGCGACGGGAGGTTTCTAAAAAAACGCTGTGTGCAGCTTAAGCATCCGGAAAGAGTTGGGACGCCAACGCCGCGCTCGAAACTGTGCTAATCTCATCCGACGAATAATGGAGATGTCCGAACCTCGTTTCGCGGCTAGCGACTTTTAGGTGCGGCACTAAGGCTCACAAATATGCCAACGGGAGTAAAACTGACAGGACGAAGAATGACCCTACCTTAAGTGAACAAGTTCCTACTACAACAACGTAGAAAAGTCTATTGACAGCAAAGAAAGGCTACAGGCGTTTAATGACGACCGCGGCGTACACTACTGGTTCCGTGGCCTTGAGCTAAAATCAGCTGGCATGAGCCTGCTAGCTCCAGATGCGCGCCTGATGGCCCCATATATGGCCTCTGCCTTTACTAGTCTTTGGATATAGGTTATTGCATAACCGCTCAGGTTATTAAAATTAAGGAAAAGCGGCTATTTAACACCAGTCACAGTCTTGCTGATTTAGCTACTCGCCATTTCAGGGCGGGATCCATGCAACTTCCGTAGCACATCACCACGTTCAATATATGAGCAAACCATAAGCCAAACCTGCAAAAACCTTGAGCAACAAATCTGCTTAAGTGTACAGCTTTAGCGAGCCGTGGCATAATTCACTTCGGAAAGAGACGGCAACACCAGGGTCGGCGGTTTGCGAGAAACGTGCGCGTACGTGCTTGTGCCTTGGCAGCACTCAAACGCTCTCGGCTTGGCTTAGCTTATTCGGCTTTTTCATGCTCGTCTTTGAACCTCTGCTGCTCCAGCGTTTGCATACACAGCCCTCTGTCAGTATGGGAGGTAGGGAAAGTGATTAAACGAGTGAGCGTATGAAAGAGTCGATACGACTCAGATATTAGTAATACGCCAAACCCGAACAGAGGCAGCCCCGAGAAACCAATCCCGCGTTTGCGACCGACGGGGGCGACAAAGAGACGAGTCGCTCAGGCGCTGGGATCGCAACGGCTCGCCCCCTCCATCAGCGGTAGGCACTGAGCGTCGGCGGCCCTACGACGCCACAAGGCGTCTCTGCTGGATTTTTAAGTGCCTACACGCTCAACGAAGAAAGCAATATTTTTTCCGACGTTTATGTGTGACGCACGGAAACTACCACAACGGCTAGCGGGCTACCATTGGTTGACGTTACGTGCCCTTAATGCACAAAAACCTCCACACCCACCCACGGACACTTAACCGAACAGGAGGAGCTCCACATCGCTCTGCGACGGGAGCGGTGACGGTGAGACGACAGCGGCTTCCTCGAGGTACTCTAATCAAGGTAAGCAGTGATGAATGCACTGCGGCATTATTAGGTGTGTCGACAATTGGTTGCTTTAAGATTTCTCCTGAATGAAGAGTCTAGAATCCTGCACACAAGGCTTTCATAAACTTTAGCACGGTGGGTCGCAAAAAGAACAAGAAATGGCACCTGGGTGACGATTTGAAATTTGGCATCGTCACCGTCATTCGCTGAAACGCACTCGTAGTGATCGATTGCAAACTGGGCTTACCGTTATTAAGCCAACTGCTGCCAACTGCAGCATTCATTATAGTCAGCCTACTGGCATGCTGCCACCGCGATGAGCAATTAAGGAAAGTCCGAGTTATATTGCAGCATCCAAATCTTATATGGTACTGAATTGTAATAGACTCGATTGTCCACTGGTAAACTGATTGGGTCTCTACCTAATGATTCAGCCGGTCAATTGGGTTTTGCTACCAATCAAGAAGACCGAGTCATTCGACGATTTATTCGCGGGTTATCTGGCCTCTGTATGCTGAAGTGGCTGGGAGTGACTCATAAAATCCCACAGAGCTAGAGGCGTAGTGCATTCCTCTTGATTCTGGCTTGCATTATGCTATTTCTAATTGCTTCAAACATTTCTCTGTTTCATATAAGCATTTGTTCGGCTGCAAGTTAATTCGTAGCTTCTGGCTAGAGCCTTGATAATAGTATCTCTACATATCTAAGCGAAAATGCTCGTTCGCCACACGAAAATGTGGTATATTTCCCTCATGCAGCAAAATGGCCGAGCATTGTCTTCCTTGATCATACTGTGACTACTTTTGCCATGAATCATTGAAACGGTTCCACAGGCAGTAAGCTCTCGGTAAAAATAATGATACAGATTTAATACCTTAAGAGAACTTAATCTTTTCCTAGACAATACGCAGATGCTGTAAAGGAATCATGATCATATCGTTAGCTATAAAGTGAGGGAGGTCTAACAAGCAAAATATACAAGATTTAAGTTCAGTTCCAGGCAGAGCTAGGGATTTGAGCCAGATAAGCTAGTGGTACGATAGCTAAGCTAGTTTGGGAGTAGTTCCAAAAAGTAAGCTGGAGCTAGGGAATGAAAGAACATTTGGTGAGTGACAGCCCCTTTGAGTCACAGGCTGCTTGATCGATTGATAGCCAGTGCGGGTCAGCGAGAAGTGATGCGCTGTAGCAATTGCACAGCTCGCGACCGATAAGCCTAACTGTTGATTATGAAAGCACCTGATTGCACATGATGATAGACCGACCAGTAAGCAGTGAGTTGCAGAAGCCGAGAAGGGGTTTCACTAATGCTTAAACCAAAAATGAGAGACCCCGGCATGAGCACGCCCGAATGTTTCAATTTTACTTTTTTGAATGCAGACATACTTGATGTGGAGGTAATGTGGTTGGTCGTCCAGTAATGGTTACTTTTGCACCAGAAAACCAGCTTTCGACAGATTCTATCCGGTATTCTCTACGCAGAGGCGATTCTGACTGTATTGGTCTACAGCTGCTTGAGTTCTACTCAATTTTAAAAGAGCTAATAAATATGTTTTACCACCAATCAAGTTCAGAGCGTTTGCTACCATCCACGTGCGCATCCAAGCCATACATGCAGCAACAGAGCTGACGGACTTCGACGTCCTAGAAGGCTAGGGGTGATATAAACATAGGTACAGTTCCGTTTCATCTTCATAGAAGTAAAAGCCGCCATTGTGCTTAGTGATGGCATCGGCAAAGGCTTGATTACAGATTGTGATATAGAAGCTGACCGAGCACAAAGCCCTGAGATACCCAGTACCTCGGTGGTTACTGGGATGATCTTTGTCCGTTTACATATTAACATCTCGAGCTATCCTACAGAAATAGGACCTTAAATAATGCAGTGCAGTGCCAGTGACACACTAGCAAGATGAAGGGGGCATGGGAAAGCACTTGGTGATCAATCGTATCAAAACACGAAGGATCAAGCAAAACTAGAGGTGCAGGAACAAGACTTCACTAGCATAACTAGTGTGCTAGTAATGCATGGCAGCAGGAAGTCTGAAAATCTCAGAATTAGGAGAGTGGGAATAGAGTCTAAATGTCCAGTAGTCTTCTGTGACTTAGAAGTAAATTTTAGGATGAGGTCACTGGTGGTTGCTTGAATTTAGACTTGGAGACGCTGCACGGAAAGGAGTGAGGCAGTCATGTGTGGGTGTTACAGTTGGACTGGTGAGGATACGGTAACCTCAGGGGTGAACTCCGATATTTCTTATCTTACTCAACAGAAAACCCGATAAGGGTTGAGCTACATCGCAGCACAGATCACCAGGTAATGAGTTATGGTCGGGATGATCGATTGCAGACGTGATAATTTTTGGATGGTGCATCCGAGATTCAACAGTTATTTTCTTTTTATAAAAGCTAGACCTGGCTTTTGTTAGGATTTATAGGTGTGATCTGTAGTAGTCCACATATGCCTGTCAATAAACAGGCTGTCGTGATCTTTTGTATGATCTCTAAAGCTTGAGCTTACTAAAAATATATCGATGATAATAATAATAATACTTAAACATCATTTGCAAACTGTCTAAGAGAACGTGATCTTTATCCAGGTGGTGTGCAATTACTTCAAGAGAACCTATATATCCAAGGTTAATTTAGATGCATGGTATCATATATGCAGAAGAAAGAAAAAATCAAATTTACTGCAAGGAAGATAAAACATGCATGAATGTATTCTGGGTCTGGGTAGTCAGACCTATGCCTGGCATCATGGAATTCTTCTTAACTGTAAACATAATTCTGAAAATGTTTGAAACATAGCAATAGCTATGATAATTATGATCTCCATTAAACGTAGTTTGAATCAAAGCTGGATTAGTTTTGCTGGTTATAACTGCTGCTAGCATTAACAAACTGTTACGTCTACTTGACTCATTCAACACTAAGCTTGACTAGCTTCAAAACAACTGAAATTTGTAGATATCTGAAGCACAAAATACGTCCAACGGTAAAGGGGCACAACACTCATTATCAAGTAAGCATATTTAAAAGCAAAGCTTGAACTAGGGGAAGCTTAATGGAATTGCCGGCATATCTATTCGGTCCAACACCTTTATCATGCCACCCACGTCGGTAGCCATATTCTAGATCTCGTGATCACTAGGATGTCTTCTCCACTGACTCTGTGGTGCCCGCTGATACTCTCGAATCATTGTTTAGTCTCTTTTACTGTTTCTGTTCCCTTGTACGTTCATGGTAATGTCAAACTTAACAAGCGACGTAACTTGCAAAGCATTGACATTGACACATTTTGAAAATTGTTTGTGGTGATTGTCTTCTTGATCTGCACCCAGACTCGACCGACAGCCTCGACACCCTCACTGATGCAGTGAAGATGACACTTAGGAGTGCTCTTGACAAGCATGTTCCCGTTTATTCTATCCGTGTACAGAGTCGTAGAGATTACTTTCAATTTACAGAAAACCTTCAAAAGATGCACCGCGTTAAGCTGAGGCTTAAATGTAGTTTAAAAAAATCGGGGTCTGATGCAGCTCTAGTCAATTTCGAAGACTTCCTTCGAGCAGAAACCCAAAAGCTTAAAAAGCCAGGTCTTCTTTTTTCACTTTAAAGCTGAATTTCTGCCAGTCTTACCCTAAACAGATTTATAAGACAGTCAACAATTTACTGGCCAATGCAGAGAGTACAAACTCCCCAGATAACAAAGGCTCAGCCGAAAAGTTTCCAACCATCTTTAGTGAAAACATTGTGTACATTCGTGAAACCTTAAAGCTCCCTCATAGTAAAGCAATTGTGAAACCACAACCTGTGTCCTTACTTACAAGGTTTTCCAAATTTTCTGCTTGCGATCTGGCTACATAAATAAGGTAAAGCAAAACGAGTCGTCTCCTAAAGGCTCCATACCATCATCTCTGTGGTCTTCACTGGCAGAGCAACTTAGCCCTGACATAGCCAAGATTTTTGGTGCTTCTCTAGTAAAAGGGGTTGTACCCAAGTCCCTCACATCGGCAATCGTTTGACCAATACACACAAAGTCTGGTTTAGATACAAAGGTCCTTACAAACTATTGCCCAGTTTCTGTGCTTCCTTTTTTGTCGAAGACTCTTGAAAAGGTTGCTGCTAACCAGCAGGTTGAACATATTAAAAAAATGAAATGTCAGATACCTTTCAATAAGGGTTTTAGAGGCAGCACTCGACTGAAACTGCTCTCTTAAATGTCAACTATGGCATTCTACGAGGCAATTAAAACGGGAATGTCACTGCCCTAGCTCTTCTAAATCTGTTAGCAGCCTTCAACACCATTGATCACGATGTTGTACTTAAACGAGTGAGAAAAGGATCAGTCTTGCAGATAAGGCACTGGCACGGTTTAAATCGTTCTTGTCTGATCGTGTTCAATCCGTATAATGTGGGGGTCAGGTTTTACACACAATATGGGTCACCTGTGGAGTCCTTCAAGGGTCTGTCCTCGGTATTTTGCTGTTCTCCATTTATACTCAACCTCCGGGGAAAGTAAGCAAGGCCATGAATATTATAGAACTTTTTTTCTGACGATACTCAGCTGTATTTGTCCTTCAAACCACCGGAATCTGCCACAGCAACTGAGAAAGTGAAAGCTTGATTTGCTGACATTCGATCCTGGATTATGGAACGATCCTGGATAACTTCTTGAAACTAAATGACGATAAAACACAACTGCTGGTCATACGACACCATAATCGTGTGGCTGTACTACAAGGCTTTGCTCTTCTAATAGGTGATGGCAATGTGCAGCCATCACCAAGTGGTCAAAGATTAGGGGTTGTTTTCGACAGCTGCCCAAGTTTATAAAGCTTCATTCAGAAGACAGCTTCTACAGCTATCAATCAAATCCGATCCCTATGTAGGATCAAAAGCTGTATTCCAGTGTCTTGCAAAGATTTAACTAGCTCCTTAGTTTCGTCTCGGCTTGATTAGCGCAATTCCCTTTTAGCTGGGCTACCAAAGTAAGCAACTAGGTCACTGCTTTTGGCTATGAATATGGCTGCAAGGCTAGTCTTTAAGTCCCAGAGATTTGAGCACGTGTCTCCTTTGCAAAAAACCAAGTATGGATGCCGGTTGAGCAACAGATATAGAGCGAAGTTCTTACACTGACCCACAAGGTTCGTCTTGGCTTGGCTTCTTCGAACCTAGCTGAACTGCTGCACCAGTTTCAACCTCTTCGCACCCTCAGGTCCTGTGTGGACAACGAATTATCTGTTCCCTTCCTCTGCTTACAGATCGTTGGCGATATAAGCTTTAGCTCTGCTGGTCCTAGGACTGTAGATCTCGCTTCCAAAATTCCTACACAACCACAAATAATCTCTTGCTGCCTTCTGTGGCTCATCTTTTTCAGCGGTCCTGGGCTGCTACTTTCACTCTGATCACTACCTCAACTGATCTCCTGACTCTGCTAGGCTTCACACTTTCCTTTAACTGGTTGAGACGACGTCCGTTGGCTTCCAAATATGTGCCGATAGCAGCTTAGGCTGTGAATGGGTTACATAAATACTCTACTGGGTAGCACCCACATAGTCTGTGTGGCTCTGTGTAGTTACAGAAGAAGGTACTTTATATACATTACATTAGGTTACATCACAGCTAAGAACGGCATGCAAATTCCGATAGACTCTTTTACATACCTCCAGTTGCTCACGCTGGGACGACTAATTTTGGATTCAGTGTTTACATAGTCTCGAGTTTTGAGTTTCCTGCTCACCTTCACACAGGAGAGTTTCACAAGGAGAATTTTCTCAAACCACTGCCCTGCCCACAATAACATCACTGGCACAGACCCTTAGCAAGAGCTTATGCACAATGACTCATGGACTAGCCTACTGGTATTAGCTACGACAATTTCCGGGTTAAGCTAGCACCTAATGCATCGGCTAGGTCTTAAGTAGGTGCATTAAAGAAATTATATATTTTGCGGTTTCAAAGCCCCAGATTATTACTGATATTTCACAGGAGGTTATCTGCTCGACATAAGTAGCCAAGAGAATCATTCAATATCGCTCGGCAATGCTCTATACATTCCTCCTAAAATGCATACCAGTCCTCGATCTCAATTATAGCACTGTAGCGTCCTACAATTTAAGACCCTGGCAATTGAGCTATGAGCCAGCAGACTTTTTCTGCATTGCTGATGCGAGTATGAAGTTGGTGTTAGGCAGAAACTGAGAAATTTCCTCACACTGTTTGCTTTCATGCAGTTAGCTCAGCAGGTAGCAGCCGGACAGATTCATCTTCTTGTCTCGCCCACACAGAAGAAAAGCCAGGATTTTGATAACCACGATTATAAATCAAGATCAAATAAATATAGATATGATCACGATAACCCAGAGAAACGCCAACAGCCTTTCTGGAGTAGCAGAAGATTGTATAATGTTACTGTTTGTGCTCGTGCACCTAGAAGTAACTGAGATCGATGGAAGCTAGGGATTACTGCCTTTTCATACTGACCAAGTGACTCCAAAAGGGAGAGGAGGAAAAATAGGGAAAAGATACAAAATTTACCTAGTTCACAGCCAAAAGTTAAATACATTGAATTTTCCAAGTTTCAATGAGGGAAAGCACTTTTGAAATACGCTTTTCGTCCTCAAAAACATGTATTGGCTAAAGACATTAGCTGCTTCTCCTGATCGCGGGTTCGGCCAAATGATATTGGTATTGATCGCTTGTTATTCAGCTGTTGGCTATTAGTGCCACTCAAGGAACATAAATAGATTGAAAACATTCACTATTGACGAACTTACCTAGGGGGGTCAATGTCCAGGGTCGTTTCTATGCCAATCCAGGAGACACTATAACGAACTAAAGAAATACCACGGCCTACTCTAATAAGAAGTACTTAAGTTTCTACGGTAATACGTTTCAATGAAAATCGTGTCGCGATATCGGAGGCTAATTTATAAGATAAGAGCACATATAACAGCACTGATATTTTGCAAACTTTCAGCAGGCTGCAATCTCCGAGGTCACGATTGAGTAGTGTGGCATTTAAAATGTCAAAACAACATGGTGCTCACTAGATTCACAAATGCTAGCAATATTAACATCTAAGCTTCCACTCCATGATTCGGCCACATAGTTTTATTAAAACGTCGGAAGCCACTCAAACAGAGCTCCAATAACAACAGAGATAAAATGCCAACCATAGCTTGATAGGATTCCATTATAATTATTCCGAAAACGTTCATGTCAATAGTCTCCAGGAAAATTTTAACTCTCTAAACGTCGGCAGAGAATTGAAATGCAGATTATCAAATTAAAATAAAGCATACAATCGAATGCAACATTTCTTTGCTAATCTCAGCACTCCCGTGAATTCAGAATCAGGAGCTAGCATTTTTTGAGATAAATTAAATTGCGTATTTACCTTCTTAGTTGAAACCAGAAGCAGAGAATATATGCATTGCAAAAAGCTAATAGCAGTTCAAACGTTTTGAGGGCTAACGGCCTCCATAGTTCCGTAGTTGAACTTCCGATATGAGGTCAGCTGAAGTTGGCTTGAAAGTATAAATTGAGGTGCTGCACAAAGCTGAAATGATGTGTAGTAGTGAAGAAGAATGTTATGTTAAGGATTGACTCACTTATCTACACTTTCTGAAAAAGAATACTAATGATGCGATCTGGTTGATATCCACAAGGAATAATAGGCAAAGTATTGACCCTGGGGCAGTTTCAGAAACGGTTGGTGTTAGATACTAGCACTTGTGGATATTGCATCATCATTCGACATTCATTGTTTTTAGCTAAGCTTCGCCTCAGCAAGGGAAAACTCACCGAAGTCATCAAGAGAATGTGCGTGCGATTTATTCATTTTTACTTTGGATTCTATGCATGTATATTTTTGTACTTACTACTAATTATTGCAAGCAAAAGGCTTGCTTTGTAATTCCGATGCACTGGCAGCCTTTCCACTGTGAAAACACCCCTACCCTCAGGTGTATGAATGGGAAAAAGCGAATGCCACAAGGTCTGTACCCGTCTAGTCTAATATATATATATTCGTATCACTTGTATAGAGCCTTGAGATAACTTAATCTCTCATCAGGGGCTCCATATTTGCACTGGGGTTGATCTAACGACCGTGGCCAGACCTTCGGGCAAGCTCCCTAATATTAAAAATTATAATAATAATAATGCACTTGATTAAGCAATCTCTGAGAACTCAATCTCTTTCTAGGCACTTCACATTTACTGCAAAGGGAAGCGCGATTGAATGGTGAGTAATGCAATGCTTGATAAACAAAAATAACATGGTTAGGGGTAAAATGCACCGGGTCGGCATGCAATGTGGTTTGTGGCATCATGCACCGTGTCAGCACACATAAGCACACGAAGGACGAATCACTGGGACCCACTAAATGCTGTCATAAGTAGATGTGTTTTCAAGCTCTTTTTAAATGTGGTCAAATCAAGGGATGTTCTGACACAAGTCGTGAGGTAGTTCCAAGCTTTGGGAGCATATGAACTAAATGGACGGTCTGCAAAGGATTTGAGGTTTGTACACGGTATTGGTAAACTGTTTGATTCCGAAAAGCGGGTCGTACGATTTTTGGCCCGGTGGAGTAGTAGATCTGAGAGATAGGCTGGAGCCAAAGAAGGAAATGACCTACAAGTTTGCGATAAAACCTTGATTCCGATCCGTTGCTTGACTAGTAGCCAGGGCAGGTCGGCGAGAAGTGGTGTGACAGGGAAACTTCGAAGCTAACGACAGACAAGCCTAACTGAGGAGTTTTGCACCATCTGTAATCGCCCGATTGCACATTCCGGTAGGCCATCAAACAGTGAGTTACAAAAGTCAAGACGGAATGTCACAAATACATTGACCAACTTAAACGTGCTATCCGTATCTAAATAAGCCCGAATTTAACCAATGGTATGCAGCTGAAAGAAGGCAGATTTGACTGTGGAGGTGATATGGTCGTCTAACGAGAGGTCACTTTTGCCCATGACACCTAGATTTCGAGCTGATTCAACGGGACATATGCTGGCAGAGCAAATATTGAGTTTCAGCCTGATTGATGTGCCGGGTTAAGCTCAGGCTTGAACGTCGTTTCAAAAAATTGGGTTCTGATGAAGATCTAGAAAGTTACAATGACTTCGAGTTTACACCTGTAAGCTTTTAAAAACCGTAGCTTTTTTCATTAGAAAGCTGAATTCCTGCTAGTTGGACACTAAATAGGTTTGTAAGACAGTAAACCATTTACTGGCCAATGCTGAAAGATCTGACTCCCCAGATATTTGGGACTCAGTCAAAATTTTTTCAGCCTTCTATAGTGAAAAAGTTGTGCACATTCGTGCCTCTATTAAGCACCCTCCGACTAAAGCAATCGCCGTTCCACAACCTGCGACCTTCCTTAGAAGGTTCTCTGAGGTTTCTGCATGCTATGTTGCTACTCTAACAAGGTCAAGCAAAAAGAGCTCTTCTCCTGAAGACCCTAAACCTTCATCTCTGTGGTCTTCACTGGCAGACCAACTTAGCCCTGCAATAACCAAGATTTGTAATGCTTCTTCGGGAAAAAGGGTCGTCTCCGAGTCCTTAAAATCGGCAATCGTTAGGCAAATTCTTAAAAAGGCTGGATTAGACACAGAGGTCTTAGAAAAATATCGCCCAGTTTCCCTTCTTCCTTTCTTATCAGAGATTCTTATAAAATTGTTGCTGAGTAGCTGGTTGAAAATATTGAAAATAATGGAATGTCAGAAACATTTCAATCAGGGTTCAAGAGGCAGCACTCCACTGAAACTGCTCTCCTCCGTGTAAGCAATGACATTCTGCATGGCAACGAAGGCGGGAATATTACTGACCTAGCTCTACTACATCTGTCTGCTGCCTTCGACACCATTGATCACGAAGTTCTGCTCAAACGATTGAGAACAACGATCGGTCTGGCAGACGAAGCACTGGCGTAGTTTAAGTCATACTTGTCTGATCGCGTTCAATCCGTGTCGTGTGGGGTTCAGATCTCACACACGAGAAGGGTCACCTGTGGAGTCCCTCAAGGGCTTGTACTCGGTTCCTTGCTGTTCTATATTTACCAACAACCTATGGGAAAAGTGATTAAGGCCAATGGAATCGGATATCACGTGTATGCTGACGATACTTAGTTGTATTTGTCATTCAAACCGTCGGAATCTTCTGCCGCACCTGAGAAACTGAATGCTTGCCTCGCTGATATTCAATCTAGGATGTCGAAAAACTTCCTGAAGTTAAATGATGGTGAAACCGAACTGCTTCTCATAGGACGCCCAAAGCATGTGGCTGGATCAAAAGGCTTGGCTCTCCTAATAGGTGATGCTGTTGTGCGACCATCACCACATGCCCGGATTTTAAGTGCCATTTTTGACAGCTGCCTAAATTTCAAAAGCTTCATTTAGAAGTCAGCTTCTACAGCTAGCCATGACATCCAATCCCTATCCAAGATTAGAAACTCTCCCACAATGGCATGTAAAAAAAAATTAACTAGCTCCATAGTTCTGTCTCGGCTTGATCATTGTAATTCTCTTTTGGCTGGGCTGCCAAAGAAAGCTATTAGGCCTCTGCAGCGGATTATAAACATGGCAGCAAGGCCAGTTTTGAAGTCCCAGCGGTTTGAGCACATGTCTCCTTTGCTGAAAGAGCCAGGATGGATGCCGGTTGAGCCACGTTTACAGAGCAAAGTTCATACGCTGACCCACAGGGCCTGCTACGGCTTGGCTCCTTCGTACCTAGCTGAACTGCTGCATCACTTTCAGCCTGTTCGCGCCCTCTGGTCCTCCCTGGACAATAACTTAGCTGTCCCTTTCCTCCACTTAAATACCGTTGGCGTTAGAAGCTTTAGATCTGCATGTCCTAGACTGTGGAACTTGCTTTCACAATTCTTACGCAACGAAAACTATTCTCCCACTGCCGACTATGGCACATTCTTTTTAGCGGTTCTGAGCTGCTACTTCTATGCTACTCAATATCTAACTGCTCTCCTGACTCTTCTTTGCTTCCCACTTTCTTTTCGTTGGGTGAGACAAAGTCGGTTGGCTACCGACTGCATACCAAAAGCCGCTTAGGCTGTGAGTGGGCTATACGAAACTCTCCTGCGTAACACCCACATGGTCTTTATGACTTTGTGGAGGCACAGAAGGAGATACAATACATTACATTACATAGATTGTGCTGGCAATCAAATCAGCAAGAGGGAGAGTACAAACCATGAAAAGAACCGGTGACTGGACCAAGCCAGCACTTTAGTATCGTAGGATACATTTGCCATAGCAGGGAAAATAGGTTGAGATGCTTTGTTTAATCAATCATTAACAAAGTCACCCCGGATCAAAAGTCTGTCATTTCCTCATGGTAATCCTTGACGTAGCAATAAAAAATACTGTCAAAAAATTTGCAAAATGCCCGTTAAATACCAGGCCATCCCTCTTTTAGGACTGTCAACTGATTGTGTGTCCAATATGTTCAGTATAGTAGCCTAGCTGATGATGTTCTAGAAACTGTTCGCGTCATGCTACGTCAAAGCAGACATCGCTGGAAAAGCTAAAGTTAAAAATTTTCTGTATTCCAGCTAGCGTTTAGAATTTTTTTGTCCATTAACTGATTTTTAAGTGAAAGTGGGGATTTAAACTGTAGGTTTAGGAATCTACAGGCGATTTCAAAATCTAGTTATCGGTTTTAATAATGAAGCCAGACTAATAACTGTTTAACAACTGGTGTCAGATGAAAAGATCCATTAGGTGGTGCTAAACAAAATCTATTTAAAAATTTGTTCAGTTAGAATTAGACATGTCTTAGAAATGGTCTGTTCAGATTACTACTGCCTTTTTAAGACTCTAGATCTTCTTTAATGTTCGTTATTAGACCATATTTGACTAAAAAAAAACTCAAAATGCTCGATGAACTGATTTAATAAATGGTCATGTATTTATAAGATTCCTTAAGTCCGTAAAAATTGTCTTGTGCCAATGTATATATATATATATATATATATATATATATATATATATATATATATATATATATATATATATATATATATATATATATATATATATATATATATATATATATATATATATATATATAATGTTCATATGTTGGCATTTAATTTGAATTTGATTATAAAATGAAAGTAGCAGACGTGCTACTATGCATTCCCGGGTAAGGTTATCGTTACTTAATAAAATAATTAAGTTTGATGAGTTAAATCATACAACTAATTCATTGCGGTGACTTTGTACGGTCTACAGGAAAAAAGTGCAATTCATATCTACACAGTTTTGAATACTAACTGGCTGTACATTTTTTTATAATTAAATCCGCGTTAAAATCTAATAGTTCTTTAAAGACACCCTGAATAATTTGAACTTATCTTTAATACTTAAGGCTGTTCTGGTTTAGTGGTGTTCTAATTGCAGATCTTCCTGGAATGCAAATCAGAGTTCTAGAAAGACTCTTTCACCTTTCTTGCCTGGTCACAAGCTTAAAGACTGTTGAGTCGCAACAGACAGCTACTGCAAGTAAGATTTCATGTGCTGCATATGATTTCAGTTAATTATCAATCGATGTTTCCATAAATAGCTACAACTAAACGTTTATGTGTTCTCACTTCTACGGTACAGCAATACCTTTTATTCTGAACTCTACCTTCTGCTCTTATAAATTAATTCATGTCGGGTACTATAACAAACAATTGTTATCACTGTACTGATGTGTTAGTGTTGTGCTAGTGTGTTAGATGTGTTAGTGTGTGTAAGTGCAGTCGGGAGTCATATCTATTATAGAGGCTATGCTCAACTGCTCACCATATTCCATAATAAAAATAATACATTTTCTGTAGCTTTCTCTTAAAACTAAACCAATTTTGGGCATTTCACATTTGCTGCAAAGGAAGCACAATTAGATGCTTATTGGTAGCATGCTCAGTGCGCAACGATACGATCGTTTAATGGTTAGAGGTTACATTCTCAAACTCAGAATGCAAATTTGGTTACTGGCAGCCAGCACAGTGTCCTCACACATAAGCACATTCAGGACGAATCGCATGGACCCACTAAATGCTGTGATAAATAGACTGTTTTAGTTTCTTTTTAAATGTGTTCAAGTCAGAAGACACCTTGAAACCAGACTGAACTGAGCACACGCATTGACAGCATACTAACGGAATAAAAAATCTCGCAATAATTTGATGTTCCCATAACATGTAGCTACATGATTTGACTTAGAAAGCTGGTGGTAAGATTTTTAGCTCGGTGCGGAAGTGCATCTAATATATAGGTTGGAGCTAAAGAATGAAGAGCCTAAAAGTGAGTGAGAAAAACGTGAATCAATGCGTTGCTTGACTGAGAGCAAGTGAAGGTCGGCGAGAAGTGGGGTGATGTGGCAACTGCACCGATCACGACAAACAAGCCTAACTGCAGATTTTTGCACTAGCTGTAAGCCTCAGATTGCACAGACTGGTTGACCAGTCAGCAGTAGGTTATATAAGTTGAGACAGGACGTTCCAAATGCTTCGACCAATTTATATGTGGTATTCCTGGCTGAAAAGTAATAATTTCAGCAAAGTTATAGAGCTGAAAGTAGGCAGACTCGACTGTGGGGCAGATGTGCTTGCCCAATGAAAGGTCAAAGGAAAAAAGCTGATAGGACTAATTTTGAGTGTTAAAAACTCCAATTTCCGAACGTTTCCTAGTTTGCCGAAACTATAAAGAGGGTTTTATCATCACTCAATTTAAAAAAATGGCTGCAATCCATGAGCTGATGTCAATAATACACTCAGACAAGAGAGTTTGACATGCTGGAAAGCTAAGCAAAGGTAAAACTTAGAATGCAAGTGAAAGCCTAGATTATGCCTGGCAATCAGATTGGTTAGAGGAAAAGAATAAACCGTTAAAAGAGCAGAACCATGCTCAAATCCCCAAGGAACCCCATGGTCTAGAAGTTCCTCAGATGATCTTTCTTTATTCATATCAAAACTTTCACTCATCCCACAGTGATAATACGTAAACCATTGCAGTAAAGTTCCAGAATTACAAAAGCGAAATGAGAGGCTCTCGATAATAACTTGGTGATCGACAGTATCAAAAGCTGCCGAAATAATGAACGAAACAAGCAAACATATCCTACCTATGTCTGAATCCATTTGTTAGTCATTATACACAATAAGCAGAGCTGACTTACAGCTAGCATTTATTAGCTCATAAACCACATTGGAACTTACTAGCAAGGTTTGTAATTTCAATATGAGTTCATCAAGTCTGCTACGACTTGTTCCATTGTCTTTGATAATGATTAAATAATCCTCGCCTCTGAGGGCACTATAGAAAATATAAAATGAGTTATGAATTATAGTCAACAAATCGATTGTCAATTAAGGAAGACTTCATAAGACGATTTCAGAATGCAAAAAGCATTACTCGGCTACATATACCGCTTTAATATGCTTATACACCTGGACACTTTAACTTAGCTAGAATCACGTAGATTTCACTGCAGAACTGATACACATTCGTTACTGAAAGGTCTATTTGAAGTACAATATCCAGATTCTATGCACAGTCTCGAGGGTATATTTGGCATAGGCAGTTTGGAGGACTAGGCCCTTCAATCATTGATTCTACAGGATTTTAATTAACTAATTAATTTATCTTATAGTCATTAAGTTGAGAGGTTAGAGGTAGTCCTGCTGTAGATTGTTGGAAAGATATAAGATGTAGGTGCTTCATTCTGTACCAGGGCAAAGACATGCAGACGAAGTGAGTTCTAGGCTCTCTCTTTTTCTTTCTCTCTCTCTCTCTCTCTCTCTCTCTCTTCTTTCTCTCTCTCTCTCTCTCTCTCTCTCTCTCTATATATATATATATATATACATATATATATACATATATATATACATGTATATACGCCTATTCCCGCTCGGAATAGGTCACAGCGAACCAAAGCCACTTGTAATCATATCCAGTACCAAAAATAAGCATACATATACATATATTTATACGTGCATACCTATATGTATACATATACACGAAAAAGCACAGGCACAATCACACCCACGCTCACACACACATACAATCACATTTACACACACTGTCACATACTTGCACACATGTGCACACACACACATACAGGCACACAATTACTCACGCACACACGTATATATATATATGTGTGTGTGTGTGTGTGTGTGTGTGTGTGTGTGTGTGTGTGTGTGCGTTTGCATGTGCGTGTGTGTGTGTGTGTGTGCGTGTGTGTGTGTGTGTGTGTGTGTGTGTGTAATTACAACCGTTCAAAACGCCGTAAACGCAGGCAATTAAGTCGGCATTATCCCTGTTTTTGCCATGGCCCCGGACAAACAAAGAAGTTTTTTTTGAAGGGGACCCATAGCAATTAGTCATAATACTGTGATCAAGATAAAGTAAGAAGAATTAAAACATCAGAAAGATGACTTGACATAAACAGTAAACTTTTTGAACGTGCTTTTTATAGCTAGAAGTTTCAACTTTTTTGATGAAATAGATCTTGCTATTTGATAGGTTAACATGCATGTCTCTGTTACTGAAAAAAAAAGATGTGTACACAGTTTTTTTCACCAAAGTTCCTGAGTTTCTTAGGCAGAAATTAAGCTGTAACATTTATAATTTTAAATTTACAATCTGGCTATACTAGAGCAAGATACAAATGGGAGGCGTTAATCACTTACCGAGGGCCCCTCAATAGTTACCCATGCATCAAGCCGTGATGGCACACTAGGTAAGGTGGCTGCTTTCACTACCTTGGTCCCGAGGTCGTGGGTTCGATTCCTGCAGTGGGCGATCCTTTATCGCCACTGCAAGCGGTGGTGATAGCCGTAAAGGCTCTTCTGTCGCTATGCAAAAAGAGGCTGTTTAATCAGCTAGGATTTTTTTTAAGTACCGTGGAATCACTCATAAGACTTATGAGAGCTTAAGGCTTTCATAGGTACATGGCTGATATTTCCAAATTTTTTGTAGTTATTTGGAAAATAAAAACAGATGTATTTACAAATTTCATGTCATTAGTTGTCATCGCGTAGAGATCTAGGATTAAGCAAACTCAATTTATTTTGATTTTCTTGCTGCTGGTCGTTGCCCTGCAAGTACTGAGAACAAATTTTAAAGCTCAAACCATTGGCAGTGTTTAGGAATGGTCTTAAACAATTTCTCGACACTATAAGGTGGATAAACTTATTTTAGGAATTTTTTAATTGATTGGACATAGTTTTCGAATAGCGACGCATTTGGTTAGTATCTTCTGCAGGTAATCTGAACCCACGAATCTCATTTGATCTACCTGGTTGTCCTTTCGGCTGGAGAGATGAAGCTACAGCTGGTATTAATAAGCAGTAAGTGGGGTTATTCAGGAACTTGTCTTCATCATTCTAGTTTATCATCTCGATACAGAATCTGCAATCATTTTTATTCAGCAACTAATAATGACCAACTCGCTCGTATACTTTTTCAGGTACCTGTGCTTGAAGTTTTTCACGGAGCCACAAACCTTTAACGGTGCACAAGCATCATGTCGCCAGTCGAAGGGATTTCTCGTCAGCCTGCTTGACGTATCAGTGAATAAATTGAGCTTCTACTTGCAATATGCCAATGGTAACCAAATTGAATTATTTATACCTCATACAATAGCTCTCTTTGGATGTATAGCGATGCTGTAGACCATGTCCTATTGCTTAAATTAGGCTTTTGCTCACATAGCCCACGATGCTTCGTTACCAATGATGGTAGCCTGAATCATTCTGAAATATCAATAACTAACTTCACTAATGGGAAAATTGCAACTAGCTTATCTCGCGAGCCGCTTTTTACACACATGCAGGCAAGCACACAGACACAGACACACACACACACACATAAACGGTCGACGCTAGAATCGCACTAATCTAGCAATATTCTTCTACATCCATGCAAGGAATGCCGCCACCCTCTTAGGTAGCTCACTCATGCACACCCCAGCATTGGTAAATGTTAGGCATACACAGACCGGATACAAGGCAACTAGTAGTAAGCTAAATTTGTCACTCTCTTCTTGCTAATTCTTAATGCTAATGCAGTCGAAAATAGCCTTGGCACTTTTGAATATCAGGATTTGCTTAATCATAGCACCCTGATAAAGTGTTTTTAAATGTGCTAAGTGCTCAAGCAATTTGACAGAGCACAGTGGTCTCCCTACATCCCATCTTGACAATCGACTTTGTAAACAGTATTTGCACACTCGTTTACGCAAGCAGTAAATAGGTTTCTTTTGGTAAAGTACACATACATATGTAGGCATACAATTCATGATTCCGAGACTCATTTCCTTCCTATAACTACTGAGGATCGTCTGATGGTGTAGCGCTTTCTCTGTAAGTTGATTGCTTCATTCCTGTGAAATACCAACAGTGAGATGAAAAATGAATGCACAATTTATTGGTGCTTTTACTGCCTTGCCTTAGTCAAGGATATTGGGATGTTAATTCTGCCCGATTGAGGAATGTATCACCAAGTGTCGCATGAGCTAGTTCACACAGCATGCAATGTGTCTATTACAGGGTCGTCTTTCTGGATCGGTCTTCACAGAAAGACCAGCAGATTTTACTGGGACGGCCATAATCCGACGAAGATATCGTATTTTTATTCCATATGCCCAAGGTTTGAATTCGTCGGAAGGAGGTTTATGGTGTGCCATAACTGACTCCTAATTAGTTGTCTTGGATGTCAATCAGTTTTCTCTATTTGCAAAACTTAGGCGTGGATTGTTTAATAGCATTAATTTGTGATTTTAGGAATGGCACAGATCACGGTTGGGGATGTGAAGGCGTTCGGGACATGAGCTGCGCTTCCGTCAGTTTTACTGGGAATACCGACGAGACGCTGCTGGAATACAAGAGCAGCTACTGTGAACAGCAGCTTCCGTACTTGTGCTCCGTGAAGTACGACTATAATTACACCTTCGTACCTGGTAATCGTGCTTTCTCTTGTCCACTTAGTCTATTGCAACTGGCACTGCATAGAAAGTTTGGCTCGTCAGATTAATACGTGGACCATTTTGCTATCACTATGTATGCAGAAAATTATAATATGGCATCTTCGCTTGATTATGATCATGAACATTTCCTGTAATTGTCAGATTTCCTCTAGAGCCTGTTTTCAAGGAATAGATCAGGCTGGGCTTAGAAGATTATTTCTGCTATTTGTAAGAGGAGCGAAAGCAGCAGGAACCAGCCACGTGGCTTCTCGCTTGAGGCATCATTCGTACTATTTCTAATTACAGTATAAATGTGGGCAATAAGGGATCATCCACTGCAGGATTCGAACCAAAGACCAATGCCGTGAAGAGAGAACACGTTTTACCTGAGCTCAGATCCAGAGGCTTACCTATGCCATTCACTTTTTCAATGATTTAAAGCCTTCACATGCTGTGCAGCAGAATGTATAGGTGGTCAAAGGATCGTGGACCATGGCTCACCAATATATGTTATCTTCTAAGTAAAGTTATGTCACCATCCTGCCTCTTGAGCATATGTCCGATTGGCCACCAACTAGAGACAAGGATCATCCCATAATATCCCATACCCATGACTAGATCTACGTAACCAGATGCTCAGGAGCTACCAGGAACTACGGCTACGTAGGAAATTTCACACGTCTAAGGTTGTAGCAACTCTTTTAGCTAGTCACCACAGAACCACTTGTAATAAATTCTTTTAATTTCTTTGGCATACATTCTTACCAAAAGGCCTACCACGGAATCCACGGAAATTGTTACTCTAAATTTAGTCAACCGAGCTGAAGTCTCCCACTCATTTTCAAACTCAAAAATTGTTTTTTTTTGCAGCGTGTATTCCTGCATATGGGGCAGAGGTATGCCTACCTCAAAGTTTGTCAGCTTATCAGCCGAAATTAACAGTTAGCTGTGAATTCTAATACGCCGTTCGAGTAATCAGGCTCAAATGTTAAAACGAGTGGGTCAATTGCTTCATTGTCTTGACTCGATTAATAAAGCTAATCTTACAAAAAACTTGAATCTAAGCCACACATATATTTTATTTTAGATCCTATTTGTGGAGACAAATGGATGTATGTTTCATATAACGATTTAAGTTACAAGTACATCAACAACAAATACACTTTCGCCGATGCAGATCTGGCTTGTGGAAATGAAAATGCATCACTTGCCAATGTGTATACCTCGAATGACGTCTACTTACTACGAGGCTTTCTATCTGGTAGGAAGAATTCGCTTCTTCTGTGGTTTAAAAATTTTGAGGTGCATACCTGTAGTGGCTGTGCTCTACGGAAGCAGGACTTGTTTTTAGATTGATTTTAGTGGTACAAGCTGTGTCAATCATATTTAGCGAACAGTAGCTTTTGAGAAAAACATAAAGGGTTTACCATTTTATTTCATACATATTTACATAATTTTGTCCAATGAAAAACACCAAGTGTTTGAGAAATTAATTGAGCGCTTAATGAGACCAGAGTAGGCCATGAACAGACTTCAATCCTAAAAACTGATTCAATAATCCAAGCTAATCATTCTGGCTTTAAAACGAGGAGCTTGCACTAAATTATGTCGAGTGTGGCTCCAATGTACATGCTTTATTCCCATTGTAATTAGAAGAATACTAAAGCCAATTAGACCACATAGAGTGCTAAGTTCACTGCTGTGCGATTACATTAATATTAAGATGATGTGATTATGACCGGCTGCTCAGCAGGTTCAGCTAGATTTCTTATCTTCATTTGAAAACGGCACACTCAACGATTACAGAGAGGCGTCTGAACTAGCCCAGGTATCATTAGCAGAGTGATTAGCATGTTTATTTGCCACCTCACTGAGGTATGTCCGAGTTCATATGTAAGTGCCTATCGGTCATGCATGGGGAGCCCGAAGCGAATTTTACCTCAGTTTTTAGTTTCAGGCCTCCTATTTTCACGACCTATAATGTCTCTTCATCTGGCCAATTTCATTGCTAAACACAATCCCTTCTTTAATTTCTACACCGTCAACACCTAATTAAGAACTACGTTTTGAACTTTTCCCCTAATACTTTGCGGTAATCATGCTTAACATAGCTCAGTTGCAGTCTTCATTGCCGACATTCAGATCAAAATTGAACCGAACTGCCAAGAAATTAGAACCCATTGGTTATGATACTCGCCCCGACAAAGGTTTACCGAAGGTGTTGGGTTCGAGCCCCGTGGCATACGTGAAGCTCCTGAATAGAGATTAGGTTCTCTTAAGGTGCTAAAAATAGGAATTGCATATTATTTTTTATCAAATGTTTAGTAATGAATCAGCAAGTTAAAGAGTTCGGTGAACCGTATAATAATATTCAAGTTAAAAAACGCCACACTCAAGATTTGTTCATCTAACACTACTCCCATGACGTTTTCCCATAATCTGGGTTTGCAGTTCCGAATTGACATATACAAATATAAATAAAATTTATTTATACACCCTCATAAGGGAACTTAATCTGTATTCCGGAACTCCAGGTACGCCAAGTGGTAGAGCCAACGACCTCAGTGACAAAATGCATTGACCTTAACCTTGGATGAGGTGAGCACCTTAACTACTAGGTTAAGCCATGAATTGCGATTTGCTGTGTATATGGCGTGACTGTCAAGTTGGACTAACATTTTCGCTAATCTCCAGTCCTTTCTCAACATCAGAATCACGTAATCTTGTTGCAACCTTCATCGCCGACGTTTTTACCAAAAGAAACGATAATGATCTATTGCTATCTTGACAGACCAAGCCAATACGTATGGCAAGTACTTGAAAAGCATTAGAGCGAGAAGACGCCACTCTCAGTATTGGTTAATCTAGAATTATTCTCTTGACGTCTCCATATAATTAGGCAGTACTGCTACGAATAGCATTCCCATTTGAGGTGCATATCGCCTTTACTGCAAAGTCAAGCTACTCTAAGTGGATACACGTTGGTCTGCTTAGTCAACGATACGACAGATGATCTTGTTTCTGATTTGTTGACTCTACATCTTGATTGCTGCGGTTTCTTATAATCAGAAATGTCAGCCTATGTTCTTAACCATGTGCAGCTGTTGCCAAATTCAGCAGCACGCCGGTTAGCAACGGCATTGCTGCAATATTACAAAAACTCTGTCTGAGCCCAACTGGCCCCCTAACTTTAATTAAATTGGCATCAAGATAATGTCTGTAGTTTTCAGGTGGCTTTGACTTCAATAGTATTCCAGGGTGCTCTTGCACCACATTCTCTGCGGCTTCAATTTATTTTTCAGTTCTTGAATTTGTTTGGTATTTGTACCTAAGGTTATTGTGCACTAAAAATCTTGAAATCATATAAGCTTTCGTGGTACAGTCTAATTGATTTTTATGCAACTCTTGCTTAAAAAACGCAAGTTTTCTGCATTTATTATACGTCACGAATGCTAGCTTTCTGGCTGTTTTTCATCCTTTTTTGTGCATGATCTAGTGCATTTTGATAATTAGTTGCCCTAACAACTGGTGACTCGAGCGGCTCTTTGGTTGTCATATAATGATTTCTTAAGCATGACTTTTTTCTTTCAAACTCCTATAAGCAAGATACCGTGTACGTAATTGGCCCTTGGTTACTGAAAATCTTGCCACCATCTATCGAGCATCCAGATAGAGTACTAGTTGTTCATACCCTGTACAAATGACCTAGTAATACTAGTACTACTACAGATCTTTGTGCTATATAATCGTTATCTTACAGCTCTGCTTAATGTAGAGTGCAAACCTTTTTTCTAATGCATAAATATCTAATCAGGGGCTTTCCTGTGCAATTAAGTTTTTTTCTAGATAAAGGCTATCGGAATTTTGTAAATGGAGCTATCAGCTTCAAAGCATTGCTACTAGAGGCCGTATGCAGTGACACTGAACAGAGAAGCGCAAGTTGGGCAATATCATTTGGCTGTACCTGCACATCAGGGCTACTGATCCTATGTGCTAAACAATAATACTCATAGGTTCAATGAAGTACCGTAAAGCCTTAGCTTTTAAGTGCAACTTAAATCCAATGACTGAATCCTGATGAACTCTGAGTAATATTGTAAGCAAAACATTTGTAAATTTTGGTGCAAAGTGCAAAACTAGTCTGTAAAAATCTGTGGATGATTGCGTGATTGCAAGCTGTTTCAAACTGGTGGGAAAGTGAGTTTCAATTTTGCCGGAGCCCCAAAAGTCAAGCAGCTATCACTTACTACTTATAGAGCTTCATTAAAAAACAAAACTGGCCTAATAGAGTGGCTATCGGCTCCTTCTGAACTGACCATGCAGCTGTTAAAGGGCATATAGTTGCATGCAATTTTTGATAATACATGGGCTTACAATATTGGAAAGAGGATTATCTTTCCGGTAGATTCTGCTTTCTTGCCTTCCCATTAAAAATAGTGCCTTCAATTTTTCATTAGTAATATGTATAGATTCGTTAAGTCTAATCTGAGAAAGAGTTTGTTCTCAAATCCTGGTCAGGAGAACATTAGTCCCAGTAGTTTCTGAGAGTCTGGTTATGTAGATATAGTCAATACTGTATTAGTCTGATTTTTGTCTCTAGTTTGTGGCCACTCGGACATATGCTCAATAGGCAGGATGATTACATAACTTTTCTTAGCAGATAACTTATATTGGTGAGCAACGGTCCAAGATCCATGGACAACCTATACATTCTGCTGCACAGCATATGTAGGCTTTGAATCATTAAAAAAAGCGCATGGCATAGGTAAGCCTCTGGATCTGTGCCAAGGTGAAACGTACTCTTTTTTCACGGAATAGGTCTTTGGTTCGAGTTCTGCATTGGGTGATCCTTTATTGCCCACTGCTAGTGGTGGTGATAGCCATTACGGTTCCTTTTAGCAAGAGTCACGCAATATCAGAGCAATAATGTGACACGAGTGGTAAAGTTTGGTGATAAGTTTCCATTACAAAACTAGTAAACCCCAATAGACCCAAGGTTACACCTTTCTGCTACCAAGCACTGGCTTTTACCTGTAAGCTTAACATTTTAGTCATCCTACTTCGTAGAAGAACTCGAGAAAGCTTATGAACTTCAATTCTGAAAAAGTTACCATTTACCAGGTGAGGGCTTTATATCTTGAAACATCCATACGTTTATATTAGGTGCGGTTTAGCGTAAGTGGAATGTACGGTATGCATATAGTGTTGCTTTAATAAATGCATCTTAAAACGTACCCGAACAAGATACAGTCGGGCTTATCGAAGATCCTACAATTTTGAAGTGCAGAGGTCAATAAATGGATGCGATGCACTCGCGATTGTAACTCATTACAAGACTGGTATGTTGCTATCATGGCCTGTTTCCGACAGGACAAAGGTATTTTCGTGGTTGGCTGCCGTCGCCAGAACGCCTGAAGGCTTTGTTTTAGAATTGCAAGTGAGTTGTTTCAAATGCTTTACTAGCGAAATTCAGTGATAGACTGAAGATTAAACCTCTCAAAAATGCTAGGTACCACTGAGAATGAAATGAATTGGAGTCTGCACGAACCTTCTAATTCGGTAGCTTCAGGATATTAGCCAGGAAATACTACTTTTCTGAGTCAAATCAGCTTCAAATGCTTGTCATTTGCATAGATATAACAGAGTAAAAATCTTCCGATTCAGCAGCATCATGTTTTGTGTAGCCGAAAGAGATCCTTAGCAGCTGTCACTCCCGCTTGCAGCGGGCAATGAAAGCTTGCCTTATTCAGAGTTTTAACCTGTAACCAGTGTCATGATATGTGGGCAAATGATTGCAAGGGTAATGATGGTAGCCTAAACTAGTGTGATAATCTATTACAATCTGAATTACAATATTGTCAGTATTGGCTCAAATGCCTGTGTTATAATAGGAAAAACTACAATGTGATTCCATTTAGGACAATAATTTATGAGAAATTTGTACATGAGAGCATTTTTTCTTAATTCGCTAAAAACGTTTTTAGAGCAGTCCCAATAAGCTTGATGCTTGTTCAATGTTCACAGTTAAGAATTTTCCACTTTGTTTTTACTGTTAGATAAATTTACACAAGAAATAAGAAATTGATTTCATATTTAAATACATTTATTAACATTTAGGAACCCGTGTTTTGATCACAGTACATCATAGACACTATTTAGTCACTGTCAAAAGTAAAACAATGTATGTTATCGAGCTTTAAATACATCCACAGCTGTACTTGCTTTAACGAATACTATTGACTCAGCAAATCTCGCTGAGGCATGGTTGCTAATGGTGAACATGTGTAAATAAATGCTACGTTTAATTGTGGGATGTATACAGTTCCACATTGATCACAGGGAGCGTGTAGCTTTCGCACATAAAATACCTGCTTATTTGTACCGTGTTTCAGATCGAGCTGTTATGTCACAAATCGGTTTCATAATCACACTAAATGGATCAATTCACATGGTTGACCTCTATACCAGGAAAAGAACATTGTCACTTCCTGTTCCGCTGTCACTCCTTCTCAACCCAGACAACTACTGTATGACAGTAGCAGCTACTAGCAATGTGACACAGCCGATATCCTGCAGTAGCCTCAGCACTTCAATTTGTGAAAAAACTTGCAACAAGAAAACTGGTAAGATAATATGAACCCTGCTTTCAATTACAGAGCAGAAAATATCCTTCCAAAAATGATCACATACATTGATAGCCTCTATTGAGTGTGTTCCCTCAATTTTTTAGATTTTAAGTTTGAAATTATACCACATTTAGAACTGTTCTGCAACATTATTGGAAAATGCATGCCCGACATTGTAATTAATCACGGCGACCATTTTCAGTGGTAAATCTGACATTCGCCTCCAATACTAGCCTGCTAACGTGCACCTACATGTCCAAGACGACGAAGTTGGTTTATTGGTTAAGGAATGGAGCGTACTTTCAGGACACTGAAAGCATAGCAAGTAATGGCAGCTTTGCCGTGAACGCTAAAGCACCACTTGCAACCTACAGATGTGGCGTTATTGATGACCAGGATCGGACAAAAATAATATGGTCAAACGATGTCCTAGCTGACAACTCAAAAGGTCAGTTCCTTCTCCTGCCGACCATCATTTTCTACGTTAAGTTCAAGTTGTATATATATATATATATATATATATATATATATATATATATATATATATATATATATATATATATATATATATATATATATATATATATATATATATATATATATATATATATATATATATATATACTCATATGTATATATGCATATATTTATTTATTTATTTATTATCTATGTTGCAGCTCCAAAGATTTCGTACCGAGCAATACTATTTTTCAACGAAGCCTATGATGGTGCTATTTTAAAGTATGCATTATTTGATTGGAATTTTGATAGTTCAGAGCCAGCCGTCATTCAATGGGTCAACAATTTTCGTAAAGTACTCACAGAGACGCTCTGCAATGTTTCAATTAAAGGTGTCAAGTAAGCAACCTTATTGGCCAACTGAGAGAGATCCTAAAGTGACTTGACTCCGTCACCAAAACAATGTAGTGCTAAGCAGTGCTGCAATACGTTGTGATCTTGGCAGTGCCATTTCAGATGCCACAGCTTTCCCAAGATTCATATTCAACGGCATTATCTGATCTGCATAGCCCAATTTTTAATTAAATCACAAATTGTTTCTTTAGCAGTCTAACACATCATACCAATAGCATAACATCGTTGCATCGTGCAGTTTCACGATTTAACCTGATCTTCAATTAAAAACAGTTATTTAAAGCTGTGCAGGTAATTTAACTGTCCTAAAACCAGTTTTAAAAATTGTGTATCGAAATTTTTGCAACAGAAATTACAAACAGCTTGTTAGATAGCTCTTTGCCATACGTGCGATGATCTATGCCTGCCTAATGTCACGACTATGTTTTTACAATGTGTGCACCATTTAATTTATTTCATTTCCTAGGAGTATAGTGGACATGTAGTTTATGCACCCTCACTAGTTAAATCATCGAATCATACACAAGTTGTAAGAGTTAAATTATCGTGCATTAAACCTTTCAAGTTTACTTATACTAAGGGTCTATGTGCTGTGGAGAAAAACGGAGATTCAGCAACAAGCTTGCATAACCACCCTAATAAAGATTAAGAGTTTCTCAATCATCATTAGGTTTGCTAGAATCTAACATTAGCAAGGAGTCGATGTAACGAATGAAAACTGTTTTGATCTGGCATTAACTTTAGCAAAACGGCTTGCACTTTTGCCGATACTTGCAGTATTCCATGCATTCGTTGCAGCATATGTGAAGTGCCTAGAAAGGCATTATGTTCTGTGATGGGGCAATGCAAATGTATAATTATAATTATTATCTATAATATATATCATTCTAACAAACAGCACTGGGTAAAGTATGTCCCTAGTATGTAAGAAACTTAGTGCATACGAAGTATAGTCTTCTTATAGTGCTTGTTTATATTTTAAGTAGCGGCATAGTGAATTCCTTTTTCAAACGGAGTCTAGAGCACAATGGCATTCATTCATTCAATCACTCGTCGAGATCCTTCTAACAGCAGCTTGATGCGTTTCGGTATCCTACTGAAATGCTTGTTCAGTATAATGCTGCAATGCTATGCCCTTTAGCCTCACTTGTAAGGCTACTTGTATCTCTCTTAACCTTTCAGGAGCAGCTTTACAAACGGCACAATGCTCTGTCTACTGCTGGAGTGCGAAGACTCCGGGAACCAGTCAGAAATTTCTTATTTCAGCAATATTATAGCAGCTGATGTGGAAAAAGCAAACGCAAAGTCAACAGTAAGGGGCATTGACCTGGTGCTATGGGATTCGTGTAAGTCATTATTTCACGATATATTTTGCCATTACCATTAACTATTCTGTCTTTGAATTAATTCTGAAATTGTGGTTAAACAGTAGGGGTATGAATGCCAGTCCTAACTGGATTACTAAATCAAAAGAAAAAAGATTCAAGGAGGTTGCTGTATATGGTAGCACAATTTTAGGGACGATTTTATGGAGTAAATCATAGGAAACTGCCGAGGAGCTATTATTTAGATTTTCTCCTTTATTTGTGACATGCACATATGATATGAGTAGCCTTTGTAAATGACTCATTCAAGGGACATTTTTCATATTCTTAATAAGGTGTACACTGATGCGTGAATAATGTTGGACTTTTTTCTAATAGTCTATTCTCATGTTAGTTACAATACGTATGGAATATTTGTTAAAAGGGCATAGTACTTGCGCAATTGTGCTGGACACCAAGTCTCAATAATAATGTCACGTATCTCTCTATGAGATACACTCTAATTTATAAGATTTTAAGTAAACAGACTGTTTTAGGTACTTCCAAATCACCAAAAGATATGAGAAAGCTAACAGTGAAGAATTCCGCAATGGCAGTTTTTTAAATTTGAAAACCACGGAATTGTTCTGATTCAAAGGATAAACGATAAAAAACAGGGATTGACTGTACAGATTAAGAACGTTACTGGGTTTGCAATTTACTTAGGACCTTCAGGCACGGAAAGCCAACCAGCATGTAGTACAAGAGGGTACTAGAGTAGCCAGAACTTTGCATAGTCGGCATAGTGCAAGCTAGCAAAGCTATTTGTAAGTCAGAGATAGGATACTAAAGTCGGTTTGATGATTGTCTGGGAGCATATAAAGCTCAGAGTTAGGTGGTGTGATATATAAGCTATGCTTACAACCACCGAGCTCGCAAACGTTTGATCTTTCTAGAGGTACAGATAATTAAGGGCTCACGCTGGGAGTCCTGAATAAAAATAATTGCAGTAATCTTTACCCAATGTCACACTCGCCAGTTTCGGTGATCAATAGGTTAATGACTAAAGATTGAAGCTTGACATATATTTGATTGGGTACAATGATACAATTTTTATCGATTGTTAATTTTCAAAGAAAAGGTTGATACGATCTTCTGCAAGTATAAAAGCAAGAATAATATGACCGAAAGCACGTCTTGAAAAATTCTCCTCTGATTTTAACATTTCTTTCGGCTACCAGAGCCAGAACCAGTAATTTCGAAATACTATTCCTAATGTGGTAGCATGCATGAAATATTGGTGGCCCGAAATGTGGAAACATTGCACATTAATAATAATATTATTAATAATGCACTTGATAAAAAGCCCTCAAAGAGCTTAATCTCTTTCTAGGCACTTTACAATTGCTGCAAAGTGAAATGCAATTGAATGGCAAGTAAAATCATGCCTGAAAAACAAACAAAATGAATAACATGGTAAGGGGTGACATCCACAGGTTCAGCATGCAAATGTGGTTAGTGGCAGCATGCACAGTGTCAGCACACATAAGCACATCAAGGACAAATCACAGGGACCCACTAAATGCTGTCCTAAATAGGTTTGTTTTTAAGTTCCTTTTAAATGTGGTCAGGTCAGGGGATGTTCTTACGCAGGTCGGAAGGGAGTTCCAGGCTTTTGAAGCATACAAACTAGATGCACGGTCTCCAAAGGATTCAAGGTTTGAACGAGGTATTTCTAGACTGTTGGACTGCGAAAAGCTGGTGGTACGATGCTTGGCCTGATTGGGGCGTATATCTGAGAGATAGGCTGAAGCCATAAAATAAAAGAACCTAAAAGTGAGCGACAAAATCTTGAAGTCAATCCGTTGCTTGACTGGTAGTCAGTGCAGGTCGGCGAGAAGTGGAGTAATGTGGCAACTGCAACGCTCATGACAGACAAGCATAGCGGCAGAGTTTTGCACCAGCTGCACTCGCCTGATCGCACATGCTGGTAGGCCAGTAAGCAGTGAGTTGTAAAAGTCGAGACGGAATGTCACGAATGCATGGACCAACTTGGACGTGGTAACCTTATTGAAACAAGCCTAATTTTTAGCAATGTTATGAAGCTGAAAATAGGCAGATTTGACTGTGGAGCTGATATGGTCGTCTAACGAGAGATTGCTTTGGAATATGACACCTAGATTTCGAGCTGATTTAACTGGAGAAATGCTGGCAGAAACAATTTTGAGAGGCAGCATTTCCAATCTCTGAATCACTCTAGGTTTGACCATAACTAGTAAGTTAGTTTTATCATCGTTTACCTTAAGAAAATTTGCTGCCATGCATGTGCAGATGTCATCAATGCATGCAGCAAGTGAGTTTAGAGAATTTGAGGTGCTCGAAGGCTGGGAGAGATTAAAGCATCGGTACAACTGAGTGTCATCCGCATAGAAGTGAAAGCCTAGATTGTGCTTGGCAATCACATCAGCAAGAGGGAGAGTATAAACCATGAAAAGAACGAGACCTAGCACGGAGCGCTGAGGTACTCCATATTTTAGAGGTACTTCAGATGATCTTTGTTCATTCACGTCAATACTCTGGAGTCTCCCACTGAGATAGGACCTGCACCACTGCAGAGCAGTGCCAGTGATGCCCAGGCGAGATGAGAGGCGCTCTAGAAAAATTTTGTGATCGATGGTATGCAAAGCTGCCGAAAGATCGAGCAAAACAAGCAGATAAACTCTACCCATGTCTTCATTCCTAAGTAGGTCGTTGTATACCCGAAGCAGTGCTGACTCTGTGGAGTGATTAGCTCTAAAGCCAGACTGGAACTTACTAGCAAGGTGTGAAGTTTCGGTATAGGAGTTCAGCTGGTCTGCCACGACCCATTCCAGTGTCTTTGATAGGAATGGTAGAAGGGAGACTGGGCGGTAGTTGCTTAAGTTTTCTTGGTCTAGTGTCGCTTTCTTGAGAAGTGGCCTGACTACAGCTTTTTTGAAAGGTGCTGGGACATGACCTGAGGTAATGACATTATTGATGTTAGTTATGCATGGCAGCAGCAGATCAATGCAACGTAGGAGCAGGACAGTGAGAATAGGGTCCAGAGGACTTGTTGTCTTCATTGATTGCGATTCCATCTTTTGGACTAGATCACCAGTGACCTGCTTAAATGCAGACATTGAGGTGCAGCCAGGAACCGAGGAACAGCATTCTAGTGGGGAGGTTGTCATCGCAGGGATGGATTCCCTGATCTTGTCTATCTTCTCCACAAAGAATCGAATTGATTGCCATCTACAGAACCAAGCAATTTATGATCCGTATTGTTGGGAAACTGATATTTTAGGAGTACATTAGGGGTGTTTTTGCAGCTATCAAGTGGTACGACAACAGTATAAAGCGATGGTAAGTTTCTGCTGTAGAAGATAGATGTAAATATTAGCCTTTAATCATATTTCTTTCCAATGGCTGTAGATTTAAGTGACTTAGTACTAATTATGATTGAGACTCTGATCTGTAACGGTTCATAATGGGTTGAAAGGTTTTGCTTTACAAGGCTATTACACTGTTCAGGTTGAATACGATGTAATTTTAGAATGCATGATAGTTGTTAAGTGCAACTGATGAGTTGATAAGTTTGTCTGGAGTTGCAAACGTAATCAGCTACTGGTATTTGCTGGCTCTGATAGGAAGGAAATTACTTAACAAAACCTATATTCTGCTAATTGTTAACGGAGTTCTTATAGAACAGCATATTACACATGTAGCGTACGAATAAGTTTAAACTAAGTTGTTGGTTTGAACAGATTTTAATTTCAACTTTGGGCTGCAAATATATCTTATAATGCTGAAAATAGCTAATATTTGAGAAGATGGAACCCTGTCCTATGTGTGGGAAACTAGAAAAAAAGCAAGCTATTAACGGAACAGTTATCGTCAAACATGCTGGATACAGCTATCTGCTATCTGGTGGTAAGACAATGTAAGTGGTTGACAGACGAAATGATAGGCTTTGTCAAAGCTGATACTGCAATCGAGCTTACTTTGGATACCTCTCATTGTGTATGTCCCTCGTTCGTTCGATCCGTGTTACGCTAGCTTAGAGACCAACCCTAAGTAAAGTGGAACTGCAAGCGAACAAAGATGATGGCTTAAAGGCAAGCTATAGAGCCTTCTTTACTTCTTTTAACTTCGCAAGCTTCTAACTTGCCCATTAGAAGGGATTGTACACATAGCTGGAAGGCACACATTCATGTCGTGTGCTGAAATCGTTGAGTGGCGAAGTAAAACCTAATTCGAGATAGTTGCTTAGTGTTTGGAGGCATCTTGCCCGACCCAGAGTTACAGTATACACTTTTATCCCCTAGATATATGATACATAAGTTCCAGTAATTAATTTTAAATTAGTGCAACTCAGATTTGTGTAATTCACTTATAGTTTACCTACCAGAATTTTTATAAGTCCCATAATTTCCAGTGTAATAATCCAAAATACTTGAAATATTCATTTAACCAACACTAGCTTTGTTCTGTGTGGTTTTAGTTTACTGCCACAGTTCTTCTCTTAGAAATGCCACCTTTAAAGCTCTGAAATCTACAAGAACTTTGGCTGGTGAATGGGCCTTTCCAGAAACTTGCGGTGTGAAAGGAAGGCTGTTCTGTTCCGGTGGAAACGGCACAGGAGCACATTGGGACTACGTAAGTCAAATCTGAATGCAGCATGTGCCTCTGCCGCCCAGCTAAGTGTTGGCTTAGTCTAACCTTTGAATCATTCCTGCATCATCTTTAAGATCAATCTTAATCGACCCAATGGGGTTTCCTGAGCTTATAGTCCAGAAATGTCATCATCAGTAGAATGCTACAACATCAAAACCCGACAGGCTTGATCAATTTTTACCTCGGAAAGAGCACCCTATGTTCTCCAGCTCCGACGGATTACGGCTTATCAATGATATTAAACAAGCTAGGTCTAATTAGCTCAAGATTGACGTAACCTACATACGATAGTGGCTGACAATCAACTGCCAGGCACACCAGGACTACAGTAGATCGTACGAATCAATCCTAGCAAGGGCCAAATCTAGCGTCTAATGTAAACTTTGAATCACAGCTGCACAATCTTAACCACTCATAGGCTTGCTCCTTTGATCTTATTGATGATCTAACTGATTGCTTAGACTTAGGTCTTACTAGCGACCTCTCGTTAGACGACCATATCAGCTCCACAGTCAAATCTGCCTATTTTCAGCTTCATAGCATTGCTAAAATTCGGGCTTGTTTAGATAAAGATACCACATCTAAATTGGTCCATGCATTCGTGACATCCCGTCTCGACTTCTGCAACTCATTGCTTACTGGCCTACCAGCATGTGCGATCAGGCGATTGCAGCTGGTGCAAAACTCGGCAGCTAGACTTGTCTGTCGTGAGCGTTTCAGTTGCCACATTACTCCACTTCTCGTCGACCTGCACTGGCTACCGATCAAGCAACGAATTGACTTCAAGGTTTTGTCGCTCACTTTTAGGTCCCTTCATTCTATGGCTCCAGCCTATCTTTCAGATATACTACCCCATCAGGCCAAGCATCGTACCGCCCGCTTTTCGGAATCCAACAGTCTAGAAATACCTCGTACAAACCTTAAATCCTTGGAGACCGTGCATTTAGTTCGTATGCTCCCACAGCCTCGAACTCCCTCCCGACCTGCGTCAGAACATCCCCTGACCTGACCACATTTAAAAGGAACCTAAAAACACACCTATTTAGGACAGCATTTAGTGGGTCCCAGTGATTCGTCCTTGATGTGCTTATGTGTGCTGACACTGTGCATGCTGCCACTAAACACATTTGCATGCTGACCCTGTGCATGTCACCCCTAACCATATCATTCATTTTGTTTCTTTTTTAAGCATGATTTTATTTACCATTCAATTGCATTTCACTTTGCAGCAAATGTAAAGCACCTAGAGAGAGATTCAGTTCTCTGATGGAGCTTTATCAAGTGAATTCTTAATCTTATTGCTATTATTATTATTACTACATTTATTGGAGTTACAGTCCCTAAATTAATTTGGGCTCACTTTGTGCCACTCTAGCCTGTCGGATTATCTGTTATAAGCATAGGTAAGGAACTATTAGGTAGCTGCTAATCTACCTCAGAGTATGAAGCTACATCTTGACTTCAATATTCCGTCACTTTTCTTAATGTCTTTACATTCTTTGGTTCATGCATGGCTGCTAATTTCTCAACAGGCCTAACGTTGATACATAAGATTTTCTTACTCTGGTTGATCGCTTGTGAGCCTAATTAACATTTAAACCCTCATTCGGCTCATCGGCCCACAGAGCTTGAAGATGATTACCATTTTGATGACAAATCATCTCATGGTTAGATAATTTTCAAAAAGATGCTTACCATCTGCACGAGGCACAAAGCCTGTACACAGTTCGAGTTAATTTTCCGTTTGTGTTTTTGTGCATTATAAAACTGTGCACGCGACGAGTAAGGGCAGCAGCAAGGTACATTTTTTTCTGAGCCCAAGTAGACATCTTTCCTTGTACTTTGCTTACACGTGATTTGTCGAGGGCTCATAATTAACAGCCGCTGTCAGTATTTGTGTCCTTTTCCATGCTTCTTTAAACAGGGCTAATAGCTAGTCAGTAACTATAGCTTAATTCCGAACTTGCACATCCTGGGTAATTGGCATTAATAGAAATGTATTTCCCGTATATTAAAAACATTAAATTTATATAGAGTGCCAGCAAACTATATCTCTATTTAGGCAGTCTAAATTTGCAGCAAGGATAGTGGGACCGAATGGCTAATGGCAGCATGCTCAGTGTCAACTAGCATAGCATAGTTACACGTAATATAATATCAATAAAATATAATTCACTTGTATTGCGCCCCCAAAATAACTTAATCTCTTTTCAAGCACTTCACATATGCCTCAGGGCTCAAGCCCACGACCGCAGTCAGACATTGGTCTGGGCGAGCACCTTAACCACTGGTCCAAACCAGCTCGGCAAGCATAGGGCTGTGCAATCAGGTGACATGCATGGGATCATGCAAATACGGTTTGCCTTAGTGACACAGCATCAGCACGCATTAGCACACAAAGATATAATTACATTGACCCACTAACTGCTGTAATAAATAGATGTATTAGCAAGCTACCAATTACTTATTACGGTTATTATGATTTTAAAGCCTTACTTTGAATCAAAGCTACGATTACAACACTTCCAGAGAAGCGACCATGGCGCGACTACTTAATGAAAACCAACTGTAAACAGCTACAATGTAATGCAAAATGTTTATTTTAAAACATTGCTTGGCCTCACACATTAGAGATGAGCGTATAGCAACTTACATGCAAAGACTGGCCAATCTATTTGTTCAAATGAATGAGTTATGGAAAAACTAGTATAATTAGTGGCTGCTAGAGTGGAGTTTTCTGCAGCTACATAGCTAAAGTTAATACTTTAACAGACGGTTAACAGATAACAGATCTTTGATGTAGTATTAGTAGCATACGCAAAAACCTTCAGTGAAAGAAAAGATTTGGGTGAAGGATTTATCGTCCTATTGGGCCACTAGTTAAGATCAAATGTCGAAAGAATACTAAAGACAAAATTATCTAATATTTGGATATGGTACTTTTTAAAAAGAAAACATGTCAGGAATGGGATAAGAAGTTTGGAAGACTTCCTCATAAAATGAAAATGATTACTCAAATTATGTCATATCCAACATGGAACCCGAGGACATAAGTATATTTACAAGCAAGGCATAGCCGATCTTACTAATTACGAAATAGGATATTTAAGTCTGCCAAAATTAACTGTGGTACATCAAGGGGCATGTTTGCAGCTTGTTGAGGTGCTTGGTTGTAAAATTGGATCAGCTTCATTGACAACAAAGCTTTGTGCTTCGCAAAATTACTAACTAGGTCAATGCTTATGAATCAAAGCGAAATTTGAGATATGATTTGATTGTTTAATCACGTCATTTTGTATGTTGTCTGTTATATGCCTGTTATCATACATATACCATGATAGTGGAAGTTTTAGCACTCATACATATCATGACATGCATGCTAATATTTACACAAATTTTATCAGAAATTAATTACGGCTGCGATTTGCAAGCAAAGCTAAAAGGACATTTACAATTTCAATTTGATTCCCAGAGTATTGGCAGAGTTATACAGTTCGCAAAGCTAGACTTTTCAGAAAGCAGCTTGAAAGTAAAAAACATGTAACTCAATGACCTCCAAAAGTTTACTTAAATATACTAGGTACATAAAGTTGTTTTCACACATGATACTAAGATTGGTAACTTTTTAATTTACAGCTAAGCTTCTTCTAGTTAATTTCCTGATGAAAACACGATTTCTTTATCGTGTTTGATTATTTTTATTAAAATCGTAAAAACCTCTTCAGCCAATTCTGACGTGTTCTCCTTTGAAAGATATCCGAAACAGCTGTTTCATTGTGGGATACAGTATTATAACTTTTTCTTGGCATTTAACTTTAATATGCGAAAAGATATGTGTGAAAATTCACCATGACGATCCAAGCGTTACTTTCTTCTTGTCACAAATTTAAAAGAATTACCATAGATGCATGTAGATGGAGCATTATGCAGAAGGATGCGGGATTGGCAGCTATGCCCTCACTCAATAAGATTCAGCTGCTTTGACAGTACGTTTATTGATACTAATTATTATTTCTCGAATACCAAGGAAATGGCAATTACACTAAAAAGAATAAGGATAACATACACTATCGTTAAATCTAACCCAGCCATCGGTTTGACCTTCGTATGATCTGTGTAAGTCAAGGTCTTGAGTTTCACTGGTCTTTTGGCCAAAAAATAGCCACCTGAAAAACTCAACCGGTTAAATATTAGGCACTGTACCAATACACAAAACCTCTCAAAAGGTGCAGGACTTATTGATAAAGCAGCCTCAATATAATGAAATTAGTTGAAGAGTGAAAATAAATTCAGAAAAAGTTTCTTGGAAATTTAATAACAAGAGAGCTATGCTTATGTGATATACACCCAAAATAAGGTTGGGAATAAATTTAAGCAAATCTAGCTGAGCCCATTTTTTCAAATTTCAAGTCAATGTGATCGGACATAGCCAAGCTGTAGAGTTTGGGAGGTACCAAAGATGACAACCGTTTGGAAATAATTCTTTAAGAAAGCTGATGATATAAAACGTGCAAACGATTTAGAAAAGCCGAAGTCAGTTGTTTTCCTGTCATGTATGCACACCACTTAGAAGCATATGCCGAGGAGCGTGTACGTCAAGCTTCATGTAACAACATCATTATTAACCTACCTTCGAAATTTGCGCCACTCATGTAAAGCATTATGACATTACGTGTTGTAGCACAAAGAAAGCTCATAACGAAAATAAATCTCCATACTAAGGTCCGATATGCACGAGAGACGGATTTTACAATTTTTAAGTGCACACACTCGCGTGCCACAAATTCACGTTGATCTAATCACTATTACCTCATTCGTGACATGGGCAAGATACTGAGGGCTGGACTTTGAGTTAGTTGTGCGAGAGAGGAACTGAGAACGACAAGCTTCGATAATACGACAGTTTCCCTGGTGAATAGATTCGATAAACATTGGTTAAGAAAAATAAAAGCCAGAGGTTGCAATCCCTTTGCTTTGCTAGTGAGGTGAAGAGTGAGGATTAGTTGTAAGTTTCTCTGACAATTGTTTTAAAAAGCACAGCTACCACTGCACTAGGTTAGTTATGTATGTAAAGATGAACGATATTAAGTGGTTCCAAATGTATAAATAAGCTTTTTCAAAGTTAGAGGAAGTGGTGTGATGAAATAAGTCTAAGACGAGATAAATCAAATTGCCAATTAATTCTCAAGACTCAGATTTTAATATTCAATCTCTAGTCCCATCTGAGTTTTTAGAGTATTCTGAATTGGCTATACAAATTTTGCATGAGCCCACTGAATACCTGTTCAAGTCAGGCGTCTCAATAAAAGTTTCAAGATGGGTAGCTATTTTACTTATGCTACATGTATGTTTGACACTTTATGAATACGGCACGCACTTGAAGTTCGTAAACAGTAGTCATGATTTAAGGGAAGGCTTTGAAAGAAATATTTTGACATGAGACCAAGCATTAAGCTTTTTGTAAGAAATTGCTTTGTGAGACGATGATGATTAAAAGACCAATTGACAAGGATGTAGTAATAGTAATCGTTATTTTAAATTATACACAGTAAACAAGTTTCACCTTTCGCACTTAAATTATGCCAGAAACTCAGCATGTTAAATGATTAGTGGTAATATGCTCAATGTAAGCGTGTGCTTTCACGAAAACTAGAATTAATTTTCACACACTTAGCAATGGCAAGCTCTGCAAGTAACTGGTGGAGTCTGGTTTTTTTCGATGTTTTAAAAGTCAGGGGCTGTAATGACGTCACGAAGAAAGGAGTTCCAGACTTTCGGTTAACCTAAGCAAACGGCTTGGTCTTCTAACGGTTTCGATTCTCTCCAGGCACAAACGGTGCCAGTCAGTAGAGCTAATAGTGCGACGCCTAGTCTGATTGGAAAGAAGTTCGGAAAAGAGGGGCAGATCCTGAAAGAATGAAGGGACCCAAAAGTAGGGACTAAACTATTAACTAAATATGCTTGACTGGATACCAGTTTGGCTGGATGAGGGGTCAAGTCATTGGGCCATTGAAGCATTACAATAAGGCGAGCCTATCTGAAAAAGCTTACGACAACTGTGAAAACAGTTTTGCTGGCTGAAAAACCTCCGTAGGACGAGTTGCTCACATGAATAATAATAATATAATAATAATATTGCACTTGATAAAGCGCCCTCAGAGAACTTAATCTCTTTCTAGGCGCTTTACATTTGCTGCAAATTGATACGCAATAGAATAGTAAGTAAAATCATGCTTGAAAAACAAACAAAATGAATAACATGGTTAGGGGTTACATGCACTGGGTCAGCATGCAAATGTGGTTAGTGGCAGCATGAACAGTGTCAGCACGCATAAGCACACCGAGGACGAATCACAAGGACCCACTAAATGCTGTCCTAAATAGGTATGTTTTTAAGTTTCTTTTAAATGTGGTCAGGTCAGAGGATGTTCTGATGCAGGTCGGGAGGGAGTTCCAGGCTGTAGGAGCATACGAGCTAAATGCACGGTCTCCAAAGGATTTAAGGTTTGTACGAGGTATTTCTAGACTGTTGGATTCCGAAAAGCGAGTGGTACGATGCTTTGCCTGATGGGGTAGTATATCTGAAAGATAGGCTGGAGCCATAGAATGAAGAGACCTAAAAGTGAGCGACAAAACCTTGAAGTCAATCCGTTGCTTGACTGGTAACCAGGGCAGGTCGGCGAGAAGTGGAGTAATGTGGCAACTGCGACGCTCACGACAGACAAGCCTAGCTGCAGAGTTTTGCACCAGCTGCAATCGCCTGATCGCACATGCTGGTAGGCCAGTAAGCAGTGAATTGCAGAAGTCGAGACGAGATGTCACGAATGCATGGACCAACTTAGGCGTGGTATCCTTATCTAAACAAGCCCTAATTTTAGCAATGTTATGAAGCTGAAAATAGGCTGATTTGACTGTGGAGCTGATGTGGTCGTCTAACGAGAGGTCGCTTTGGAATATGACACCTAGATTGCGAGCTGATGCAACTGGAGATATGCTGGCAGAGCCAATTTTGAAAGTCAGCCTTTCCAATTTCTGAATAACACTAGGTTTGCCCATAACTAGTAAGTTCGTTTTATCATCGTTTAGTTTTAGAAAATTTGCTGCCATCCATGATCGGATGTCATCAATGCATGCAGCAAGTGAGTTGAGAGAATTTGAGGTGCTCGAAGGCTGGGAGGGATCAAAGCAAAGGTACAACTGAGTGTCATCCGCATAGAAGTGAAAGCCTAGATTGTGCTTGGCAATCACATAAGAGAGAGGGAGAGTATAAACGGTGAAAAGGACCGGACCTAGCACAGAGCCCTGAGGTACTCGATATTTTAGAGGTACTTCAGATGATCTTTGTCCATTCACGTCAACACTCTGGATGAAGACTGGATGGGACAAATTAAAGCTTGGATACAGTATCTCTAGTAAAATAGGCTCAACTTTGGATATGAGATTCATGCAGATATTGCTGATAATATGCTAACCAAGGCCATTTTAGTACTTCAATTTTTTCAGTTTGTGGAATAAAGTTCTTAAAAAAAGAAAAACAAAAGGCGAAATCCTGAAGTGAAGAGGAAACTTTCAAAGCGTCAGCATCTCTAATGATAAATACATTGATTTCAGCTTCATTATTGTGGTTCTGCTGCTGATGGCATCTTTTCTGAATGAATATACTTAAAATTTAATATTCACTAGTAAGTGGTTATTTAAAAAGTCAAGATACCAGCGGCCAAGACTCGTCAGTTTTGTTTCCACTGTACAGTTTATATTTAACAGGATTCTTGGGCTATTGATAAATCATCTGCAGATACCAGCTGCGATAATAAGAGAGCATCTCAAGCTTTACAACTAATCAGAGAGGTAAGCTGTCTGCATGTTACCTTTGCTGTTCTCATTACAGCTCTATGCTAGCTTGAAGTCTTTGACATTTTTTTCTGTACAGCTATAAGCGACTGACACTTTGCTAGTATTATGCTTCAATAGTACACATGTAGGGTTACGTTTATGGTCATATCACAATGAAATAAAGCGAAAGAAGATTAATGATATGGGTTAACTCTGCCCTCTGTGCTAGTACTGGTTCTTTTCATGGTTTATACTCTCCCTCTTGCTGATGTGATTGCCAAGCACAATCTAGGCCTTCACTTCTATGTGGATGACACTCAGTTGTAACTTTGCTTTGATCCATCCCAGCCTTCGAGCACCTCAAATTCTCTCAACTCACATGCTGCATGTATTGATGCCATCCGTACATGGATGGCAGCAAATTTTCTAAAACTAAACGATGATAAAACTAACTTACTAGTTATGGGCAAACTTAGTGCAATTCACAAATTGGAAAATTTTCAAAACGATTTCCTACAAACATTTTGCTAGTAATTTGTATTCCAGTTGTTTTTTGAGATTATACTGCGCATGTTCCAGTTAGGTGATCTTCAAGAGAATTGGCTAGCTAACTTTGGGCTATCGTCTAGCAGACTGTCCGTGATCTGACATATGAAAACTGTTGCCCATACTACCAAACCATCATAGGAACGGCCAAGCCTAGCTTATGTAAAAAAATGTTTAATCACCGATGTGAAATTAAAAAATCCAGAATTCTATAATAAACTACCTCCATGGCCGTTCTTAGGCTTGTTCGTTATGTAATGGTGCATGTGGTGACCAAGCGAATCACATCTCTTGCTACTTTATCAACAAAAAAGACAAGATCCCAGAGTCTACTAATACTGTAGAAGAATATTATCCACATTCATATTCTTCAATAGAAAATATAAATGACTCCTCTCATAGATTCTGCAAGAACACTTCCATGTTTACATTCAAGGAGTCCAATAGTAACCCCCTCCTGATGTTCATTTCCCTATTAATAAAGGCATCTAGTCATCTAGACCTTATTTCCACCGTTCTTCTTCCACAAGGTGTATGTGTGCTGCTACCTTGCATAACTGAAATAAAAAATGTGTCTTTAACATCGAGTCACGTCACAAAACCATTAGAAAAGGCTTTTTTATGCAGCTAATTAGGTATCCAACACTAGACCAAGAGAACATGAGATGCTTCCATGCAGTGTCCCCTCTACTGCTCTTATCAAAACACCGAAAAGAGATGATGCACAAGAGGTGATCTATTACGTGGAGACGTTAAACCTAAAAACTATGTCCTAAAAAGTTTGGTTTTAGAGCTTTCAATTTCATTGAGCCAGCATTTTTAAAGAGTAAAGCGTCTTTCTCAGGAATGCTCCTTTAGGTATAGTCATTCTGCCATTTTTTGGTTGATGTTAAAGTGGCTTTTAATAGTTTCAATCACCAAGACCCTGAGCTTCTCTTATTTCTCATGGGCATCACTTGCACTGCACTGTATTGCATTTGATACCACCTCGGTGGGAGACTGAAGAGTATTGATGTGAACTGTGAAAAGTCATGTAAGCAACACATGCAATACGTCGTACCTCAGGGAACTGTGCTTGGTCATCAATTTTTCACAGTTTATATTCTCTCTCTCTCTTTTGCCGATGTTATCACCAGTAACAATCTAGGCGTTGACTTCTATGCATTTGGTTCTCACTTGCATGGTTGGTTTGATTACTTTCAGGCCTCCAGCATATCGTATTCTCTTAACTCCCAAGCTACATGTATTGATGACATCCGAACATTGACAGCAGCAAAGTTTCTCAAATTGAATGAGATAAAACCATCCTAATAATTACGATACAACCTGCTATCATAGAGAAACTTGAGACAGTACCAATTCAAGTCAGCTCCAGCAGCGTATTGTCTTTTATGCCTGCACATTAGCAATGATTGATAGTGACCTTTCATTAGATGACCACAAAAGCTCCACAGTCGAGTCTGTTTACTTCGGCTACACATAATTGCTTAACATTTGAGATATAATTCTTCTAAATTGTGTGTAGACAGGGAAACTACTTCCAAATTAGTCCATGCATTTGTGACATCCAGTCTCGACTCTCTATAACTCGCTGCATGCTGGTCTTTCGGTAGGTGCAATTAGGGGCTTGGAGTTCCTTGAAGAGTCAACTGATTGGCTTTTGTCGTGAGCATTGCAGTTGCCTCATCTCACCACTTTTCACCTACCTGCACCAGCTTCCACAAAAGTAGCGTATCGACTTAAAAAGTTCTGTCATTCACTTACAGATCTATTTCTGTTTTGGCACCAGCCTATCTATCTAAACTTGTACCCATCAGACTAGGCATTGCATCACCTGGTGGCCTGACTGAAATCGATTGTCTGTACCCCATACGAACCTAAAATGTTTTTGAAACCGTGTCTTCAGTTCCTTTACCATCGAAGCCTGGAGCTCACCCCAAATTGATGTCACTTTATCCGTTGACTGTACGAAATTAAAAAAAACTGTAAACTCGCCTGTTTGTCAATAAATGTAAGGGGTCCTTTTGATTTGTGCCTTGCTTGCTTCTGAATGCTGACACTGTTCATATTAGCAGTGAGTATGTTTTCAGCATTCAGCTTACACCATTCACTGATCTCTTAAAGTTAGTAGGAATTTCCTAATCTATTTCATGAGCTGATCACATTCAAGAGCCAGCAATATCATAATTAAAAATTTCAAAGAATGAGGGTTATTTAGCTGGCATCCTAAATAGTTACGGTACCAAAGAGTAAATTCACCATGCAACTTTATTTTAGGTTTCTGCTCTCACTCCAGGTGCATTTAAACCAGTGTTTTTTCTGGTAACGGCAACAATAAAAGGAGCTTTAGTTTTACTAATGATAGTCAATAACTATTTCCACAGTTTTTCAATTAAAAGTGTATTGTATACTGTTGCTGACTACTGAATTATTGCACTCCTAGTGGCCTCCGGCTTCTATTTTGATAATACTGCTTACTTTATGTACCTATTCTCCAAGTCTGCTATTTTTCTCATTCTGTCATATAGCTAGCAAGAGTAGAATTTTGTAGGTAATAATAATAATACATTTTAGAAAGTGCCATCTGTGATATCCATCTCTTTCTATTATATCTACAATAGCTGCAAAGGACGCACCGTACAATCCTCTAGCTTACTGGAATGTGAACACTTTCCAGTACTACCGATGTGTAATTTTTGTGGTTTCAGGCTCATCCAACTGATGCTAAATTCAATATAGATACCTAATGTCAGCAGTGTACACGAGAAATTATTGAAGTTGCTACGGATCACTTTAGTTGTTTGTACATATGAATGCCCAGTAAACGAGTACGTAGATTTTATCGTTAAACTCTGATGTCTCTGTTAAGATATTATTATATTAGTTCTGTTCCCTCCAAGTGCAACTTTTCCTCAAGCTATTAGCTGAATTATCTCATTTTTCTTTATGATTACAGATTGGCCTGCATTGTTTCTCATGAACAAGCCCTACTAATAAATATCATTTTACAATCGTATCAGTATACAAATGTAATTGTAAATCATCTTAAAAAACTTCCAAACTACAATAAACGTTTTCGATTACATCTGAAAAATGCTGGTTGAAGATTTTGTAACAGGTTTTACGATATAAATAAAAGGATAATTTAGTTTATAAAATCTTAACCTAAGATAACCCTGTTCTATAGATCTTTTCGAGATAAATCAAAGTTATTCCAGGGTCATAACTTATTCAAATTCTTTCAGGAATTATGTGAATATTTTCTAAAAATCTGATTCAACGCTGACTTTGACTTTTGCTTAAAAAGTCAAACATACCAAAATGCATGGCATATAGCTATGCATATTGAAAAAGAAGTCCATTCCATGTTGAGAGTCGATATTAATTGTATACTTTATTCAGATTTAAGCTTTCTTCTGCTTTTGGTCATAGAACATAATTTCTTCGGCTGATAGTGTCACCATCATCAACATTTTGTCAAGACTTTCGCAGACGGCTCAGAGTTTCAGTGAAGATGACGTTTTTGCAGTGGCGAATATATTGAACAGATCTGTAACAAACGTTATAAGTAGCTCAGTCAATTTTGAGCTCGTAAGGGTAAGTATTTGTTGTGACAAATAAATGAGCATATAGTGCCAATTTAAAAAAAAATTACTTTGGAAATGTTTCCTACTGTTTGCTGAGTATCCGTTACACGAATTTCAGGTTTAATAACATTACAACTTTTTTTCAGGTAGAATAGGGGCACCGTAATATCTTCCTTGCTGCTAAAATAGTGTTTTATTGAACGTGCTGTCTCCCTACCCTAATCTCTCTTTCTGTTATACCAAGTAAAAAAGCCATGATGTTTATTACCTCACTAACGACGAAAAATAATGCGTTAATAGTTTTGCAGTATTTTAATATTACAAGCTCAATATTTATTAATTATAACTCGAAAAAGGCCGTTTGTTACTATACAATGTGCATATCCGCTTAGGAATTGCATAAACTGACACACTTCTGGCGCGAGTTCTAAAAGGACTAATACAGTAAATTATAGTAGTGTAAGTATAATGGCCATGTGGATACTATAATAATGGCTTTAATTGCAACAACGTTCCGGGATCTAGCTTTGCAATGAGCTTACTGTAGGTTTAATTGATATCTTGGGATGCACATAGGCAAACAGTGCTTTTAAAGTTAAGCACTGGCCAAATCCCTAATTCATAGCATCTTAAAAATCCTACCTAAATCTAAAACGCATTTCGCGTTTGTTCGTGCAATTCGTTCTCAATGATTGAAAATTTTTGCTCCCGTTGTGGCTCAACCGTTTATAGTTAGGTGTATCGCAGGTTTTGACGAATTTGTAATTATTGTAATGCATTTTTAGTAAATATCCTTGACCTGCTATTATAATTGGCTGGATTAAACAAGCCAGCAGAATGATATATTTGATAGCCTTAAAGGTATCGTGAACAGCATATTTTTTAATTGATCATGCGAACAGCATGCTTCTTTTCAATGGGTTTGATTCTTTTTTTAGTTCTTTCTGATTGGCTGATGAGTTGCAGGTTATAACTGCCCAAAAGTATAATTTGAAAGAAATAAACTCTTTCTTTAATCTCTCCTCGTGGGCTAGATAAAACTAGAATCCCTAATGTTAGGACACCAATTTAAGACTTTTAGTTCGCCAAGAATTAAACCACCAAACCAAGCATGCAAGGGCATGGATTAGGTAAATGCATGCTATCGATTTAAAAAAAATGCTCAATGCAATCTTACCAATAGAAATTCATGAAAATTCGTGAAATGTAAATTGATGTGAATTTATGGTCCGTATAAATTCTTCAGCATGAGCTTACTTTATGGTATTCTCAAAGGTGAAAGCTATACAAATGAGCATTTCAACTTTATCAAGCTATCGATTTTCCTCTAGTACAAAGGTATACAAGACTAGATTGAATCTTTGTTTATCAGAGCCAGTTGCTGCTCCAAACGCAACAGCTATTTGTAATTATCATATGTTTAAGTTTTTATTTAGATGCTGAAGACATGGCCAACAAAAGTTAGTCGGAAGAAAAGCAAAATTAGCTTGTAGCCCAGACATGCAATACAACCCGTGCTTCAGACTATATATATTGTCAAGGCTAAAAATGTGAACAATATCTAAATTAAAATGTTTAAAATAGCTCTTAAAAAGCTCCTTTACTCAGAGATCAATCAAGCAAAAGGTTGAAGTTGAACCAGGGTAGAGTAAGCAATCAACGAAGTTAGGAGACTTTGCGAAATCTTTTCTCTCAGGAACAATAGCCAGGCTATCGAAAGAATCCTTCCTTATTCCGTGGCTACTAAAGACCTATGGCCATCATGCTTAACCCTTCTGCACTAAACACAGTAGAGCATGCTCTTCGACCGGATTATGGTGGCTTAAAAGGTGCAGAAGATATGAGAAGGGCGGCTAGAAATATTACTTCCAGCCTCAGCCGAGCAGTCATTGATCGGTAAAATCTTACTGAACGGTTAGGAACTGCCGAACAAAAAATGTCCCGGTATTTTGTGGTTTTGAAATACGGTTTAATTAGGGCCTAATTCCAAGAGAGTCTCTGGCCTGGCCCTTCTGGGGAGTAATCACCTTAGCTGTCACGGACATACAACTTAAAAGCTTAGGAGACAGCTGAAAGATGAGGAATACCCAAGCAGAGGCTGTGGTAGCAAGGTCAATGCAATAAAAAAAGTAAGAATAAAGTAATCTTTATTCTTGGTATCCAAAGTAAAAATGTTGACTAAAGCCAAACTGATCCACATTGATTAAATATTAGTGACCAAAAGCTTAACATAAGGCTACATGTAAGTAATAGGGTCACACTGGAACAGTAAGACATACAGAAAATGAAATAAAAAGACATGGGGACCGTTTTTCTTAAAGGCTAAATGTTATTTGAATACACACACACACACACACACACACACACACACACACACACACACACACACACACACACACACACACACATATATATATATATATATATGCATATATGTATATACTAGTTTATATAAAACCATCTTTGATATAGTGACAGAAGAGTCTTTGTGGCTATCACCACAGGTTGCAGTGGCAATTAAGGTTCGTCACAGCAGAATTCAACCCCGGGACCTCACTACCGATATCGCGAAAAGCAACCGGCTTAGCCAACTCGCCGTCGCGACTCAATTTTTATGAACATTTTCTATATTATATTATTAGGGTTGCCTAAAGTAAAATGGCTACGTAAGAATTTGACATGCGTTTTCTATCTGTTTAAGATTCCTCGGGATATTGGCAAGATAATTTCCAAAATAACAACAATTGCTCCAAATATTTCGGCGACAGAGAGTTCATTGTGAGTACAGTCTTGATCTTACCTCCGTATATTTTACATCTGCAGGTAACTTCACCTAAGAAAATCTATTAACTAGTGATACCGTGAAGAATTCTCTTCGCTCATTGGAAGCCGAAGCTGCTTTCGGTGTAACAAAGCCTTAAGCATCTATGACATCATCTGAAACAGTTGAAAAATAGCTATGTTGCTGTATAGTCAAGGAAGTACCATAGCTATACATTAAAGACTTAGCAAAGCAGAGCAAAAATAAAAAGAACCAAAAGTAGGTCATAGTCACTGCAAAAAAGGACTGATTTATTCCATCAAGCAAGAGGTACTGTCACCAACACTGTTAAATTGAAATCTAGGTAACTGGTTGACCACATGCTTATTATGCATGCCGTTTGTGAGGAGTTTTATATTTATCTTCATGATCTGGTGATTTATTATTGCTGTTAAAGATTAGATGAATGGGGTGATATTACTAATGCTTTATTAAGCATTGTTTGAATATACTACTTGCGCACGAAGAGTGCCAAAATGCTTAAATAATGGTAAAAACCAAGGCTACCGGAATATAATAATAGGGAGCCACCTATCTATAAAATACCTAGATTCAACCTCTGAGCCATTAGAGAATTAATTGAAATACTTCGTAAGTATCACTAAAAGTGAAAACACGATTTCCATGCCAAGAACTTGCTAACTTTAAGGTTAAAAAGATAGAAAATCAATCTATTATTGCATAGAGCATAGTCAAAGGAACAACATAATTTCAGTGTGTCGTCAATTTAAGTGACACTGTTAGTCCATATTGGTTGCGTGAGTGATTGATTCATCATTGACGGAACTTAAAAATGTATAGCCATACTAAATGCTGACAAAGTAAGCTTGTTATCGGACTCGCCATTGTAGACATGCAGTTTAAACAGGCCGTATCGTTTACTATACTAGCCAGTGATAATACCGACATGGACTGGTGAATAATTGTAGTACATCCCTTGAGTTTTGTTTATTTTTAGGCTTAAAGTCTCGGCTCTGGAACTATTGGATATATTTTTGAGCTATTTGGTATATTCCACGTAGGTCCTTGTATTTTCTATGCAGCTCAACAAATAGCAGGCAGTTAGGTTTTGCTTTCAATCGTTGGCAGTGTTGGAAAAAGGTATTATTAGGCATGTTGAGAACAATCCGGAGGACTTAATTTGTATATCAACATTCAGACCAATGCTCGCTAGTTAGATCACCCTCGATCTACGTCAGAACGATCTGCACTAATACGAACGAGTGCCTCTCTCTTGCAATAAGCCTGCCGATACTTTTAGTGGGAACTATTCTGTCATTAAGCTTAAGCCCTGAGCAACACAATGGATTTCCATGGCGGTCGTCCAAGCAGCAGGTTCTCATTTACTACGATTGCAGCACAATACTAAAATTCGGGTTTGCGTCTTGTAGTGCTATTGAAATGATCCAAAAAGGTGGTATTATACCATTCATTAATTAATAATTAAGCCACCGAACCTCAATATTTCCATTGTCACTCCAGTCAAGCACACATTATCAAGTACTGGCTATCCCGAAATACTCGCTTTTCAATACCTTAAACTTAGCAAATAAATTACAGTCTAGTTGCAGAGCTAATCACTTCTCAGAATTATTACTGCTACCACTGCACAACAATCTGTCAAGATTACTGAGTTAGATAGAGTTCTCTCTAGTAGGTCTTCTGGAGCTCATGGGTATTTTGATACAATGGATCACAAAATCTTCTCAAGTATCTTGTGTATAGCTTTTGCATATCGGCGACAGTGCTGGATTATTTAGAAAGAAAGTTCTAAGCATACAATTTTTGCAGATTGTATTTAGTTGTATCGTCCTCGGATCTATACACCCCTGATGGTACTACTCAACCTCTAGACTTTATCATAGTAAGCATTGCTGACGTTCACAGTTTGATAGAGGCACATTATTGAATTTTATAACGATGACTCCAATTAAATAATCATCTTCTCTCTAATATCCTTACTAATTTAACTGGTTCCCTTGACTGCTGACTAAAGACGCTGCGAAGTTTCGGACCCAATGTTAGGTCCACAAAATCAGTCTTGATCATGAGTTGACATACTCGGTCGTGACCAGCCAGTAAAGTTAAAATTAGTTCTTATACAAGACGACCTACAGTTATTGGTCGTATGAACATATCTCTGTATGATTGTTAACTAATCATTTGATCCAGGTCCGTTTTCGTTTGTCTTGGCGATGCACTGAGTATGACTGAAGAAACTTGGTTCAAAATTTATCACAGTATAGGCTATGTCTCGAATGCATCGAATAAGAAACTAATTTTTCAAGACATGCCTCCTTTACTAGGTGATGGTTTTTCGTTGAAGATTTCAGTTAATCCAAGGCATTGCCCGTTGTAATGCCTGTTCCAAGCAGGTAAGCTGTCACTGATGGGTGTCTTCTTTGCCAGTGGGCATTTTGGTACCTAGACATATGATCTGTCGGAACTGGTTTCAAATCTGCTTAAAAAGTTCTTGAAGAGACGTGCCAATTTCTGAATTGGTAACATTACTTTTCAAGGGCACGCAGGTTTGCAAAAATAACATCCTCGGGACAGGCACATATATGCAAATTTAATCGGTTGCTGCCGTACCCCTCGATTCGCAAATGTACTTACTGGAACAACTGCTGTCTTTTCCAGAAAGAACAATAGCAAAGTAATGCTCTCAGCACTGTAAGCGCTTACAGCTTAAGGACTTGAGATAGTATGTACAGATAATAACATCAATCACTAGATATATCTTCCTCTAAGATAAAATTTACTGATGAAGCCCAAATTCTGATGTTTTACCAAAATTTTACCTTTGAAAACAAGCAGGAATGATCGCTTTCATTACAAGCATAAACTTGGAAAAATTTGGCTTAAAAATTCTTACTGCTTCTTCCAGGGAGTTCAATCCTCAGTCAAATATCATCATTATTGCGAAAGAAACGACTCAGATAGAATAGTTCGACCGAGTCAACGCAGCTGAGTGAAGTAGTTTTTTGAACGCTAAAAATATCAGTTGCTAGAGCTCAAAAGCAGAAAAAGTTTTTTGTACAGCCTCGGCCGTAATTTGGAAACTGCTGCTAAGCACTACCATCCAGATGGACGAAAGAAAATACTGCTGAACGTCAATTTCTTGTGAGATTATATTCCAAGAGAAAGCGATAGATGTAAATCCAGGGTTCGTTGCTGAGAAATGTATTTACCAAGTGTATACTCTGAGTCGAGGAATTCAAGGATAACTGACCCATCTTTATCGTAAGCATAGTTTATTTTACGAAGCTTAGTCACGCTTGATTGTAATAATGCTTAAGATCAAAGCTGAAAAAAAATTGCTTCGTTTGCTTTCAGGACTTTTAGACAAGGCTGCATTCTTTGGAGTGTGTTTCATGGTTGACTCTACACCAGCTCCCTTATGCTTGGAAAGTTTGTTTGCACAGGCCTGCTCGAAAGGTTTCCCGGCCCACCAATCAGCAAAAGGCTGGCCTTTTCAAGTTTGGTTTTGTATAGAGTAGTAAATTCTCAATAAGTTATCATAGAGTGAACCTTATTTTGCTTGAAATCATATTATCTTGCCATATATGCAACGTGCGATGGAAGTAAAGAGAATATACAATTGAGATAATGGAAACTATCCATTAGAGAGTTGTACACATTTATCTTTTAAAAAATAGAAACATAGTTCCCAGATGACCTTATATTCCCTGGGGGAACAAAAACAAGCCAAACACAATTGTTTTGAGGTTAATAGCTCTTAAACAAAATGGGATATACTGTATGCTGTGAACTTACTACTTTCCTTAAATCAGACCCTAAAAGCCTGCACTTACATATAACTGCATACCTAGCTGTTTGCATGTTGTAAAGAACAGTAGCACACTGCTCGCACGTAACATCAACATGCTTAAACACAACGTCAATCGTGCAACGCGAACTACCTCAGGTCGTCGATAGAGGCAGGCGCATTGTTTGCACTAGGCATTACAAATTGCTCATGCAAATATATTATTTCATTTGCAAACTATTTAGGAATTCAGCTTAATTATATTTAGATTGGTTGCAAGCATAGCTCAGTCACTTTCTATGTGAAACCGATAATCCCGAGGTGGTGGTATCGTTCACTACTTTAGCCAATGTTAGTTTAGGCCATTGATTCCTACGGGATAAGGGTCGTGTTCGTGACTCCCGTATTTCGGATTCACTCAAGCTTTAACAGATGATTTAGCTCACTGGCTGCAAGCTCTTGCTATCACAATCGCCAACCGGACGATAGAGCTAAGTAGACTTTCACAGCCTCTCATTTTTGCATTACGGGATAGCTTTTTCTCGCGAGGGAGACTCTCGGGATTCAATAAGACCCAGCTAGTGCAGGGGTCCCAATTTGGACGAGTATTGACAAAATGCATAAATTGGTAAGTCAAAGTTCATGCTTTACAAAAAATGATATAGCAATGCAGCTAATCTGGTCAGACTAGCAGGAAAACCACCTCATTGCTTGCCGGTACCAGTCACAGCCTGTGACCATCATGCTGAAATTCTCCAATGCTTGTGCTTTTCACTAAGGATAATAACTATAACAACAATAATAATAATCACCATATACTTGATAAAGCCCTGAACAAATAATCAATCTCGTACTAGGCACTTTAAATTTGCTGCAGAAGAATCACGATCGAATGGTTAGTAGTATCTTGTTTGATAAACAACACGTGTAACATATTTTGGGTGACATGCAAACGGCTATCATGTAAGTGGGGTTAGTGGCAGCCTGCAACATTTTCAGCATGCATGAGCACATAAAGGACGACTCACAGGGACCTACTAAATGCTGTCCTAAATAAGTGAATTTTCAAGTTCTTTTTAAATGTGGTCAAGTCAGCAGATGCCGCGCCGCAAGTCGCAAATGAGTTTCTAGCTTAGAAAGCAAGCGAACTAAATGCACGGTCTCCTAAAGATTTGAGGTTTGTACGAGGTATTGGTAAACAGTCAGATTCCGAAAATGGACGATGCGATGCTGGGCCTGGCGGGGGAGTGTATTTGATAGGCAGGCTGGAGCCAAATAATGAAATTCGTGACACAACCTTGAAGTACATCCCTTGCTTGAATGGTTGCCAGCGGAGGCCGACGAGAAGTTGTGTCCGCAATTTATTTCTGGCCTATAGACAAACATTCATATATCTTCGAGCTAAGAATGATGCATTTACTGTACTCTAAGCCTCAGTAAGAGAATTTATGAAATTGTGGGAAAATGCCAACTCGCTAAGTGATTGAAATAACTCGTGATTAAAAATTGTTTGCAGACTCACAGCCAGTCTTGAAAAATCTCTGTTTTGGCTTGCAAAGAGCTTGTCAGCCAGTGAAAGTACTGCCATGGAAGTCAACACCAGTGTTTTAAGCTTCAACTCGGATACCTTGTCATTCCTGGTAAAAATAATTTTGAATTATATTTGTTTTGTAGTTATAATGTTACTCTACTTTGCATTAAATAGACGGTGTTTAATCGGGCAAAGTCAATCACTCGACATTTTGCTCCTATAGCTTATAATAACGAATGCGACCTGTTTCAGACAGTGACGAGCAGAATGGTTTTAAGACTTTTCTGTTTAAAAAACTCTGCTCTGCTGATCAAGAAATGGAAATGCAAACGTCACCTTTTTATTTTATACTCTATGTAAAGGTGGATCTCCGTGGTTTTGCCATTGGATTCACGGTTCGAGAGAATAGCTCAGCTGATGTGATACCTTTAATAAATCTTCTGGAAAGAAAACCTGCAATGGTTGACCAAAAAAGCAGCCTATTGATCGTTGAAATAAGAAATACAAGTATGTTCTGACCCCCTGCGTCAGCACGTGCAGTCGTCCATCTTTATAAATTTTGGAAAATTGACTTAAGTTTTACATTGGCTGTTATTGTAACGTCTTAAGTGATGTATTATATATTCTCTTCTAACTTTGCCATATAAATTGTTTGGACAATATGTATTGCTTTTACCAGTGATTAGGTATTTTGGGATATATTAGACAGTGAACCTAATTAATTGGGTTTTTAGTGATACCAGTAATTTTTTTAATCAAATCAATAGTGTATTTACTAATGCCTGGAGCAAACATAATAAATAAACTGCTAACACAAACTGAATATATCTAAACAATTAAAATTTAATTCTGCAAACTATAGCCTATTTAAATAACCCATTTTACGAGAAATATTGTGGCTGATAAACCGCATACGAGCACACTTGTATGGTATATATTAAAATGCAGCTTAAGACACTAGATTCCTGCCGAGGTTTATTGGAAATGACCTGGAGAGCATTTGAACAAAAGCGCCCGTAATTTAATGAGTCTCTTTTTACTAGCATACTCCAGCAAAGTAATTAAAATTGGTCAAAGATTGAGTATAAGATAAAATGTTAACACAGCCAATATGACTCTGAAAGCATGGAAATTAAGTATATGGTGTCAGCAGACAGTCAAGCTCCATATAGGTGCATCGAACCACCAAAGAATGTTGCGATTAATGACTACCATAAACAGTCACTTTATGAAAGCTAAGCTTAGTTTTACTTAAAAATCAGCTTAACTCATAAAAATGATAATAAAATATTGAAATGAATGTATACAATATTATGGCTTCTTTAAGAAAATATAAAACAAAATTTGGTTGGCTGCTGTCATTGGCAGGTTATCGAGACATAGGAATCAGCGTTTATTGAAAAGCACACTAAAGCAGCACCCGGTGCTAGTTATTCTTGTGCCTAAGGATGTATATATCACTTTATAGCTGCGATTAAATCAATAGTCATTATAAATGTACACGTATTAGGTGATTTTGTTCAGGATTAGGTGTTGCCGACTCATAAGCTGAAGTTCACAGGCTATTTCAGTTAACCTTAGACAGCTCCAGTAAAATATCTGGGCTAATTCTCACGTTCATTAAGCGAAACAAAATTATATATATATATATATATATATATATATATCACTTGATAGCTGTGATGAAATCAATAATCACTATCACCGTACACGTATTAGAGAATTTATTCAGGAGGAAGAGTTGCCGACTCATAATCTGAAGTTCACATGCTATCTCAGTTACCCTAAAACAACTCCAGTAAAGCTAAATCTCACGTTCATAAAGATATCTCAAAATAAATAAATCGGGAACTAAAAATAGTTTACCTGACTTGGCAAGCCATTTTTTATGCAAATATTTTGTGTGTGATGATCAGCAAAGAACGTTTTCCCACCGAAATAGGAGATACAATGATCGTAACTATGTCTGCCCATCATCTTGGCATCCCTTACAAAAACGTTAAATATATTATAAATCCGCATATAACAATTACAGTTTAAATAACCATGTACACTGTTTGCTTGGATGCAAACAAGAATTTAGCTCTTATGTACGGTATCCAAATGTGCTGGAAAAATTTAAAAATCAGCTTTCAGTGACCAGGTCAAGTGAGAATGTGTTCTTGTGGCTATAGAACTACCCAAGATTTTCATGACCTACGACTCTGCAAAGCTCTTCAAAGGCCGAACTGGTGAGAAGAAAGCATCATCTAGAATTCTCTCCGCACAGCTGGTGGAGACTTCTGGAGGTCCCTATAGCTATGATATAGTAGTGACAATGACATTCAGAGATCTGGCACAGCAGTACCAAGGAAGTGAGGTAGGTGCTCATTTAGCTAAGGCCTTGAAGGTTGTCAAGATTGAGGCTGCATTCGGTGTCCCTGTAAAGTTGAGCTAGACGCTATTTTATTTTGAATAGTACAGCGACACTTCTAAGTTGTTGCATTCAATTCATTAAACATAAATTTACTTTATTAACTTCCTTATTTCATGGATACCATTCATGCTTACCGCCAAAATTTGATTACATTTTAGCAGATTGATAACATTCTTAGATTAAAACTACTATCTTACATTAAATGAACTGCAAAATGTGAATATATATATATATATATATATATATGTTTTCACAGAAAAACCGAAACTTTGACTGCGGATTTTGGAATTACCAAACGTCCGACTGGTCAGTCGAAGGTTGCAATCTCGTCTCAAAAGACAACTCCAGTATCTCGTGCCAGTGTAATCATTTGACAAATTTTGCAACACTACTGGTAAGTAAGTCAAGTCGTCTTAGATCGTTGTAATTTCTGAAACTTTTGTATTGTTAATTTGTTAAGACTAGTTTATATTACTGCAGGCACCATCAACCTTACAGGACAAACCAGCAAGTAGAATGGCACTAAGTGCAATATCTTTCATCGGTCTTGGTACATCAATCATAGCCTTGGGGGCTGTAATAATTTCATTCTTGGTGTTCAGGTGAGTCTAGTTATTGTGGCCGGACATTTCCTTATTAAGAAAACTGCTATAACTTTTAAGTCTGTACATGCAAGCATGCAACTATTGCGCAAGTTCCTGTTGTCTCGACTCGGACTTGGTTGATTTTATTATAGCATAAGATAGTGTTGCTGTTCAGAACATTAATGCTAGCAGAAGACATTATTTTTTAGATTACCGGCTGATTGTCGAAATTGTATTTGTTGATGGTGACTTATTCGCATAAAATGCTGGCTTTGTGGATGAGCTTTTCAATAGTTCGCAAAAAATAGCAGCATTCCTTTTCAAGCATGGGATATCATGCTATCAAATTTCAGGATGAAATATACTTTACTCAGCACTGGCTACATAGGGACCTCGTTAACGAGTTCATATTTAAAACTAAAGCATTGGAACTGACTCCAGATAGACTCATCTCTAATCAACCCTTGATGCGAAAGAAACCAGGTTCAACTGTGGTATTGAATCCTTATATTTTATTTGTTTTAGGTAAATATTTACAATTTAAATATCACTTTGAAATGATTAAATTTGGTCTCTGATAGGGATATTTGTCATATTGTATTAAAATGATAGAGGTAAAATATGTTTTGTAGTCAGTTGCAGTCAAAGAGAATATATTATGAGGATGGAAAATCTGACTTGTATCCAAACCTCAGATTTTTACATTATTAAGAAGTAGTAAAACAAACTAACAGAGCTTTATATATATACAAATGTCTCTAATAGCTATTATTGCATGGTTGATAATTGTTCAATGATTAAGGCTCTCCTTGCCTTTGCTTTCCAAGTGTTCTGACATTTGCAGGGTACTGGTAAACTGGCCGATTTTTTTCTACGCCAGCAACGATTTACTTTACTTCATTTCAAATAATTTGCTTATGGCTTGATCTTCGAAGTAGTACAAAGACATGTGCAGATGCTAAACTCTGTGCCCTATTCTTCTGTATAGCATAATATCAAAGTCGATTTTTATCACAACCTTTTAGTCAAGCTATATGAGGAACGATATATATATATATATATATATATATATATATATATATATATATATATATATACATATATATATATATATATATATATATATATATATATATATATATATATATATATATATATATATATACATATATATATATATATATATATACGTAAAGCTTATATAGGTATTCACAATAAGAGTAATCTGATGTGCACATGTTAGCTATATGTCTCAATCAAAAGTAAACGAGATTAAATAATTTTAGTAGCTGAATCACGCTGAATGTAAACTGAGTGTGTGTTACGCATAATTAAACAATACCTGAAAAATAAAAGAAAAAAGGAAAAGAACAAAGAATGTGAAAGGAAAAGAAAGAGCCGAGTCGAGTAGTTGGAGGCAGTAGAGACTGTGGCTGAATGTAACCCTGGAAGTGCTTCGTGAAGATTTCATGCTTCTACAGCGTAGCATCTTCCACTGTCAAATAAAGATTCTACTTCATTACCACTTAAGGATCATATAGAATGAAGAGATAGTGACAATTGCAACACTTTATCACGTGTGAAGTAGATACCTCACAGTGGCCTACTTGCAGATAAAAAACGTGGTCTGATGATATACTTGGTTCCTATGAGTTGATAAAGCATCTTGCACCATCAGCTCCAGAGAACTACAGTTGATCGACTGAGGAAATAGTCAAGTAAATTAGTTTCTACCAATTTATAGTAAACATAGTAGCCCTGTTTTTAGCACCTCCAAGTGGTCGATAGGATTTACTTTGAACCCTCAATGCATTATTCTCCCTTAAAAAACCTGGGCACTTGATTTATCTTCATATGGATATCCTACTTTATATTGCCCAACTGAATAAATATAATTATTTGCCGTTCTTTAGTTTTTATATCTAGAGATTTAAATACATTGTAAGCTACTACACTCGTTTACTTTTCAGTATTAGCGAGAACAACCATTATTTTCATCCAGTGGGAATGTTTACCCCACTCAAAAATAATTTTAATTTAAACCCCACAAGCCGACACGGTCTCAATATACGCTCAGCCTATGCTTTATGTGCTACGTGTTGTTAGAAAAAATTGCGACTCGCAGGCTCTTTAAGTGAGATGTTAATGTCTATAGCACGAGGATGGACAATACCATATTAAATGATCTAGCAGTATGAGGCCGCTCATTAATCCCCTGATTTCTGCTGGAATTTTAAAATGTGCCGTCTGTTTGGACTATATGCTGACCGCCTATTTTAGTCCAAGATCTTCACCTTCCCCGAGATTCACCAGGAATGTTTAAATTGTTCCTAATTTGACCGCTGAAGAAAGGCCCCTATTCTACCCTTCTTATGTGTGTGTGTATCTCCGTCAGTAACTCCACAAAGTCATAAAGACCATGTGGGTGTTACGCAGGAGAGTTTTGTATAGCCCACTCACAGCCTAAGCGGCTTTCGGTATGCATTCGGTAGCCAACAGACTTTGTCTCACGCAACAAAGAGAAATTGGGAAGCATAGCAGAGTTAGGAGAGCAGTTGAGGTAGTGAGTAGCATAGAAGTAGCAGTTCAGGACCACTGAAAAAGATGTGCCATAGTCGGCAGTTGGAGAGTAGATGTCGGTGCGTAAGAATTATGGAAGCGAGTTCCACAGTCTAGGACCTGCTGAGCTAAAGCTTCTGTCGCCAACTGTCTTTAAGCGGAGGATGGAACAGCTGATTTATTGTCCACACAGGATCTGAGGGCGCGAACAGGCTGAAACTGATGCAGCAGCTCAGCTAGGTACGAAGGAGCCAAGCCGTGGCGGGCTTTGTGGGTCAGAGTAAGAACTTTGCTCTGTATCCTTTGCTCAACCGGCAACCATCCTAGCTCTTTCAGTAAAGGTGACACGTGCTCAAACCGCTGGTACTTGAAGACCAGCCTTGCAGCCATATTCATAGTCCGCTGTAGTGGCATAATAGCTTTCTTTGGTAGCCCAGCCAAAAGGGAATTACAATAATCAAGCCGAGACAGAAATAAAGAGCTAGTTAAATTTTTTACAAGCCACTGTGGGAGACAGCTTCTACTCTTGTATTGGGATCGGATGTGATGGCTAGCTGTAGAGGCAGTCTTCTGAATGGAGCTTATGAAATTGAGGCAGCTGTCGAACACGACACCTAGATTACGAGCACGTGGTGAAGGTCGCACAATAGCATCACCTATTAGAACAGCAAAGCCTTTTAATCCAGCCACACGCTTAGGGTGTCCTATGAGAAGCAGTTCGGTTTTATCGTCATTCTTATTGAAACAATCCGGCAATTTTAACTTGACCTCAAGGATTAGCCGCTTGGGTAAGGCCTTGAGCCTTCCCGTGTGTTTGAGTTTTGCAGTGGGCGATCCTGTATTGACCTGTGCAAGCCGTGGCGTTTGCTCTAAAAGCTCTTATGCTCTACGTGTGCGAGGTTTTTAAATTGTCCAACTATTATATATTGCTTATTCACTCAAAGGTGAATAAATTGTTGAAATTGAAAAAAATGACTTCCGCAAGATTTTCCTCCGATGTACTCCTTGCAAGGGGGATTCCTAAGTGACCCGTTTCTTCCAAAGCCTTTTTTCCCTACGAGTTGCAGGAATTTTTTGCTTTATTTTAGATGAGGCTTCCTCATTTTAATTAATTCACGAGGAATGAGAACAGTGCTAGAATTATGAAAGCCGTGATGAAATTCAAAAGAATATATCAAATTAGTAATAATTCCATAATTTGAATGTCATATATTCCCAAAGTGAGAGATCCAGTGCCTCAAAAATTAATGCAAAACATCGCAAGGATTTTTTCTCATTGTTAGGATTCGCCTATTCAATTCCTCGCCTGATTTTTTAGAGACATGAGGAAAACAGTTTCCCAGAAAGTTCTCTTTAACTTGTCGGTCTCCCTTTTATCGCTTGACATCGTCTTTGTCACTGGCACTCAAGTGAGCAAGGAAGGCGGTGGCTGCATTGCCATTGCTGCATTACTTCATTACTTCATTTTAACGTCTTTCGCCTGGATGCTGGTTGAGGCCGTATTGCAGTATCAAAAGTAAGTAAAAATTTCTCTTTACAGATAATCTTTCCTGTACTTATTTTTGTTGAAAATTACTTGTTGAACATGTTCTTTTGCGGCTAGTCAACTAAAACTTATCCTCAAAAGTCTTTGCAATATTCTTGTAATGCTTTGCAAAATAAAATAGTAATAATAATTCTCGTGAAATACTATTGAAGCAAAATTGATTTGATAATCACTATTATTGTTTTTATTATTTTTATTAGTGAAATACAATATGGAAATATATATTCCGACACTTTACAGCGGGCTATCAAGACAAATAATAACCATGAATGAATGCCAAGAAATACAATATGAAAAAATTTATATTCCGACACTTCATAGCGGGCTATCAAGACAAATAATAACCATGAATGAATGCCAAGTAAGGTATTATCCTAGACATGAATGCAATACCACACTGTGAGACTTGTTAGTTATTCCATTCCCGATTAGCAACGGAACTGAATATTAAACAGTTAAAAATTTTAGACCTCCAGGCATGATGAAGAACTTTACTCTGTGAAGTGAAAGCTAAGCAGAACATGCGGATCTTCAGATGAAACGTTACGATACAAAGTCAATGTATGTTTTAGTTGAAGCAAGAAGCTATTTGTCTAATTTGTATGCAACAATATTCAACCATATACTATGCTCCAGGTTTTAGGTAGAACTAATGCTAAACGTTGGATTTGATAAGAAAAGGTGAAGTTAGAAATTAAATGTTGCGATTCTGGAGACGACTAAATTAAAAGTACACCTTACATAAGTTATACAAAATACTGCTCATGACGGTAACTCTTAAAAAGAGAAACACCCATATTGCTAGAATGTACAGTAATTCAACTCTGGCCATTCAATAGCCTAATTGGATCTCATTTTGTAACACAACTGCAACAGACATCAATCTTTCGATAGCAATTGAAGCAAATTTATAACTTAGCAGTAGCTCGTACAAACCTATGCAAGAGATTAGAAGCATCAGCTAGATTCACCATCTGCTGCTGTCTGGCATGGATCTTTTCAGAGGTGTGGGTTTCGCATATAAAGAAAATCACCGGGGCTAATTGCTCTGGCAAATCTGCCGGTTCAAAAGGCTAATTCTTCATGGGCTACATTACACTACCTACAAAAGATAGAGGAACACATTGCTGGACGTTCGTTGAAACTCTAGACACCAGCGTTCGCCACACGACAACATTTTGATCCCATTTCTTTTACTTTTAATTATCAGGCGTCTGATGATACTAGGGAAGCTAGTGGAGATGATGGCATTGCAGATAGGGAGATGCCGGCTTCGAACGCTTAGGGAAGTTGTGATCATTGGCTTTAACTGCAGTGAGAGAGCTTTTCAGCCAGCATGAGTTAGCAAGGCAGCCGGGAAAAGCACAGCTTCAATTTTGCACTAAAAGATGTGGTTTACCGTTCTACAGAACAAAATTGTGACAATAAGACTGGTAGGGTCATCTATCACTACTGAGTAGCTTCCATCTTCAGAGTAACTGGTCTTTTTATTTAACTACAAGATCACTCATTAAGAATTGATATTGAGTCACTAACTGCACATCGAGAATGCTAATGCAATTGCAAAAAAGCACCTTTTAACATAATGTGCCCTTCTGGAAAAGATCAATTTGGTTGCTCTGTGCCCGGGAGATTAGCTGATGTACCTTTAACATCTAGAGGATATTACTTTAACACTCTAGATAATAAACTGTATGTAGTTATACTGTGAACGTAATATTTTTCCCGTATGATTATGATTATTGAATTTGACAGGTTCGTGAAAGTAATCGGTACGTACGTACCAAAGTTCATGCTCAAGTCCAGCATTCCAGCATGGGGTAAGTTATATAAGAGACGTTAAGCATCTCACACTTTAGTTTTGCTGAAGTCTTTGCTTAAAATCGAGCTCTAATTGTAATGCTAATATCGCATGAAATTCCAGTGGGAAAAACCTGGATACATGGCAGTGCCTTGGAGGTAGAACCAGTCTGAGTTCTTCCCGCCGTCACACTGAGTTATTACGGCAGGTCTATGCATCTTAGTGTTTCGCATTTGCTTGATTTAATAGGCAGCTTTCTGCAGCCTAGGGACTGGAATCTTAATAAATATTCCCAGACAATAACTTCTCTGAGTCTGCAATAATATTGATGTTTGATGACCGTAACAGAAATGCAGACTCCTTAGATTATCATAATATTATTTGCTTATTAGTTCTACAGGGTTTCATGCTAAAGATCACCATAGATAACCATAGCATTGGAGCGTCAATGTTTTCCACTGCAATGGTTTAACATGTATTTTTGAAAGGCACAGTTATGAATATTCAAGTCAATTAGCCAAACTGATCCCAGTAATATTTAAAGTAAATGGAACTTTTGAGTTATTTGCTTGTTCAATTTAATTCCACCATTTATACTAACACTATTGCCAATGCATTGACCTGCAATACGTTTACACAAGTGACATGCCACGGCTTTTGTGCTTCTATCTTGTCACACGTTTTAATAGGTTAAGCATCCTCCACTACCTTTCATATATAATACCTAACATTCAAAATCAGAACATATTTAAAATTCATGGAATAATATTTATTAATCTTAAAGCTTTCAGCAGTTTTTTATTATTAAATTCCTCTGACATGAAGCAGCAGATATATACACACACACACACACACACATATATATATATGTATATATATATATATATATATATATATATTTGTCTAATAAACTCTACCTGAAAATAAGATCTAACCAAAAAGATTAACTACCATGATTTTTCTTGATGCCCCTAACATAAGTCTCACCCAAGACTAACCTCCAATTCATATGAAATGTGCAGGATATTCTCATTCCGCGAATTTTTCTAAATACAAGACATTAAATAAATGCATTGAGAAATATACTTGGATCTTCGCACAAGTCGCAATGGCTTGAAACTGATTTAATGCTAGATATAAAGAGCTTATTATTTTTAGACCCAGACGAGAAGAGTGTTAAAAGAGAAAGATATTTAATATCTATTATACGAAAAGTATCACAGAGTACCAACGGGCCATAATCTTACATAATTTGGCAATATGAAGGAGTTGGATCTAGGAACGGTTCAAAATTAGCTAGCAGAGTGCAATAACCTCATCAATAGGTGGAAGAGAAAAATTTTAAAACCCCAACTATGGATCAGGCAGGCAACATTTTCTAAATGAGCTGGAAGAAATCTATTGCTTACAGGAGAGGAAATGTCCCGTTTGGGCATGGGAATGATGTTCATGGATTTTCCTGCAATTGCTTCACGGTTGGAAATATGTACAGAAGAATTCAAAGCAAAACAAAAAATGGCTGAACGGCTTCCTTCAGTGAAATTGGCCGTATTTAAGAGAATCGATAACACTGTTTGAGCTAGAGAAGGTACTGGAGCCATTAAAATGAAATTGTGTTCCAATACTTCGGTTATTACTTTGAATTTTCTCAGTACCAACTTTCTAAAATTATCGCTGTGAAAGAAACTGCAGCATTAAAGTACCAATATTAGGGATACCTCTTAGATTTATGTTCCTCCACTGACTATGAAAGGTCTAGTGTTAACAGTATTTTTAATATTCAACTAAATTAAAGTACGTCCCAACTCCAATCAAAACTGATGATAAGAGTGAGCCTGATTCAGGCCTTCTTGTTTTTGACATATTTCCAGCTGCCACGAGATCTTAATTTCTTGATAGTCACTACATGAACTGCTCTCCTGACTCAACTATAAAATATATAAATAAATACAATCCATCTATATAGCGCCCCAAGAGAACTTAATCTATATTCAGGCGTTTCACATTTGCCTCGGGGTTCGAGCCCACGACCTCAGTCAGACTTTGGTTGGGGCGAGCACCATAACCGCTAGACCAAACTGGCTCGCTTCTCACTATTCATTGTTGCGTGAGATACATACAGTCTGTTGGCTAAGGAATGCATACCAAAAGCCTCTTGTGCTTTGAGTCGAATTTGGAAATATAGCATAGAGAAGTCAGTGTTAAAACTTATACTATTACCCTGAATGAGATCGTGACTTGCTTAAATTCAAAAGATGAAGTCACGAACAGTTTTGTTTCACATACACTTTGAGCACTTCCCGTTGACACTAAGTGCTCGTTAAAGGTTACCTATATTTCTAGAAAATAGAAATTAGGGCCGATGATTACAGAGGAAATGAGTTGGCAAGAAAGTTAGGCCGTAATCTATAGTTTTCGGATTCACGATAACATTCTGGAAGAAGATGGCATCATTGTAATTGAATAAATGAAGATTGACATGAATAAATAATTAATTGTAAATTGTCTTGCATGAGTCGGTGTTGATTTATTCTACAGAAAAAGTAAGACATCATTTCAAAGCAAGGTCTAATCTGCTTTTAAAGGAAAATATATATATGAGACCTGGTCTTATTTACTTAAAAATGCGGTATATAGACTCAAGGGAGTATCTACTTCGAGGAACCGCGACTTTGCAAAAGTTAAAACAAATGCATTCTACAATAGCTACCAATCAGGCCGAAATTTAAGCCGCAAGGCCAACCAGAGCCAGCCGAGAAATTCTGACCTCTAGATGGCGGTCCGACCTCCCAGCTGAGCCAACCAGCAAGTTCTCCTGCTCCCTGAACAGTTCGCCCTGCATGACAGGTCAACCTCTTCGCAGATTCGTTACAGCCAAATGCAAATGGCTACTGCCAGCGCCAACTGAAAGGTTCCCAGTTCCTTCCAGAATTTAGGTTTCCTCTCAGTCTCAAAGAGCCATGCATCTAGTCGACTAGAACTCTGGCTACTGCTGAACATTATAGTGTGTTCACACCCTGGCAGGATTTTAGGTGCACCAACCTTGGCTCACCGCCTCTTTTGGAGACAGAAGACTAACAGGTTCACCTACTAAGATTGTAAACCTCGAGGAAAAGCTTTCATCATAGAAATCACCACTTAGCTCTGTTGTTATCAGTTGTAAATACAAATGTATATAATTCGTTAGTAAAGCGCCCCAAGAGAACTTAATCTCTACTCAGGCGCTTCACATATACCTCAGGGCTCAAGCCAACGACCTCAGCCGGACCTTGGTCGGGGCGAGCCCCTTAACCGCTGGACCAAACCCTGTGAAATCAATTGAAAGATAAATTAGTCCTTTTGCTTCGATCAAATATTACATAGATACGCGGACTACTCTGTAAATTGCTAATCTAAACAGTTATATAACTGAATTAGAAGACTTTTTATGCAATATCTCTATTCAAGCATTTATTTTTTTTAAATGGCTGGTGTTAACTTGGTTCGTTTAAAACGCCGCTTTCTGCGAATAGTCAGTACTTGAAGTCTGAGCATTTTGAACTGAATCTGTAGCAATCAATGATTTTGACAGCACTAGCTAGCCACCTGCAGTAATTTTGGATAATTTTTAATTTAAAATTTTAGAACAAACTGAAATGAGTTCCGTTAAGAGATGGTTTATTCAAAATTAAAGTTTATAGGGTATGCATTTTGGTATGGGTGCTCTGTTTTACAGCACCACTTAACAACGGTCGTCCAAACTTTAAGCATGGGAACAGAGTGCAAGACTTTCTAGCAATGCTTTAAAGCCCTTGCTCTACCGTTATCAGTCAGTTTTCTACAAACTAGCATTTTTTTTAAGGAATTTTAGGTTTTTGGTGAAATATATTGCAGTATGAGCGGCAACAGTAAATTATCATGGAAAAATATTATCGCTTGGCTCTATTTACATTTTGAATTGCTATTTTCAAAAGTTTGGAAGAGCTGCAAACTATTGCGAAGATAAATTAACATCTAATTGGCCCTGAAAAGAAACCTGCATGTTGCGATGGTCTTCTATATAGAAGTATTCCGTTGGAATAACATAATATGCTATTAATGCATCTCAAGTTTTTGAGTAATCTTGGGTGCTGGTTAAAGAGGACAATCACAGCATGTAGCTCTTTTGATGTTCCTCAACTACTCCGAGTATTAAACTAACTTTATTATTAGCAAATCCCTAGGTGCAGGTAGACGGATGGTAATGAAGAAGGTTTCAATTATTACTTGTTGAATTTCCGTCGTATCACATTCTCAATCATTAGCTTTGCCTTAACAATTTATTGCTCTTCAAGAAAATGTGTGAGCAACCATCTACTTTAGATCAATAAAATTGATGAAGCTTTTAAAAATATCAAAAAGTTTGAACGAATAGAGATGTACTGCACAATAGCTCTTTAATTGCCTTACATGTAACAGCAGGAATAAACTCTAGGAATTGTATTGAGAGTGTAAACTATATCTTTACGAGCATAGTCACCAAATTGAATTTACTAAACTAGATACTTGCAAAATTGACTAGCATGTTATATTTCCTTTTAAACTTAGTTTTCAAAAAAGAGTTTTGTGAATAACGTCTGCTAGTACCGCATAATTAATGCAGTAATAGAAGCTCAGAGAAATTGTTTTTAGCTGTGAAAAATCGCAAAGCCCAAGTTAGTTGTAGCTTCTTCGAGCATATAAGTGTGGTATGGTACTAAATTGCAGACATGGAAAGACTCATAATTCATACCTTTAGCATCAAATTAGTCGGTTATTGCAATGAATGAACCACTAATAATAATAATAATGATTATAATAATAATGCTCTTGATAAAGCGCCCTCAGATAACTTAAGCTCTTTCTAGGTGCTTTACATTTGCTGCAAAGTCAAATGCAATTGAATGGTGAGTAAAATTATGCTTGAAAAACAAACAAAATGAATAATATGGTTAGGGGTGACCTGCACAGGGTCATCATGCAAATGTGGTTAGTGGCAGCATGCACAGTGTCTGCACGCGTAAGCACATGAAGGACGAATCACATGGAACCACTAAATGCTATCCTAAATAGGTGTTTTCAAGTTCTTTGTAAATGTGGTCAGTTTACGGGATGTTCTGACGTAGGTCTGGAGGGAGTTCCAGGCTTTGGTAGCATACGAACTAAATGCAGTGTCCCCAAAGGATTTAAGGTTTGTACGACGTACTTGTAGGCTGTTGGATTCCAAAAAGCGGGTGGTACGATGCTTGACCTGCTGGGGTAGTATATCTGAGAGATAGGCTGGAGCCATAGAATGATGGGACCTAAAAGTGAGCGACAAAACCTTGAAGTCAATCCGTTGCTTAACTGGTAGCCAGTGCATGTCGGCGAGACGTGGAGTAATGTGGCAACTGCGCCGCTCAAAAAAGAGTGAGCTGCCAGTTACTATGGTTGGTCATGTCCCTTTATTAAGGAGCATGTCAAAACAATATAATAATATTGTTATTTTTAAACTTGATTAAGCATCCTCTGATAACTCAATCTCTTTCTCGGTGCTTTATATTTGCTACAAATGAAATAAGTTTGAAAGATTTGTGATAGCATGCTAAATAAAAAAACATGAATACAATGCTTAGGGTGACACCCACAGGGTCAGCAAGCAGGTTTCTTTAGTCGCAGCATGCACAGTATCAGCATGCATAAGCACCTAAAGTATAAATCACAGGTCCAACTAAATGTTGTGATACATTTGTGCGTTTTTACTTTTTGTTTTAAATGCAGTCAAGTCAAAGGATGTCGTGACTCAAGTCGGAGATAGTTTAAGGATTTGGGAGCGTAAGTACTAAAGGCATGGTCTCCATAGGATTTGAGGTTTGCACGAGGTGTTGGTAAATAGTTTCCGTAAGTCTTCTGGTACGATGCATGATCTGGTTGGGGTGTAGATCTGACTGGTAGGCTCGAGCCAAAGAATAAATTTACCTAAAAGTGAGTGAAAAAACTTAATGTAAATGTCTAAATTGACTGGTAGGCAGTGCAGATCTGCGAGAAATGGTGAGATGTGGCATCTGTGCTGCTAAGACGGCTAAGCCTAGCTTCAGAATTTGGCACCAGCTGTAAGCACCTGATTGCACATGCCGAAAGACCGTCAAGCAGTGAGTTAGTTACGTAAGTCAAGACGGGATGTCAAAAATACAGAAAATAATTAGATGCGTCCCTGACTATTGAAGCCCGAATGTTAGCAATTTTATGTAGCTGAAAGTAGGCAGACTGGATTGTGTGTGTACCTGTTGTGGTATCAAGTAGTAGCAGTATACACATCGATTCAACTTTTGTTGCATTCACGTCTTGATAATTTTGCTTCGCTTTCGCACTAGTGGTGTTTCTGCAAATGGATCCAACATTAGTTGGTAGACAATGTATATGTCCTAATGCTGACAGGGCATTTATTTTGATTTCAGTAACGAAGCATCTAAATCCTAAATGAATTGGGTGGCCTTCTCTCTGTCTGGACGAAGATTGAGCGGCTGCTTACACCTTAGGGGCTTAGCTGCATACTCTAGCTGCCTTATCGTTCAACTTCCCGTGTATTATGAAAATATGGTAATTCTAGCTTCCGTAAATGCCACCCAACAGGCAGAAAGGTAAGACTGATCAGTAACAAGGATGAAGACAATCACGTTACCAATTGACAAGCCCAATACGTCATTGAGCTTGGCTGGCAGCAACCAAGTTGTGCAGGATGAAAAAGTCAATCATTTGGTTTGTATTGCTTAGAGGAAGAAGCAAAGTTAGACTCTTGAGCTTGAGTGGCCACGTATATACATCATATTCAGAGCTCCTTCTACCTTTAAATGAAAACAAAAGCTCTTGTAACGCTGCAAGGCCATGGTGTTGGAGGGTTTAAACAGTAATAACACGAGAGTATCAAGATATGTGTGAAGTGTAGCTTGTCATGTTACAAAGGTTTGGTTGGTCACATTAACTAAAAAAGTGACATCCATTTCTACTATTTTGCATTCAAGCAGGCTCATTTTCCGATAAACTTTGTAAGGATTCAAAACAATACAGCAGGGAAGAATTGTGTAGCATCTGTATTTATGTAGGGATATACGCAATTATAATTCAATTTATTTACTATTATAAGTTCACTGGATCAGAATTTCTTGTGAATTATTTTAGGAATTCCGGCTTTGATTGTGGCCATTATTAGCAGTTGGAATATGAAGTTATACTGGAACCGGGACATCGAGAAGTAAGCAAATGTTTTTTTCCAGTCTGCTGCTGCAATTTTACAACACCTAAAAGGTGTACACATTTTTCCTGAATTTTAACCATTCTTTTGTCTTTAAATACAGCTTCGATGCGGCTGACTCACATTTTCAGAGATCAGAACTTTTTACATACCAAAGCGTTCATGAATAGATCATTTTTATATCATTGATCTCATCGCATAAATATGTTGCACATTTTAACCTGCCACAAATGCATTCATTGTAAACACGTTTTGTGCTTTTATCTCAATTTAGTTGCTTCGTTCAGACGATACTTCTTTACTATGGGATCATTCTTCCGATCGCTGCCATCATAGCCGTCAATGCAGTGATATTCATCATGGTATTTAAAAAAGTGTGTTGTTCGGCAATCAGTGAAGGCAGTCCTCATTCAGGGAAAAAATCATCTCTGCTGTATGCTAAAGCTGGAATGGCTATATGCTCCTTGTTAGGTGAGTAAAACAAGTCAGCCAGTCTTAATAAAAATCTATTCCCGATTCCCTGAATGAAATTGAGCTACCGAAGAGCTGTTACATTTGAGCTATGTTACACGTTCTAAGACAAAAAATAGATGTTTGCATCTAGCCATGCAGTGAAGATGCTAAACATTATTCGTGTGTTCTTTTTCACGTTTTACTGCTTTAAATACTATCTATGACACTTAGAATTCATTTGAGTGCAATTTGAATTCTATAAATTGAATGACGTGCTGCCTGGTCTTATCAATTTAAGTGCAGTGCGATTGCAGTGTTAAAAAGACGAATGTTTATAACTGTGGTATTAATATGTTCGGTCGTTTTTTCTTGCAGGGCTGACTTGGATATTTGGTTTTTTCCAATTTCCTGGCATTGGAGATTTTCAGACCGCAGCTCAATATCTATTTTGCATTTTTAACTCTGTTCAGGGTCTTGTAATATTCATATTTCACTGTGCACGAGAAAAACCATTACGTGATACATGGAACAGATTTTGTTGCCAGGCCAAAGCTGAAACAGAAACATGTAAAGCCGTCAAAGACCAACGGAAGGCAGGTGCCGAGATCTACCACTAGTGTGCATAAATCAATTCTGAACACTGCTACTCAGCATGCATTCATCCTTAAGCGTGCCTTCAACGACAGAGTGGGGAGACTTCAAATCCTCCTATTTTTGTTTACTTTAGGTATTGAAAGTTGTCATGTCGTCCTTAATTAGAATAAACATAAACATGTCGGAAAATTCTTTTTTCAAGTTTTCAGGTAGTCTTACCACTGTTAACAATTTTCTGCAATTGGTATGCAAGCGTGACTTTTCTCAGTAGCATCATAAGATGAGTCATTGTGATTGTAGTAACTCTACTCCTGAATATTACGCAGCACCAATATCTGAGAATAGGATTACTGACCAAGAAGCTGATATAGTCGACTGATAAAACGTCACTTTAAAACTGAAACTCTAGAATTCGTGCAGATTCAACACCAAATTACCTAGCCTAGCAGAGCCCATTTTCAGTGATTGGTTTTTCAATATTTTAGAAACATTGGCCTTATTCTTAAGTAGCACATTGGTTTGGCTACATTTAATTTGAGGAATTGGGATGTCATATGCATTCACATTTTAGCATGATCTGCAGCAAAGGTGAGACGTGATGTGACCAAGTAAGAGAAATAAAAAAGTATACTGTATTCCACCATCATAAAAATTAAAGGTTCCATTGAAATCGGAATTTTGACTGGAAATATTCAGAGTATAATTTACGAAATGAAGTGGAATTGTTACTGTATCGCGATGCACCAAAGCTCCCGGCTGCCTGATGTCCAATAACGTAATTATTTAGAACAATTTCACTGGAATAACACAAAATCATTTCATTGCACCTTCAGTATTCAACTGGCGAGATGAAATACTCTACGGCAGTAAGTCATTCCATCAGCTAAGGTCATGTCCCAGCACCTTTTCAAAAGGCTGAAGTCAGGCCACTAATCAAGAAAGTAAAACTATATCCAGATAACTTCATCGTGTTCCGCTCACCCTCGAGTCTTAAATTTGTATAAAAGATACTGGACCAATTCGTTGCAGACCAACTAAACTCACAAGTTGGGAGTCCACGCAGTGATAATGTGTTCCAGTCCGATTTAACAGCTAGTCAACCAACAGAGTCCGCCTTTTTTCGTGCCTATATCAAATTACTTAGGATTTGTTTTTGTTTTTGTATCTCCATCTGTAACTCCGAAAAGTCTTAAATACTATGTGGGTGTTACGCAGGAAAGTTTTGTATATTACACTTACAGCCTAAGTGGCTTTCGGTACGCATTCGGTAGCCAACAGACTTTGTCTCATGCAACAAAGAGAAATTGGGAAGCATAGCAGAGTCAGGAGAGCAGTTGGGGTATTGAGTAGCATGGTAGTGGCAGCTCAGGACCACTGAAAAGTATTAGCAATAGTCGGCGAGAATAGAGGAATGCAGACTTAGAAAGACTATCTCTGCTTGTTTCCCATTTATATTTGGCATCTTTAGAGGCTATCGATTCCTATGTCCTTCTTGAGCGAATCTCATATCAATTGGGCACCACTGGCACTGTAATATTACTTTCAGATCCTAGCTATATTTTCAGAGCTATCAAATGACAATAAAACCCAACTGCTACTCATAGGACACCAAAAGCTCGTGTCTGGATTAAAAGACTTAGCTCTTCAAATAGGTGATGTTTTTTCCCAACCACCACCACGTGCTCGAAATTTAGTTGTCGCTTTCGGCAGCTGCATTAATTTTAAAAGCTACATTACTAAGACTGCTTCTATAGCTAGCCATCACCTCCGATCCTTATCCAAGGCTATGTGCTCTCCTACAAAGTGGCATGTAAACAATTTAACTAGCTCCTTAATTCAGTCTCGGCTTGATTATTGTAATGCCCTTTTGGCTGGGCTTCAGCAGACATCAACTAGGCGACTGCAGCTGGCTGTGAATATGGCAGCAAGACTAGTCTTCAAGTCCCAGATGTTTAAGCACATGTCGCTTTTGCTAAAAGAGCTACGATGCATGCCGGTTGAGCAACGGATACTAAGCAAAATTCTTAAGCTGACCCGCAAGGCCCGCCACGACTTGGCCCCTCCGTACCTAGCTGACCGGCTGCACCAGTTTCAGCCTCTTTGCTTTGAACCCTTCCAGCCTTGTAGCACATCGCATTCTCTCAAATACCTAGCTGCATATATTAATGACACCCGCACGCGGATGGCAGACAATTTCTTAAATTCAATATTGATAAAACCAACTCTCTAGTTATGGACAAGCCAATGTGATTAGGAAACGGGAGAAATTACAGTTAACTATCGGCTCTACTGGTATATGTTATGTTGAATCTGCACGAAATCATGGTGTCCTGTTCCAAACTGACCTTTCATTGGATGACCAAATTAGCTCCATTGTCAAGTCTGCTTACTTTCAACTACATAACAATGCTAAAACTTGGTCTTTCTTAGACCAGGATACTGCATCTGAATTGCTCCATAACTTTTTGACATCCCGTATAAACTTCTGTAACTCATAGCTTGTAGGTCTACCCACTGTGTAATCAGCGGCTTACAGCTTTTGTAAAACTCTGCAGCTATAATTGTCTGTAGCAAGGGTCACAGTTGCCACATCTCTTCACTTCGGGCCAACCTGCAACCAACCACCCTCTAGCAACACATCGACTTAAAAAGAAATTATCGCACACTTTTAGGTCCTTTCATTCTTTGGCTCCAGCCTACCTATGCGATCTCCTCCCCCACCTGGCAAGCATCATACCGTTCGCTTGTGAGAATCTAATCGTTTACCTTTACCTAGTGCGAACCTCAAGTTTTTTGGAGACCATGCCTTTAGCTCGTATGTTCCAAAGCCGGGTACTCACTTCCGACTTGAATCATGAGAACTCCTAAATTGACCACATTTATACGGAACTAAAAACGCATCGATTACGACAGCATGTAGCGGGTCTATGTAATTCGTGCTATACATGCTTATGTGTGCCGATACTTTGCATACTGCATCTAGCCATATTTGAATGCTGACCCTGTGCATTGGACCCCTAACCATGTTACTTTTGTTGTCATTGAGCATGCGACCACTAACCATTCGATCATGCTTCCTTTGCAGCAAATGTAAAGAGCCTAGAAAGAGATTTAGTTCTCTGCAGGAACATGTTGCTTTATTATTTTTATTTATATTAAACTCGATGACAACTAATCAAGTCGTCGTCACTGGCATGGCCTTTGGCGATTGAGTTTTAGGCTCAAGTGCATTGATAGTTCGAAGTATGGTTTCTGTGAATATCCCAATCTATTACGATCATGCATCCTTTAAATTTCACGTGAAGATGCACTTATTAAAATTCTTTAATGACAGTGCCTTTGTGCGTATGGTTCCAAACCGTGGAACTGGCTCCCGACTGAAGTCATGGCACCCCTGACTTGATGAAATTTAAGAAATATGTTATGGTGCATTTATTTGACACAGTATTTAGTTGATCCATGTCATTCTTTCTTTGTGGGCCCCTTTTTGCTGATAATGCCCATGCTACTAGTGACTATATATGCATGCTGATTCCTTTCATGGCACCTCAAAAAATGCTACTCTTGTTGACATTGAGCCTTGTATTCCTAAATAATTCATCACGCTTTCTGCTTCAGCATATCTACGGATATCAGATAGAGATTTAGTTGTCTGAGGACGCTGTACAAATTTAATAATAATGCGTTACTTATTTTTACGTTCAGCCCCGTGCCTTAGTTCCACCTTAGTGCCATTGAACTAATCATCATTGGTCCGGTTAGTTTTGCATGAGCATCATACCTAACCCAGAACAAGTTTTTTTTAGTAACCTAGCTATTTAAAGTTATGCTTTGAAAACTTTGCAGGCTTAAAGATGGTTGGCGACCAAAGCTTTAGCTATGCAGGTCATAGACGGTGGAACTCACTTGAAACATTCTTATGCAACAACAACTACTCTCCTGCTGCCGTTCAAGAATCATCCTTTTCAGCCGTCTTGGGCTGCTACTCCAATGCCACTCACTACCTCAACTGCTCTCCTCAATCTGCTATGATTCCCACTTTCTCTTTGTTGTGTGAGACTAAGTCTGTTGGCTACCGAATGCGTCCCACAAGATGCTTAGGCTGTGAGTGTGCTATTGAAAAAGCTCCGGCGAAACACGAGCATGGCCTTCATGGCTTTGATGTGTTACCGACGGAGACAAGTTTCATTAAATTACAGGGCTGGTCTAAACAAGGATTCGTCGAAAAGTACTTCAGCTGCCTCAAAGTAGAGTCCTCATCTGCCTCCCAAATGTGATAAAAACTTGCACAGTACTTGGGCTATAAACTGTGTATCATGTTTGATCAAAAGATAATTTAAGTAACGATCTTTTTGACGAATCCTTTTAAGCACTGGTTCAGTTACCCAGCCGGTCGCCTGATTTGAACCGTAGAAAAACCATGAAGGAAAATTGCTTGGGCGGAGCGATGTTTTCGGCTTACACCAGTATCCGACCATTTCATTAATATTTGGGATAAATAGTACAGCAGCTAAACAGCCAATGCAGAAGCTTATGACCTCAATGGCTTGGCGCTTAAACAGGTCATACATAATCGTGCAGAACGACTGCACGCTAAATATATGCATAGCTTTTGCAGATTTGCTGATTTTTTGTACTGTCGACAAATATTTTCCTTGCCCATGTTTTGGGCATGTCTGATATCAATAAAATATAAAATCATACCAATAGATAAAGCGCCATCATAAAACTCAATCTTCCCCAAGTCGCTTTGTCTTTGCTGCTAAGAAAACACGGTCAAACATTTAGTGGTAGCTTGCTCACGAAATTACAAGATCAACGTGGTTAAGGATGACATTCACAGGATCAGCATGCAAGTATGGTTAGTGGCAGCATGCACAGTAGTAGCAAGCACATAAAGAAGGGATCATAATATTACTCGAAACAATCTTAGCTACAGCAGCTGGGGCACTAATGCGAGCATCAAAACTGAGTGCATTAAAATTAAATTCGGATATGTTACTTTACGCAAATTGCAGTAGCCCCATAGAGAGAGAAAGAGAGAGAGAGAGAGAGAGAGAGAGAGAGAGAGAGAGAGAGAGAGAGATTGGGAGGGAGAGAGAAAGAGAGAGCTTGCTTGATGGATGAATTCTTTCGATAGTGAAGATTAAAGAGGATTTATGGTAAGTTGCTTTATAACGCATAAGGTCATAAAACAGTTATTGGACAATTTAAGGATCAATTTACTGCAGTAGTAAAACACTTCTTGAAAAGCTTGACAGCCTAGTCATGGAATTTAAAGCATTCTTTCAGCACAAAATATTTCACTTTAGCCCGGGTCTAATTTCAAAATAACTCAGAATTCGTTAATGGCTAGGATCTGCTATCGGACAGTTAACACGAAGTTTATAATGTTGAAGTGTTACGTGTATTTAAATGATAATAATAAGAATAATACACTTGATAAAACACCCTCAGAGAACTTAATCTCTTTCTAGGCGCTTGGCATTTGCTGCAAAGTGAAACGCAATTGAATGGTAAGTAAAATCATGCTTGAAAAACAAACACAATGAATAATATGGTTAGGGGTGACATGCACAGGGTCAGCATGCAAGTGTGGTAAGTGGCAGCATGCACAGTGTCAGCACGCATAAGCACATGAAGGATGAATCTCAAGAACCCATTAAACGCTGTCCCAAACAGGTGTGTTTTTAAGTTCCTTTGAAATGTGGTCAGATCAGGGGATGTGCTAACGCAGGTCGGGAGGGAATTCCAGGCTTTGGGAGCATCCGAACTAAATGCACGGTCTCCACAGGATTTTGGGTTTGTACAAGGTATTTGTAGACTGTTGGATTCCGAAAAGCAGGCGGTACGAAGCTTGGCCTGATGGGGTAATATATCTGAGAGATAGGTTGGAGTCATAGAATGAAGGGACCTAAAAGTGAGCGAAAAAACCTTGAAGTCAATCCGTTGCTTGACTGGTAGCCAGTGCAGGTCGGCGAGAAGTGGAGTAATGTGGCAACTGCAAAACTCACGACAGATAAGCCTAGCAGCAGAGTTTTGCACCAGCTGCAATCGCCTGATCATACATGCTGGTAGGCCTGTAAGCAGTGAGTTGCAGAAGTCGAGACGGGACGTCACGAATGCATGGACCACATTGTACGTGGTAACTTTATCTAAACAAGCCCGAAATTTTAGCAATGTTATGGAGCTGAAAATAGGCAGATTTATCTGTGGAGCTGATATGGTCGTCTAACGTGAGGTCGTTTTGGAATATAAAACACAGATTTCGAGCTGATGCAGCAGGAGATATGCTGTCAGAGCCAATTTTGAGAGTCAGCCTTTCCAATCTTCGAATCACACTGGGTTTGCCCATAACTAGTAAGTTCGTTTTATCATCGTATAGTTTTAAAAAATTTGCTGCCATCCATGTGCAGATATCATCAATGCATGCAGCAAGTTAGTTGAGAAAGTTTGAGGTGCTCGAACGCTGGGAGGGATCAAAGCAAAGGTACAACTGAGTGTCATCCCCATAGAAGTGAAAGCCTAGATTGTGCTTGGCAATCGCATCAGCAAGAGGGAGAGTATAAAACGTGAAAAGAACAGGACCTAGCATGGAGCCCTGAGGTACTCCATATTTCTGAGGTACTTCAGATGATCTTTGTATATTCACGTCAATACTCTGGAGTCTCCCACTGAGATATGACTTGCACCACTGCAGAGCAGTGCCAGTGATGTACAGGCGAGATGAGAGGTGCTCTAGACGAGCTTGGTGATCGACGGTATAAAAAGCTGTCGAAAGATCGAGCAAAACAAGCAGAGAAACTCTACCCATGTCTGCATTCCTAAGTAGGTCGTCGTAGAACCTAAGCAATGCCAACTCTGTGGAGTGATTAGCTCTAAAGCCAGACTAGAACTTACTAGCAACATGTGAGGTTTCGATATATGAGTTCAGCTGGTCTGCCACGACCCGTTCCAGTGTCTTTTATAGGAATGGTAGAAGGGAGACTGGGCGGTAGTTGCTTAAGTTCTCTTGGTCTAGTTTTGCTTTCTTGAGAAGTGGCCTGACTACAGCTTTTTTGAAAGGTGCTGGGACATGACCTGAGGCTAATGACATAAATGATGTTAATTATCCATGGCAGCAGCAGATCAAATCAACGTAGGAGCAGGACAGTGGAAATAGGGTCAAGAGGACTTGTAGTCTTCTTTGATTGAGATAAGAACTTTAGGACTAGATCACTAGTGACCTTCTTAAATGCAGACATTGAGGTGCAGCCAGGAACCAAGGAACAGCATTCTAGTTGGGAGGTTGGCATCGCAGGGATGGATTCCCTGATATTGTCTATCTTGTGCACAAAGAATCAAGAGAAGCAATCGGCTAGATCATCACAATGAACATCAGGTAAGGAACTAATCTGGGAACGGTTGAGGAGATAGTTTATTGCCGACATCAGCATATTTGGATAATGCATCGGTGATTCAACAATGTTTCTATAGAAGCTAGACTTGGCCTTTGCTAGGATCGATTGATATGACCTACATTAGTCTTCATATGCCTGTCGATCGACAGTTAGTCCGGATCTTGTGTATAGTTTTTAAGCTTTGGTGTAGTAGACCTGGCTGGTTTAATGTCTGTGGTAAACCATAGGCCGTCTGGGCGGGGCCGCACAGTGCGGTTTGTTAGAGGTGCAAACTCGTCGAGCGTGTCAGCTAGTGTCGTGTTGTAGCTATATACCAATGATGACAGATCGGAGCGAGGACTGAGCAGCAGAGGTGAAGCAGATATTCCTGCACGGACAGCATCGATGTAAAGGGTCTTGAGGTTTCGCGATGCACATGTTATTTTAGAGGAGGATGTGTGCACACACTGTAAATTGAATGAGATCTGCATTCGGTCACATAAGCAGGATCTGGTAATAATTGGTGATGACAAAGTGCAGTTGTATGAGAAAATCTGGTCGAGTGTGTGACCGTTGATTTGGGTAGGGCCATGCACATGAGCTAGAAGGGACCATGAGTCAATCAGTGCATGAAATTTGGTGCTGAAAGGGTCAGATAAGTTATCAAAGTGAACGTTGAAATCACCCATAACGAAGAAGGATTGTTTTCTTGCACACAGAATCGAAATGAGATCGAAGAAGTCTGAGATAAAGGAGGACTTGGTACCTGGTGGGCGATAGACTACTGCCACTATCGGTAGCTTGTTTTTAGGTACCAGAGTTTCACTCTTGAATTTGGCCATTAGCATGTGGTTTGCCAACGGCTAGAACTGCTGTTAAACCACTTGACCTTGCAACAATTGAGTCCAGCTGACCTCACGTGGAGGCCGTTGTTTAGATTGTGATCAATTTGAATAAGCAAAGTAATCACGCCTCTATTGTTGCACTCGCTAAGGCCATTGTTGAGCAACGTTAGGTCTCCTACCGCCGATTGAGGAAGTCGGCTGCCACCATAAAGAACGGACTTCCTTGTCCTTTGAAGCCGCAGATTTCTGTAATGACTGCTGTTCGGATCGTCAAATGGACCGCCACCCTGCCTGCCGGAATCACCTGGTGGTCTACAACTCATCGCAGGGTAAGTGGTTTGCTGTATGCTGCTGCTGTTTCTACCACATCGAAGGATCCATCGGCAGCAAATGTGGTGACCCACTGAGCCTGCATCAGTCAAGGTGAGCATGTGCTGAGCTTGCTCGGCTTGCATCATTTCAGCTTCCAGTTAGCTGTAATAATTCCGTTCGCTCTTGCCTGTGACGGATTAAAATTACTGCAATTTCGCTCGACCGGTTGTGTGTGCAACTTGGAGTCCACGTTTCGAACCTTGACTTTAAAGCGCTTAAGGTGAGTAATCCTGTAGAGCAGCCAGGGCACCTATGTGTGATATCTTGTCAATATAAATATGCAACGGTCTCATTCATTTCTTTGTTTAAGTGTATTACTGAACTGGAGCAAGGTCACGCAGGCGGGACAGGTAGATATTTCTAGTAAGCACAAACATATTACAAATTCCCTATAATAAACTTGTTATCAGAAGAGGTCAGTATATTGTGCAGAAGCTTGTAGAAGTGGGTGTTGTTATAATAATGCCTATGCATTGAGGAATTATTGGTTGTCCCGTGAGCACAATGAAGATTTTAACCTAGGCTCTCTCTCACACACATGCACAAACACTTACACACGCAAACACACACACACAAACCCACGCACACACACACGCACACACATATATACATATATATATATATAGAGAGAGAGAGAGCGAGAGAGAGATAGATAGTTTTAAATAAATTAAATGGTGGCAATTGGACATCATAGTCTCAAACCTGCACCATTGTCCTAGTTGAAAAAATTAAAGCTTTCAGTCATGCAGCGTGATGCTATACTACAATGTCTTTTGGACACCCGTCGAAAAAATGAAGCCCAGTCAAGGCAATATAAATCGGTACAGGCCTAGCATGGTATCCGAGTGCATTATAACTACCTGTTGATTTATTCGTGTATTTTAGCTTCCTTGGTTTATACTTAAATGAGCCGAAACGGTTTACCTGGACTCTTCCAGCCGGCTGTGATCCTGCCTTCAAAATCAATGTATGATGAAAGCCACTACACTATATTCACATCAAGAAAAATAGAACCTAGTTAATTTCATTAGACGATTATGTTAGACTCTGCTTTCAGAGCTAAAATGTTTTTAGGCTTCATTTATAACTTTTTTTCATTGTGCTACCTTCGACGGGGCAGTTGAATTGTCAAATCTGCTGGCGTACCCTTAATGTAATGTAATGTATCTCCGTCTGTAACTCCACAAAGTCATAAAGACCGTGTGAGTGTTATGCAGAAGAAATGTGTATAGCACACTAACAGCTTAAGCGGCTTTCGGTACGCATTCGGTAGCCAACAGACTTGCCTCACGCAACAAAGAGAAAGTGGGAAGCATAGCAGAGTCAGGAGAGCAGTTGAGGTAGTGAGTAACATGGAAATAGCAGCTCAGGACCGCTGAAAAGGATGAGCCGTAGTCGGCAGTAGGAGAGTAGTTGTCGTTAATTGAATTCGGTCGAACGCAACCTTTGATTTTTTCCGGAACATACTTTGCTTATCTTGATGTGATTTATCGATGGCGGTAACATCTTGCAACAAACGCTAAACAGTGCATAGAGTGTAAAACGCTTTTTTCGTCACGAGTACTCTAAGCAGAGCTTAGGTTGCACTTCAGGGTGTGAGGGTTGCACCTCTCTGGAAATAAGTTGCTGAGAGACATGCTTATTTGAAACACGTGAGCAAATGGTATAGTAATAAAATAAATAACATGGATTAGAGGCTGTGCTAATAAACATAGCAACTATTTCATCTTACCCTACGAATAGGCGTCGAATAATAAACGCTCTTGGACAGAAATGGCAAATATTTATTCAACCGCACACTTCATATTACGATTCAAATGACTTTTTGGTTAGCTGGTTGTGTAATGGACTTAGAAATCAACTGCTCAGTACAATCATCGCTTGATATTATTCTCTATATCTGTAACTAGCCGACTGTCACACAGCAGTAGAATGAAAAGAAGTTCTGGCAGTGTTGTTTTCGTAAGCTTACAGCTTAGATTTATAAGTAATAAAGAATGGAAAATTATCATGTTTAAATATGCATTGGGAGTCCACTAATAACATTTAGGACAAGCTATGGCACACTAATGAGGAACGAGAGTCATGGTAAATTGCTCTTACAACTTCGTTGCCTGCTTAAAAGTGTAGATTTTACGAGACACTGGCTAAATGAAAGTAAAAAGATTTGGAAATAGCTTTGTTCCAGTTATGTAAATGAATTCAGATTTGACCTGACAACAGTTAATTTTCACTGATACTACCGGAAGACTATATTCATTGCTAAAAGCATAAAAGACCACTTGTTAAGTGTGTTGACGTTTGAGATTATTATTTAAAAGGTCTACTACATTCGAAAAGTCATGCGTTTTCAAGCTAGATCCGGAAATAGGTATAACAGAATAGATTTGGCCATTAGATAGGCCGCTGGAACCAAATGAATGCTGTGCATATTGCTTAACATATAAAGTACCAAATCGTTCTATGTTTATCTAAAATGCATGCCGGTAGAGCTTCAAGGTTGTGGCAGTTATGATTAATGAAACCGGCTCTCGATCTGAAAAGTTTCTATTGAAATTGAACCCTCATTTTCACGATTGCATTGCATTATGCTAAGTACTGAACAGCCGGTTCATTAAGAGTTTTTTAGGTTCCATAGAATCACCGAGTATTACGTCTTTGAATATAATAATAATCCAAAGTCTATGTGCTCATTATGAGCTATTCATTGTGATCACCACACTGTTGAGTAAACTGGCGTAAATATTGCAACTGTCAGTATATAAAATAAGCCTGTTGCCAAGTTGGGGATTGTTTTATGTATGCAGGCATTTAACAAAAGATTGAACAGATTCGAGTCGGTTACACAACTTCCCAAATGCTGTTTCCATTACTGTTATCCTCATTGGCTGTAGCAATGGCAGCCGCATCAGGTAGGTATGGAAGCAAGGTTCAAAAAATTACAAGTACCAACCGTATGATTGCTTGCTTATGTATGTACCTAACCGTGAGTTCTGCGCTTCCTACGGTTAGCTAAAGCATCTTGGAGTATTTATAGGCTTCCGAATAAAATAAATTGTTCTGATACTAATTGCTCATAAACAATGATACCATACTTAGGGATAGAGATAATGCCTTTTTGTTTCTTTAAAACCTATGTTTGCTATCTTTGATAATTGTAACTGCCACTGTTCATGAAATTGAGTTAATGGTTTCCCCATTAGGGATGCTCCTATTTACTGGTTCCACACAAAAGGTCCACAATACAGCAGCCAATCGTCATTACCAATTGTGCAAGTTATTTCCGATTACTGGTGAGTTTGTTCCTCTAAAAACATAGATTGTCAGTCCACTCATAAAAAGGTCCATTTTAAATCGCGGTAATTAGTAAGTAAAAGGTAAAAAGTAGCAGTCGTTAGTTATCTCTTCTGCAATTGTTAACCAATATATTAAAATAGGTTGCGACTGGGCAACTACTTGCTTATATCATTTCATTAGATCTTCCCTGTAAATTACAATCACGATTTAGACCCAACCATTTCACATAAACCCATTTTCGTGGACTTATAATGACCTTCTCAAGTCTGCCGTAAGTTTTGGTTGTCTGAGCTGGCTCCTTTATAGCTGTCAACAGGAATTGGCTCTCTCGAGTGCCAGGTCGTTCTAGAAACTTACTCTGCACACCGAGGTATGGCTGGCAGCTTGCTAACGAGGACCAAGTTTTACCTCAGTGAGAGACGTATGAGTGTAAGCAGATGAGGTGCAGCGAATAAAAGTACCCGTCAAGGCAACCTGACATTACACCAGGTAGCACATGCAAGAGCATTGCCTTCTGCTAAAATTTTTCCATTCGTCAGCATAAAATCTAAGCATTCATGTTTATTTAAGGCATGTCTGAAATACTCCTACACTTATGGGTTGCCTCTTATGCAGCAGTGAAACTGCACCTCCCTGTCAGAATTTTATTGCCAGTCTGTTCTCCTCCTCCACTAATTCGGTATTCAACATGTTTAAAGTAAGTTAATGCATGTCAAAAGAATATAGATCAAAAGATAGTTTGAATATAAAAGAATCTTAACAAAACTTTTATCAACACTATATTCCTATTGTTTTCAATCTTGTCATGCTATTATTGATTGGTTGAGTGCAGCCATATGCATGCCAACACTGTTCTAGCTGCCACTAACAATATTTGCATGCCAACAATGTGCATGTCACGACTAACCATGCATGCTTGTTGACATTGAGCAAGCTGCTAGTTCCCAATCGAACATGATTCCTTCGCAGCGAATGGAAAGTTACAAGAAATAAAATAATTTTTCAGAGGGTGATATAAAAATATATTATGTTTACTATTATTATTAACTAACTCACTGAGATGAAACAAAAACATTGTTTTCTGGATGATTTTGATACTCTTTAAAATACAAAGCGTAATGGGAACGAATAAAACAGCCAACATTCTAAGTCGTTATTAGTCATGAGTTTGTTCTAGTGGGGCAGTTTGAGACCAGCCTGCAAATAACTTATAGATTATTCATGGGTCTTTGCCCTCTATAGGTCTTTGTCCACAAGATAAGGTAGTCGCTATTCACCACTCCATCGTAGGTTCCAGTCTTGAAACAGGCAATCCTTTATTGACCGCTATAAACTCTTATGGAGGCTGTTAATATTCCTCTCCGACTATGCTAACGAGGCAGTTTAATAATTTAGCTGTACACTTTAGTGAACCTATGAGGCAAGTAGATATAGCGTTGAAGGGTGATAGCCATCAAGGCTACACTGTGGTTATAAAAATGAGGGAGTTAAATTATTTACACTATAGGATTAAGGTGGGACATTAGATGTAATGTTGTCGAATGGGTCTTTTCACGATCGGGGACATGCCGTGTTAAATAGCCGAGTGAAATTAACTTCCAGCCCTTCGCTACAACGTCAAAAAGAAAATAACGTTTGTTAGTGATTCCCCTATATTTCGATAGTCCTGAATATGTGGTATGCAGGAAAAGAGAGAAGAAATTGCAGACTTGTGCAGTTAAAATAGCTAAGGTTTTATGACAAAGACTAAGGCTAAAGTAATATCTATAGCCATGGATGGAGCTAAGCTTGAGAATTTTTTCTCAGGGTAAAAGACTCTAAATACTCTTGCCGGTGGACATAAAAAATTTGATCCTGGATTAATCAAATACAAAATACAGGCTTACGGGGAATAAAAGCAACCGCCTGACCTAGAATGCCATCATGGCTCATTTTAAAGCAGTCAAAAAAATTATCTCTCTTTACGAACGTTAAAATATTGAGTTTTAGCCCTTCCAATGCCTATTGAATCGTTTTAGTATTGTCATGAATGAAAATAGAGCTATTGAAGCCTTAGCAGTACACCATGGTGATTTGTAGCCAGTCATGAGCTTGGGTAGAGAGTGATGACTATCTATGGACGGGATTTGTAGAATAAATTTGTCAATGTTCAACAGAACACAAAGAGGACAACTCAATCGCGAATACTTGCATTCGATCTTGCAGCACCAATCTCAAGTATCTCAGTCAATTAACTTGGTCCAGAACAGTGTTTTGTATTTCTTTTGAGGAATAGTAATGCACTTCAACATCATTTGATATGAGGAAATTATTTTACGTACAAGATGAAATACATGATAAGCACTCGCTCAATATATTGATCATTGTCGTTGATTCTAAAAGTTTTTTGGGGATAAATAAAATTGAATGTAATAAAAATAGTTGAGGACCGGTTCCCGACGTCCCAATGGGAGTATATAGAAGCACGAGAACTGAGAGTTGATTGAAACAAACAATTCCAACATATTCAGAGAGGATATTGGAGTTGTTTAGTTTTACCAGCATTTATCCTGCTAATTGTAAGTCATTACATGCATTTGGAGTTGCCATATCGAGTGACTAAACTCATTTAGTGCATACTCGTGTTTGGACGTGCTAAGGTAAAGCTTTTGAACCAATGGCTCCCCATACAAAAATTAGTCAATTGGGTAATGTCCTGGTTTCTAGTGGGTAAGTTACAATGTTAGAGGATCGTATTAGTCGTTTCAACTAAATGACATTTATTTAAACGTTTATTCAAATGTAGCAGCTTTGGCCTATTCATTTTCCTTAGTTTTCCTCTTTGTAAAAATTTAAGCTTCGTGGAGTTATTAAAAGAAACTACTGGATTTATTTAAAGTTGGTGATAAAGCAATCAATTTTAATTAGGTTAAATGATCAAAGGTGAAATGCATGGAGATACATAAAGCATAAATCGTCGCATTCAATTTTACACCAACTTCAGTAGACCCGCAGAAAACTAGACTGTTCAATTATAAAAATGAAGAGAATGAATTAATGCTGCACCTCATTGCCGAAAATGACATTTTGTACCCAGGCTAGGTTCGGTTGGCAGGCACAGGACGGCTGTAACGTGGTAAGGGTCACCGGCCAGGCTGGGGTTTGACCTATGGCATGGCCGGATGTGCAGTCACGAGAGGTCAACCGGGTCTTGGGAAAGGAATGTTGGCCGAGTAATTTGCGGTGCAGTAGGCTCCCGGTCGCACATAGTTATGCACCTGGATAGGGGTAGGCGTGCTCCAGCAATACAGCTACGCACGCAAGGCAACGGGTTTTCAAGGCCCAAGCGGAGCTAAATAGCGGCTCGTTGTTGTGACTTTTAAATTCCGCGTTCCCTTGCAGCGTGTTCGTGGCCACCCCCGCGAGTTAGCGTCTTTCTGCGGAAGCTCTCAAATGTGGTAGAGTTTACTCCGACTTGCCGAGAAGTTACTCAGATAGCCGGATCTTTTACGGCATACGCTCGTGCTGTTGGAAAGAAGTCGGTATAACGGCGGGACTGCGGAATCCGACTGACCAACTAGCACGTTTGTTCGCGCTTGCATTATCGTCTTGCGCTCTAAATAATGTACCTTGTATAGCATCCTCCCTGTAGACTTGATTAATCCAACTGTTCTTTTTGGCGCATGCGATGTTATAAAGAGGTCTAACCTGACGGCCGCCGGTCTTAATCCAGCTCAGCCGCATGGCGAGGTGTGCCGGGCCTGAGTATGGTTGGTCTTGGGGGAATTGGCCTCTGACCCCTGGAACTCGGCTACAATTTTAACATCAGCACACTGTACGAGCATTAGGGTGCCGGGCCTTTCACTTATGTATCTGTGGTAAAAAGAAAATGCATACGGCAATGCATACGGAAATAAAATGATTTTTGCTGGTTTTAGAAAAAGTAGCTTCAGAATGAAGCTAAAACTTGCATTTGTTCAGTCCATACATCTGCTGAACCTAAACTCTGGTAAAGTCGTTTTTACTGGTTAACCTTCACGTATGTGTTTTTTGGCTGAAATGACAAGACACTGCAGATTTGGCATCCAAAAAAAGAATGAGATAGGTTAGACACTCGTGTTTTAACTTAGCTCAATATTATATTGGATTATAGTGAAATCGCAGATTAAGGAATTAAGTAACTAAAGTATTATTTTTCGCAGAATAATTATTAGGGTTAATGATCTGGCTGCCCATAAGCTACTTCCGTTATTGGTACTATGCCACCACGAAATCAGCCACCAATTATCTATCGAATCTCTCTTTCAGTTTTTCCAGCAATATTTGAAATTATTTCAGACCAATTCCCTAAACAAAATCCTCACTGGACTCTTCTAATTAACCACCCTGCTCTACGTTACCCGTGGGTCATAGCCTACCAATTAGGTGCGTACTCTTCACATGGCCATTGGTTCGAGTCCTGCAGTGGGCAATCCTTACTATCTTTATTATCATCATTCTAGTTATCCTGTTTTAGACCACACATTACAAAGTCGATGCTCTACCAACCAAACCTGGCAACGACCATCCAGTTTCCATATTTTATTTCGTAGTTTAGATGTGAGAAATTATTCCAATCTCAGTTTAACTCTCGCATCGAAACAAAAAAGCTAGCATGTAAATTACCATCTGGCTTAAAAGCAAACATTTCGCTTCAGAACCACCACTGTTGGGATAGTGCAACATAATTTGAAGGAAAGTTTACTTGTGTGGAGTAAACTAGCAATATCTGCAGAATTATGGTTTCACTGTTTTTGGTACCATTTATAACTGAGTCCCTTGTAAGGTCCACAGGTATCACGAGACTACTTTAATGGTTTGTGCAATCACTTATAATATACATAATGGAAGGTAATGGTATATCATTTACAACCACACTAGGTTGGTATGACGGTTTGGATAACTAAACTATGATGTTTTCAACTCTTATACCCATGACTTGTTTTTATCGGGAAGCCGCTGTACATAAAATAATTTGTTAGCCTTGGTTCTGGGATGAAATATGTTGGTTACCATAGGTGTACCAAAAGCTGCTTAGATGATTTAGTGTGCTTAAGAAAAGTCTCATTAATGACCTTTACTTAATTTGTGTGGCCACGCCTAGAAGCAAAACGAGACACCTTTCATTGTGAGCAACGTTCATACCCTGACCCACAAGGCCCGCCACGGCTTGGCTGCTTCGTACCTGGCTGACCTGCTGCATCAGTTTCAGCCTATTCGCGACCTCAGATCCTGTGTGGACAATACGTTAGGTGTCCCATTCCTCCACTTAAAGACCGTTGACGACAGAAGCTTTAGCTCTGCAGGTCCTAGACTGTGGAACTAGCTTCCACAATTCTTACGCAACGACAACTTTCGTCTTCTCCCGACTATGGCTTATCTTTCGTAGCGGTCCTGAGCTGCTACTTCCACGCTACTTACTACCTCAAATGCTCTTGTGACTCTACTCCCACTTTGTCTTTGTTGTGTGAGACGAAGTCTGTTGGCTACCGAATGCGTACCGAAAGCCGCTTAGGCTGTGAGTGCCCTATACAAAACTCTCCTGCGTAACACCCACATGGTCTTTATGAGTTTTTGGAGTTACAGACGGAAATACATTAATCACATTGCATTAAACTTATTTTTTTCCAGTTGACCTCGCAGCGGCCAATGCGACCACTAAATTGTCGACAGATTCAGGTGTTCCAACAACATATACCGAATTCGCATACCAAGAAATAAACGAAGGTGTGTCACCTGCGTCAAGCGTGATGAATGGCACTTTCTGTCAAGAAAATTGCAGGGACGCGGATATACACGGCAGTGTGAATACATCTACTTCAAATTCCAACAACGATAGCACTGCAGTGGTCGGAGAATCCACTACCACTCAAAATCTAAACAATGTTTTTGATGTTGCTGCTACCACAACTGACCACCAGAAAATAAATACCATAAATACTCCGATCACCAAATCAGAAGCATCGTCAAAGTATATGACAGAAGTTTCCAACATTGCTTCGAGAAAGCCTTCCTCCCAATTTGATAGCAGTCCACAACCGGCTGATTCCACGAAATACACGACCAGTCATGGTGATGTTAATATCAGCAAAGTTGAAACAACGGGTAATACTAGCTCGGTGAAATCAACAAGGTTTTTATTTTACGAAGTGTTCTCAAGTGCCTCGAATTCGTACACAGAACTCGCTACAATCGAAACTGTAACTTCATTTGCCGAGAGCAATCAAGACGGGACACCTTATCTTGTAGCTAGCGAGACTTTCGAGGCTAAAACTGATTCATATGAAGGAACCCCTATTAGCGAAGCTACAACTACAGATGCTGATAGTGAGCTCGAATCGTCTACTCGCTGGCCATCTGAATCGATATCGAGTGAAGCACATAGGAACACTTTATTTGAAACTGAAAGCACCACGTTCACGATGATGGCATTACACAGTGAGGGAAGCACATTTACAGCAGCCCAATCCACGATCGAACCATCCAAGATGTTAACAACCATGACAATAATGCATGAAACGGAATCACCGACTTATTTTGTAAGCACTTATACAGAAGACATCAGTGAAACTTCAAGCAGTTTAACGACGATCGGAGGCGATCTCACTAGCCCCCAGGTCGAATTCAGCAGTACTTTCGAGGCTACAACTTCTGTACAGTATGCTGAATCTACACCAGTAAACCTTACAATGAAAGTTAATTATGTCACTATCAATTCCACCACTGAATTCACTAATATAACCCAAGAAATGACTACTGGTGGTCAAACGATGGTTAGTGAAGGAAATAGCACGACAATCTTAGTCAGCGATGAAAACGGTAAAATGGTGACTGGTGGTCTCACATCAGCCAGTGTAATAAGCTTTACAGAACGACCTTCAACAGAAAGTACTAAGTCAATGCTATC